>VDFB02271358.1:782930787-782973200 GCA_007258455.2 Sequoia sempervirens
CTGAAACTATATACATGAAATATTACTTAAAGTATAAGAAATTAACTTATACTTTAAAAATGTTTATTTCATGTATATAGTTTCCCTGGCCTAGAGAAAGGGAAAATCAAAGAGTTTAGAAAAATGCATTCCAAAAGAGTTCACAAAAATTCATTGCAAAATTCAAGCCATTTGGTGAGTGCCAAATTTGGCACTCGCCAAATGGTAAATCCATTTAGAGAGCGACAATATCAGTTCACTTTGATTTGATTCCTTTTGATTATCTTGAAATAACAGTTACATCTTAATTATATTCCTTTCAATTACTCTTTTATTAGCATTTCTGATATATTCATTTCACTTACTATTGTATTAGCAAGCTATATAGTTTTATGTTTGATGGATAATGGGAATAGAAGTGAAGTGGTGGTGTATGCTCTGTATGTCGAAGAAAAAGAAATTATTACATATTAATGTGTGCAAATTTTGTGAATGTCAGTTGATTTCAAATAAAAATAGGTTGTCTGATTTGTTTTGTATTCTGCAAGTAAAGAACAGAACTGCCCTTTCTGAATAGGACTTTCTATCAAAGACTAAGGCTTTCTGAATAGGTTGATTTTATTGAGTTTCCTATGGACAACATCGTTTCACGCGTGCTTTCAGAACTGGTCTTTCCAATCTATACAATGTTCATATAATTTACCATGCACTTGACAGAAAGCACTAGTAATTTGACCGGTCATCCTTTTACAAAGGGATTGGGTAAATTCTATTGAAAATAGCGTAAGAAACCTAAATTGCTTGTGCCACAAGGCTAGACACTGCATGCTCATGACTTGCGCCATGGCGAAAATAGAGGCAGGCTATTAGGAGAGTCGCGCTTGCCCAGTACGCTATGATTTCTTCGCAGGTTATAGGGCGAATTTCTTGATGGCGAAGGTTTTTGGGAGGGAGAGGTTTCGAGCATGCGACGTGCAAAATTCCTAGTGATAGGCCCTTGTTCTCTGTAAAAGGGAACTCTAGGACTGTTCCCTCTTATACAAGCTCCGCCTTCACCCAAATTTAGTGATGAATTTTGATATGAAAAGTCGGGGAGTTTGTTGGGAAGATTGGTCTTGGCACTTGTACCACCTTCTGCTCTTCTTGAGTTGCTGTTAAGAGGATTCAAACACCCGATTCCTGCTTTCTGTCTCTTCTCCAAAATCTCCCACAAGAAATCATCTCCAAATTTTTCTTCCTTTTCGCAGCTCACCTGCAAAACACAAAAGATAACAACAGACGGACCATCTCAAAATCAAAACAAATTAATGAGTAGGTCTTTTGTAATTACCATGTGATGTAATCCGTATCCATCCGATTTTGCCTGCAGAAGAGAATTGATTCTGTTGTCATTTGGCCTCACAATGTTTGTGGCAGCTTTCTGCTTTGAAAAATTGTGTGCGCCCCTGTTTGGCCACATTTCATTTATAGAATTCGTTGCTCCCTGCAAGGAGATTCAATCAATTTTAGCGTAGTTAGTGAGAGTTACTGCAAATTGAAAGAAAGGCGACTTTTGGGTGAAGATTTTTCAATTAGAAATTTAGGTGTGAAGGTTTAAATTAGGTTACTAGGCTTGTACATTTTCAAGTAAAAAGGATTGTTTTTCTCGCTTATAGTTATCAACACAATGGATTATAGAATATTATATGGTCTTTTAGAACCTTTTATAGGAAGTTCCTTGATTTTTAAGGAATGTTTTAAAGACGTGTCAACGCCACAGCTCGAGGGCCCTAGAGACGTCGCTATAAACATCTCTGAGACGGGTGCATTTTCTAGATTAAAGACTTGAGTATCAGGGGTTAGTGTATGGGTATCTCCATAACTATGTTTTAAACGTATGAAATAAGGACTAAATTCCAAGCCAGGAGTTGTTACAATTAGGTTATGATTTGATGGAGAGGGTTGGGTTATTTAAAATATTTAGTTGGTGTTGTTGGGAATATCTAATTTTTATAATTATTTGGTTATATTAATTTTATAAGAGTAGATAATATTGAAAATTTCAGTTCAAAATTTTTAGAAAGTTGAATCTATGAATGTGAATTTTAATTAACAGTTAATATTAAAATTGTACTTCTTTCTTCATACTATGTGAAAAATTATAGGTTTTCTAATGATGTTATGTTAAAAATACTGTATATTGATGGAAAAAATTTTGAGTCAAAATTTTCAGTTCTACCCTAAGAGAGTTTGTGGTTCCATGAATTATTTAACATCAATTAATATTAAAAAATTGTGTTTTTTGTAATGACATCATGTGAAGAATTTTTTTTAAGTTGGTGGACCAAATTTATTCAGATATTTTTAAGAGAAAGAGAACTAAAAAGTAAAGGCTCTTATTTTTTTTATGTTCTATAACAATTTTATTATTACAAAACTCTAACTATAAAAATAAATCCCACAAACTCCAACATAAAACTACTTTTTCAGTCAATGAAATGAATTAATCAATAGAATTATAGACAACTACCTATACAAATTCATAATCTTGATTTTGTACCAAACATGAAAAATAATGTCTCTAAAAACAAGCTCTTCAACCCTCTTCCCACATTAAAAAATAAATAATAAATAAAAAATGTTACACAATCATGCAGGTTTTTTTGTTTTTAATAATTTATATTAGTTTACAATTGCTAAACAAGTCTTTGAATATTTAGCAATAAGACTAATAGAATGTTGTAAAATGTCTTAAATTTTTTATTGATTTTTGATGGGACTTTCAACTTCTGATAAAAACTTATTTTATATAAATTCTATTCGATTTGAAAAAACAAAGACAATAAAAATAAATAAAAAAATACGATTACAAGCAGGAAACTTGTGGTAAGATATGCTAAAATACCTTATCAGCGGTGAAAATATCTGACGAACTCATATTTTTGTTTTGAGACAATTTTTTTAGCAGGCGATTTTCTTCCCTTAGCATCGACAGTTGACGATCGAAATTCTCTGCCTTGTGCAATGCTTCGTCTCTTTGCGACATAATTTGTCTGTCTTTAGCACACAAAGCCTGCTTATCTTCAAATCTTTTAGCCTTCATTTCTTGAACATCCTTTTCTAGATCTTGAATGCGTTTAAATTGAGTCCTCATACGCTTGCGAAATTCTTCTGTTTCTTCATCTCTCTTTAACAATGCATCCTTGAGAGACATTCCAATTTTCTGCAGTTTATTTTCCCGTTCCTTCAACTGTATTTCAGAATTCCTTAGCTGCAGCAAAAGTCTGTTATTTGCTGCCATTAAGGCTGGCATATGTTGAACAAAGTTTGTTTCCATCTGCTCTACAAGAGACTGTAATTGACGGACGAGAGACATTATGCCTTCGGAGCTCAGGCGTTTCATGTAGGAAAACAAAGGCTGGCACATGTGACCTGCAAGGTCATCAATCATTCCTTCCATTTCTTCTTTGAGCTCACCTAGCCCTTTTCTAAAGCCGTCAAATACTGCTTTCTGTAGTTTCAAAACGATGGACAGAAGAGCCTGGCAGTAGGAATAATTTTAATAGACCATACATTTTTAGAGATTCAGATAAAGTTATTTGTCAATATTTAATTCCTTATTCCTTGCAGAAAAATTCTAAATCTTCTAGAACAAACTAGGTAAAACGATATTCCCGTTTCCATTTAGAACCATCGTGCGGAATGATGAAAAATTCTTGCATGTCTTCCTATCAATCACCTAGCTTTGAAAGTTTTTGAAAATATAAAATATCCTTCAGCAGCTGACATCCTTTAACGAGCGGGAATTGTGTTCGACACTTTCGCCTCCTTTCTTTTATTTATACAAATTTGTAAATTTATGTGATTGTCCGAAATTTTTATTAAAAAAAAGAAGATGAAGCTTCCTATATAAATAATTCTAAGGGACCTGAAAGCTCAAAGCTTTAGATTTAAGGAATTCAACGTATGCATTGAAACCCGAAGAAAATTTACCTTGTAGTCTCTCCACACTATTTGAACAAACTATGTTCTAAAGATCCTGGACTATGGAAGGTTCAAGTCGTCAAAGGAAAGATTATAATATAAAAATGGAAGTCAATCTTCATTTTCAAATGGATAAGTTTTTTTTAAACGTTTGAATTCTTTTTTTTCACAAATGTTGAGATACTAAAATTGTCCCTACCTTGTAACCTTGTTCTAAAATTGAAGGGTTTAAACTGTCTTGATCTGCATTAGAAATTTTTTTCTCCTTCATGCTCTGTACTTGTTGATGAAGGCGCATGGTCTCCGACACAAATTTATCCTGCATTCGCATTACCAAATCCTGATGATCCTCAAATCTCTGTATTAGGTCTCGTTCTTGTGACCTCACTAGGGATTCAATCGTCTTGAGCAACACTATTAGCTGTTTTACTTGACATTTTAGTGTATACAAGATCTGGTCCGTATGGTAAGCAGCTTTGTCCTTGAAACTTTCCCCCTGAAAAGCATGTTTTCCCATTTCAATAGCTCGAATTCAGACCAGAGAATCCAAATTTGGATTAAAATCCACATATTCAGAGAATAAAAGAAAATTCTGAAATAATTTCAATTTATTTAGATTTGTACAGTAACTTTATTAACCTTCTTTCACTGTTTTCTTTATCACACAGTAGTCCAAAATTGTGATATCAAAAAATTTACGGTGTCCAGAATTTTTACGGATTCCAAAAATTTTATGGATACCTGGAAACTTTTGAAATATTCTCATTTCTACTTATAGGGAGGGGCTAAGAATTTCATTTTTAAAGGTGAATATGATATCCCTGGTGATATTATGTAGAAGGGGAGCAAATTGTTCTATCTGAAGCACAGACAGTGAATTTTGCAGCTCATATAATCTAGATTTGCAGAACGAGGATTTTTTATATATATTGAAATATTTATGAGAACTTTAGCTTTCGAGACGTTTCTTACCTCGGAGCGCTGAAGCAACTTTTGAGTGCTGGTCAGAACAGATTGAAATGTTTCGTTCTCAACACCAAATTCTCCGAGCTGCAATTCAAATTCAATAATGTATCCAATAAATAAGCTATTTCTCTATATTTTAATATGATTCCAAGGAATGCTACATATGCGATATTTCTAATTTGACAGGTCGATGTTACCATTTCAAAATTGTTTGTGAACACGACTGTTTTCCGGCCATCCTTTTCCATTTCCTCCACCTTAAGATCAACCAGGCGTACCAGGGGAATCGAAATATTCGTGAAAACATCTTTTGCCTGCAACGTTTCCAGAATTAAAAAAATGAAATAAGTTTAGAAATAAAATAGGATACATTTTAAATTTTCCACATCAAATTAAATTTACACTTAAAAACGACAAATAACGCATGAACTATCAGTGCATTGCACAAAAGGAAGCGGAAATTTCTACTTACTTCAACAAGACAAAAAGGTTTCATGGATTAAATATTTACAAATTTTATTAAATATTTTCCAGCACAATACATGGACTAAAGAATTCTCCGGCCTGCGAACAGGAGTTTAATAGGAAAGATTGAAAAGCAATATGGAGTAACAAGTTTAGTACCTCGCCCAGGCCTTTAACAACTTCAGATTTTAGCTGTGCGTAAGTAGTCTTGGTTTGATTAAGGCGGTGCAAAGTAAATATCAATTTCTCTCTGAGCTTATGAGATATAGATGGTGTACTGGACATGGCAATTGATCTGGAAGCTTTGCCGCTCTCCATTGTATCACTCTTTTGCTTAGCTGAAAGATTAAAACCATGAAAAAGTCTCGGAAATTTCTGAAGTCCAGTGTATCGGTCTTATATTATGAAACAAATCACAGAAATTTCTGCAGTCTGCTGTATAGACGAAAATTTGACTCCTCGTTTTTAACGTCTCTCTGTTATCAATTTCCTTTTGTTCCTCAAGTTATTTAGGATGCCACGTTGTACTCTTGTCTTCCGAACAACATACGTGCTCATGTTAAAAACATTTTTCTTATTTAAATATTTATCCTTAAATATTTCAAAAATATTAATTGATATTAAATTGTTAAAAAAATAATGACAGAAGATCGGGGGCGCGATGACCGGTTTCAAGCGTTGCTTTGTGCAGGGTGCCTGCGGCCTGTTCTAGGTCGCCGGCCCTCCTTTTTCCTTCTCTGCGTTGGTTGGAGGACTGTTAGAGGGGTGCGTGGTGAATAGAAGGTGCAAGCTGTTTTGGAGTTTGTGGTGAATAGAAGGTGCGAGCTGCGTTTGGTGTTTGTGGTAGGGACGAAGGGTGTGGGGTGTGGGGCTGGGTGTGTGGGGTGAGGTGGTGTGACGGTGTGGGGTCTAGGATTTGGCGTGTGGGGTGAGGTGGTGTGGCGGTGTGGGGTCTAGGATTTGGCGTGTGGGGTGAGAAGGCTGGTGGGGAGTTTGGCTGTGTGGGGTAGGGTTTTCGTTGTTTCACTGTGGTGGGTGTCAGGTGTGGATAAATGGCTGAGGTTTCCAAGAGTTTGGTGGTTGCGGGTGTGAAGCTGTCCCCGAGTTTGTTTGCAGATGTGCATGTATCGATGAAGGATACCTCATTTGTGGGTGAGAGTTCTAAGTTTAAAAAAGTGAATGGCTATTTGCCGCGGAGTCAAGCTCGACCAGTTCTTGTTATCTCTCCGAAATCGGTGCACGAGGACTTCTCTTATTGGATTCAACATGTCTGATTTGTAAGTTTTTGGGTATTCGTGTTCCCCTCTCGGCTTTGGAGTCTTGGATACGTCGTACCTAGCAGGTTGAGGGTGATTTTGATATTTTGGTGGCTGAGAATGGCTATTTCTTGGTTGATTTTTCTTGCATTTCGAATCATAATCAGGTTTTTGAGGGAGGCCCGTATTTTTACAATCAAGCGGGCTTGTTTATGAAACCTTGGCATGGGGGATTCAGTGCTGTAGAGGATCTTCCTTCTCGGGTTTCGGTGTGGGTCCGCTTGCCATGGTTGCCTTTGGAATTCTGGAGAGAAGATATTTTACAATGGATTGCTGCTTTGTTGGGGAAGTCGGTTGCCATTGCTTATACTACTTTGGTTAAGAAGGTATTTTCTTTTGCTCGCATTTGTGTTAAAATTGACCTAAATAATCTTTTGCCAGATTCTTTGGAAATTTGTATTGGCTTTGCCTCATGGATTCAACAGATAGATTATAAGTCCCCCCCTTTTCGATGTCGATTTTGTCATGAGTATGGACACCTTCAATGCCAATGTCCTTGGGCATCCAGATCGACTGAGGCTTCTTCTCCTCCTTCATCGGGGCCTTCGGTGGAGAAGGGCCGAAACCTAAGGGGAGAGGTCAAAAGCGGGCCTATAAGGATAGACAGAGTGATTAGGGGTTCAATTGTTTTGAGGTCTTGGATAATCAGGCCTTGGAGGAGGGGATTCCTGTTGAGATTTCGTCTAGGGCTACTAGTATGGATACAGGGCTGGAACATGCAATTGTTGTTAAGGACACTTATTTGCCATTAGAGAAGGAGAGTTCTAGGCTTCCGGATGCTGTTGTTGGCTTACAGGATGATATTATTTTAGCGAATTTAGCTAAGGAGGCTTTGTCTTCAGATAAAGGTTGGGGGTCGGTCTCTTATCTAGGGATGCTGCAACGCCCTCTCAAGAAGGGGCATTTTGAGCTCTCATCTAAAGTTGGTCGTAAAAAGGATGTGGATAAGATTAAAACTACTAGGGATTTGATGGTGGAATCTGGGTTTGTTAAGACCATTGATGCCCACTTTACTCAACCTTCCTCATGATTATTCTTTCATGGAATGCAAGGGGGTTGAATAACGCCTCTCGTCAAAAAGCTATTCAAGATTTGATTGGGGTTCATTCTCCAGATATCTTTTGTGTTCAGGAGACCAAGCTTCAGGTGGACTTCATGCTTCAGTATGCTCCTCGTATTTGGTTTTCTGGTTAGTGTTAGTGTATTGGCTCTAGGGGAAGTTCTGAAGGCTTGTTACTTTTTTGGGATCCTTGTAAGGTTGTTCCTCGTTGGTGGATTTATAGCCATTCCCCTATTTCAGTGGTGGCTTTGGTTTTGGATTCTAGTGAGATTATTTTGGTTAGTAATGTTTATGCTTTGATTAACATCTATGGTAAAAGCCAGCTTTGTGACCATGTCGGATATGTTAGGTCATGGGCGGGTGCATGAAGTTGGTCGCACTTTTGTGGCCAAATGGGATTTTTTTTTTAAAAAGAGATAACGCGAGCGCTATAACGCGCTCGCGTTATGTGATTTTAAATGCAAAAAAAAGAGTGAAATTTGTATCATTTGCTTTTTACTGTTTCTCAGCTCTGCCCGCGGCCAAAAACCTTCACTTTCGCGCTCGCGTTCTAGGAGGAAGGATTTCTACAAATTTCATCAACAAGAGTTGAATTTTCTTTGCAAATATGGCACCACGACGACGGAGAGATGTGAGAGGTAAGTATTGTTTGCTATTTGTTTTAAATTTGTTAGTTTGAAATTGATTTTGTTTGTTTTAGGTTAGATTTGATTTTTTTAAAAAAATTTGTAGGAAATCTAGCAAATCCTCAACGAAAAGAGGAGACAAATCCTCAACAAAATTCTCAACAAAATCAACCCCCCCCACCATTCTCTCAATACCCTCCTGGCACTCAAGAAAATTTGAGTGAAATTGAAAACAATAGAAAACAACTTGAGGATCATATCAGTAGGTTGAGTGATCCAAATGCTTCAACCGTATAAAGAATGTTTCTAGCAAATTCATTGAAAGATATGTTAAAAAATGTAGATGCAATCACCCAACAAATATCTGGATGGTAAGATAGGAGGCAGACAACCAGAGCATATTATGTAGAAAATTATCATATAAAAAAGTAAAAGATTTAAAAATTACTAAAGGTGATTTGTGCTCTCTATTTACTGACCCTAAAACAAATCAAAATCTTACCCTCAATGCAAAGAGGTTTCCTATTCATTGGTGCCACCATCAAGAGATTAAGAACCGTTTTTATGAAAGATGGTATATGGTCTTTGATTACCCACTCTGCAATAATTGTGAAGTCCCCCAATATTTTCTTAGGAAACTATACAGTGAGTTTGTATTGAACCAAATCCCAAATTATTTTGATATGAGGGAGTTCCAGGGAGAGGTGGGGGGTCAGCTCAGGATAGGCCCGGTGCACAGCCGAATCCTATGCAGCAAGGGAGACGACCTCTCGCTAGGCCGCCTCGTGAGTAGATTGTGATGCCTGCCGTTGCGAAGGAGAGTGTCGACATAGAGACATTGCAAGCGATCACAACTTTGACCCAGAGTGTCATCCATCACACTAGCCCTATTGTACAACGCCATCCAAGGGAGTCTTCAGGTGGTGGCCTTCGAACCCATGTGTGTCAATCTTGCGGGCGACTTGTTCGTATGACCCTACTAACACTCAGGAAGGTGCTACGCAGGATCCATATGCTACTACATAGCCTGATCTGTATGCATCTATGGGGATGGAGAGGACGGCTGACATTTTGCATGATGCATATGGCATTGACACTCAGGTAAAATTCAACATGTTCATTGAATTTAATTTATTAAATTTCGATTGTGAAATGCAAGATTAACTAATTTAGTTTTATTATTTTAATAAAATTGGGGTCCTGATGTAGAAACTGGATACACCAGTCATCCACCTACTTATTTTTGCAGTACACCTATCAGTGGGGTATGTAACTAGTAAACAATTATAAATTTATTACATGTTAATAGCATTGTTTTACGAATGGTATTTTAATATGTGATTTTGGTTGTTAAATAGGGTAATGTTGGAGGTTTCAAGGAAACACCTCCTAGTTCCAGTAGATTTGATCAAACGTTCACGGAGGTAATATAGAATAAAGAGAACTTAACTAATGAATTCCAAGTTTAGTAGATTTGTGTAGTTTATATTCATATTGTTGGTTATGTTGCATTACACATAATTCAAACTCAAAGCATTACTTCAAATTCGATAACTAATAATCAGAAATATATAGTTTAATATTTGTACTCAAATTTTTTTTCATTAAATCTCATACATTAGAAGTCATCATGTGGATCGCTATTGTAAATTTTTTGTGATTGAATAATTTGTTGTTTTATTTTCAGATGTTGGTGACAGAAACACCGCTAAATGTAACGAGGGAAATGGATATTGGTGTTTCCTCCACTATACAGTCCTCGATGGCTTTGATAGGGGAGGTATGAGGCAAATTACTAAATTTTAATTTACATTCGTTGTTATAGATGAACTAGTTCTAGTGAAAAATCAAACCATTATTGATTCGTAGTTTAATTCCTATTTGGATGGTTTATACAGGGCTTGAGCATGCCTCAACATCGGCGTGCAAATATTTCCATCGAGGAGAGTGATCGTGAGATGGCCGTAAGTGATTATTTTGTTAAATATATCAATTTTTATAATGTAATTTCTATATATTAATGTCTTTACTTCTTATTGTAATAGTTAAAGCTTCACCAGGACTTAAACACTAGGAGGAGCAGCAGGAGCACTCCTCGAGCATAGTAGAAATGGGTGATAGACTTATCGCCATCGGATCGCCAAGCAAAGGGAAAGAAAATTGTATTTGAACCAGAGTATGGAGAGAAATGAATTTTGAATGCAGAGCCCTTTCTTGTATGCCTACATGGAAATTTTGTACATATTTTGTATTGGATATTGTGAACCCCAAATCTAGGTACCTGTAAAACAACATGAATAAACAAGTTAAACAAGGAAATTGAAGCCTAAACATGGATTCCCCATGAGATTCATTAACATAGCTCAAATTAGGAAGGAAATGATGAAAAATACAATGAAATCACAAAAACAATATTGAATCCTAATTAAGCAAGCAAACTCTTAATCCCATGGGGGAATTGGTGCCAATTTGATGTGGAAATTTGGCCCTTTCCCAATTCTTAAGATGCAAGTTGGTGATTGTTGAGGAATGTTGATCCACTTTGATGATGAATGTGAAAGCTCCAAGCCAAATCTGCAAAAAAGCCTAACTAAGAACTCAAATGATGGATGAGAATTGCTAAGTATTTTAGCATGGTAACTTTGCTTGGAATGTGGATGATAAAATGAGGAGAGGAGCTCTTCATTTATAGGATTTCAAGATGGATGAAAGTCCAAATTTTAGCAATGTGGGACTAACTTTCATCCAAGGATATGGTGCCACTTGTCAAGCTATGAATGGATGATGGTTGTGCAAGATTTGGGGTTTGTGCCAATAAATGCCAATATTTGAAATTCAAATTTGTTGAAATGACATGTAAGAGGGAAGGGGAAAATGCAATAAATGCCACTTGGCTCAAGGCAAAGGATATTTAAGAGATCTTAAATGCCTTGTTGGAAGGACTTATTCCCAATTGGATTTTGAATTCAAATTAGGGGAATATTCCAAAAGATGCCATATGAGGGAAAATAGGGATTTAATAAATGAATTAAATCTATTTTCATGTGCAACTTGCATTATCTAGAGGATGTGACATGAGATTAGATTAAATTAATCAAGGATTGATTAATTTAATAGGAGATTAGATGATGTGACTTATTTGACTTAGATTTATGGATTTATTTAAATCAGATAAGAGAGGAATATGATAAGAGGCTAATTAAATAGATATTTTGATTTATTTAATCAAAGGGGATGGTGTTAGATTAAATCAAATAAGGTTTTAATTTATTTAATTCAATAGATAGACTTTAGAGATTTAATCAAATAACTTGATTATTTAATTAAATAGGGATAATTAGATCAGATGGATTGATTTAATTAACAAGAGAAAGTGACTTAATTAGACAAAATGATTTATTTAATTAAGAGACAAATATTGATGAATTTAATCAGATAGGGGAATTTGATTAAATGGTTAGACCGAGGGATGATTTAGGAAGAAACGATGTTAGTAAGTCAGGATCAAATGCATGATGTCAATCAGTATATTTTCGATGTCTACATTTTGCCCCTCTTTGAAGCAATGCACTCGTTGCGTTGGTTCAAAGAATAATCAATCTTGATCAAAGCCAAATTTTTTTGATATTTAAAAACTTGCCCTATTGCTGCATGGCGAGAGAAAACATGCCATTATAATGCCCCTTCGAGAGATTGGACGAAAATTTCCATTTTTTGGGTGATCTCGTGAAAAAAGGTGACAAAGTGCCCGAGAGGTCTGAAAGGGGTCTGGGAGGCTAAAAACGTGTTTAAACGCAATAAAATGATGAAAAACAAGCCTCAAATGGACAAAAACAGGTTCGGGGGTCCAAAACCCTAGCAGGATAGCTAATAAGGGCTAAAAAACCCTAATTTTTAGGCTAAAAGGGGCCCGAGGGGTCATTTTCAATTTATTTTCACACACCTCCTCCAGCGAACCTCGAGATTTGAGCTTTGACCTCCTGATGATATGGCGCAATGACAACTTCCTCTGCACATTTCCAACCGAGTTCGGACCTACCAGCAGCCACCAGGCATCGGTGCCTCGGTATGTGACCCTAACTGAAGCTTCATTTTTTCAATTTAGTGCATTTATTGCCACTTTAAGGGAGAGCTCGCCTCCAGTGGCGCTATTATAGTGTCGCTCAGTGTTTTAAGTGCACCGCTTTTGGGAATTTTGCACTGTAGCGGCGCTGTTTGGTGCCACAACGGTGCAGTTTGGAGTTTAAAAACTCCACCACTGGGGTCGGCTCGGCTCGGACTTGGCGGGCCATTTTGATCAAAGCGCGCCGCAGCGACGCTCTTTTTGAGGAAATTGCGACACTAGGGGTTAAACTGTACCACAGCGGCTCAGTTTAACAAAATTTCGGGTCCAGCGTCGGAGTTTGAGAAAACTCAAACTACGACGCTTTCACAAACTGCGCCCCTGGGAATGAGTTTGGAGCGTTAGGTTAGGATTTTTTCAGAATTTTTAACATGCTGACTTTGCGTGATGCAAGACGGACCTAGGGAGCTTTATTCACGGGAGCACCAGTCACGAGATTTGGCGAGCGTCCTACGGGACTTGAGCGATAGGGATCAGGATCGACTGGGAGTCGCAGGACTATGACACATTGCGTATGCAGCGCTCGTGCGCACACACCTTGGGATGCTATCAGCGCTGGCGGAGCGATGTCACAACGAGACGTCTTTGTTTCATCTTCCCACTGGTGAGGTGACCGTCACCTTTGAGGATGTTTGGCGCATACTATAGTTGCCCATTCATGGCCGCCGAGTGATTCATGATATGGAGGAGGGACGCGATTGCTGCACCCGAGACCTCACCATACGAGATATCATTTATTGCGAGGGGCAGATTGAGCTGGAGAGGTACAGAGTCATAGCACCTCCCTTCCACTGGGCGATTGCGACGATTATCTTAGGTTTAGTTGCCCCATATCGACGAGGGCGGTATTTCAGTTTTGGATGGGGATACTGCTGGGAGAGGATGGTCCGGGACAGGCCGGTTCGATTCGTGTGGGGGCCCATCCTTTTGGCCTCACTTTACAGGGATCTCCACGAGTATGCATACGTGGATGGCAGAGCACTGGGAGCTGGGGTGACACTTTTGCATGTTTGGGCATGGGAGCACATTTCTATGCTACGTCCACGGGTCGTTCCGGTTCCGATGGGGGCATAGGATGCCCTGGTGGCACGATACAGAGGGGGTGTGTCCTTTATACACACTGGAGAGCACAGGATCCCCCACTGGAGGCGGGTCATAGACGAGATGCTCGTATTCACCTGGAGACCATACCTCGGTCAGCCTGGATGGGCTGATGATGCAGATCAGCTCTTCTACTGTTGCCAGGACTGCTACATGCAGGGCCGAGAGCACACTATGATAGAGAGATACTTGCCTGGGCATGTATAATGTCAATTTGGGGAGCCACAGGATCGGCCAGATGACGGTTACGTGGCCGTCTTTGCACGTAGCATGACACAGACATCATGGGGCCCTGGTATTCCTACCGTGGAGGCGGTTGACAGTTTTTGACAACTAGTGGCCCGGCCTTGGGCCTACGATCAGGGTTTGGCAGATCCGAGCACGACACAGGCCTACAAAGACTAGTTTAGACCTCCTCTTCGATTGACTGTCCCAGGTGAGGATCCAGATGCACACAGGGTCAGAGGTAGGGCGAGAGGACGAGGGCGAGTACGAGTACCGAGGATCGAGATCCGGCAGGACCCACCATTGGTGCCCCCAGTTCCACCAGATCAGGGAGATGTCCCTATGCAGGACAAGTAGCAGGATCCGCTAGTCCCACCACCACGAGCCGAGGGTGAGGGTTAGGTTCCTGTATAGCCACGGGCACAACCAGGAAGGCAGGAAGATGCACGGGATGCCTTGATTTTGCAGTTACAGGCGTAGGTACAGGCAGTGACGGCTGAGCAGGACTAGGCACGAGCTGCGAGAGAGCAACTTAGAGTAGAGAGAGACCAGGCTGTACAACAACGACAGGTCGCAGAGCTACAGGCAGCTACAGAGTTGGGCCATAGGCAGCAGATTGAGAGCATGACAGCCGCCTCGTCCTACAGAGAGGCTACTGAGAAATAGAGTACTACCGCCGGGCCTCCTACGACCATGTACCTAGAGCAGACTGGGTTCCTGACTACTCAGAACGAGCCAGCCAGAGACCACTAGAGGGTCATGGTGACAGAGGCGAGGGCAGCATCCACGGAGATCGGGCTTGATCCAGATGATACATACTTTTGGTGCCTTATGGGCTCATTTTTGATAGCCCCGATGGGCATTTTTTGTACTAATTGACACACTTGTACACTGATCCGTTAATTATTTGGTACTATGACAGTGATATGATATATATGAGTTGATTTTGATGCGATGCCATGTGTACTCCTTTATGTATGATTCTTCTTTCTATATGTGATGGATGCATTTATTTCGAATGACATTTATGCATTTGATTATGACCTATGATATGATGTGCAATGATGTTAACTATATGATGATTTATTTTATGCCAATGTGATATGTGAAATGATTTGATTTATGGTATATGCAATGATGTGTAAAAAATGCTTATATATGCGATGATTTATGGATGAATGTAATATGATGAGATGGTCGTGATATGATGCTAATGCATAATGAAATTGAGATGCTTAGAATAACAAATGTTTATTATCCTAAATGATGATGTATGTGATGCAATATTAATGCAATATGATATGTTTGATGCATAATGAATTGAATGCTTATATTCATATTGTTTTATGATTATGCAAAAAATGATTATGGAATGCTTTTGTAGATGCTATGTGATGATTTATGAAATGTAGATGAATGCTTATGCAATGTAATGGGTGAAATGCGATGATATGGATGCACCTATTTATGTGATGATGAGAATGCGATGTTTCCTATATGATATGTAATGCAATGTACTAATGATGTCTATATGATGTGATTATGCAATATGCTAATGATTTGTGGATGCAGGATCGATGATGATGATGGTGATGATGAGAAACTGTCATAGTACCTTGTTAGCGTGGTTAGTGAGAAGAGAAGAAGTCATTTCAACAAGACGTGTGATGACACAAATGCAAATGATGATGATGATGATTACTTGCTGAGGAATTAGTATTTTCAAAGGGCCAAATTTTCTTATGTTTGATAACACACATCGTACGATGCATCAAGGTATAGACAACCAGGATGGCGTTGTACTTAGTGTGATGGACTTTGACTCGACAATCAGATAGGAGTATTCTTGTTCACACCTGACATACAAAAACCTTGCTAGGATGTATTTCATAAGTTTCAGACATCTCGGACCAAAACACGGAAAGGTAAACCTTTCTATGCAATAGTCAACAAGTTGCCCTAGGCCTCTTCCATATATGCCTAACAAAGCAAGTATTCGCCGAGGTTATATTACAAGAACATCCAACAAGCACATCAGACAAAAGATAATGACCATTGCCCCATTCCTATTTCTCTAAATACACTGTTTTAGGATATCATCGAGACGTCCTTGGAATGAGCACAAATAAGATAAGTCAAAAGATAAAGACCAAGTAAAAAAACAAACTAATGCTCTTCAATACTGCTAATGGGAAAAGGATGTGTTTTCTAAGATGATAACCGAAACTTATTGCCAAAAGATAATGTCCATTGTAGGAAGGATTCAGCCTAGGACATATTAGTGGATGGCGGCACGTCATTTCGTTTATAAGGGATGATTGATATGAGACAAATTCAGATGATGGTGTTACCAATATGAAGAGGTGACCAATTTGCTTACCTACTGACCTAGACTTAAGACTTGACGCTTTTGAGTTCTACTTTTAAACCTGCCAGACTTGTTTCCAATTGTTTTACCAAAGGTTGAGGATGACGATTAGTTTATTATGAGTGGTGTTATTGGGGGTGCGAGCGAGATGAAGCGGATGGGTTTTTTCAAATATTTGGATGTTTTTGATGTTTTTGAAATGTTTTGAGGCCGTTTTTGGTATTTTTTGAGATTTTACGAATGTTTTGATTTTTGATTTTCCAATGTTTTTGGGATTTTTTGAGATTTTGACCAAGAGACTAACTTAAAGACCTATCCCAGGGGCCTCGGGGGCTGATCGACAGATTAGCCTTGCCTACGTTATACACGCAGAGACCACGTAGTTCGACTGACGACTTGACCGATTTACAGATGAAGATATACATGATGAAATGTCAGCTCATTATGACAGACTCCTAAAGGACTAACCTAAAAGTCTCGGGGGATGATCAAAGATCAACCTTGCCTACGTTCAAGCTCATAGATGACGTAGTTCGACAAGACGACCTTGTTTTTGGTTTTTTTGATGATTTTGAATGTTTTTGGATTTTTGGATTTTTTGATGTTTTTGGATTTTTTGTTTTGAGGATTTTAAGATGATACACGAATCCGATCCGATGAGAACATGCCCCCAACGTGATGCAATAGACTACTTTGATAAAGGCAGGACAAACTGACCTTGAAGGTGGGCTGAGTAGTACTAGGAGGGACCATGACACGAACACATGACCAAGCTATGGTGCAGATGCGAGTGGATGTGTGATGGATGGAGACCTGGATGCGATGGATGATGGAAGCAAAGTGAAGGGATGATGCAGATCAAGCCATAAGGATCCTGGTGGATGGATAGTGCTTATTTACACAAGGCGCCTGTTTGCCAGGTTTTCACCAAGGTACTTGCCCAAAGTGCCACCAAAGTGGTTTTCACTAGAGGACGATTTTTTGATCCATTTTTGATTTCTTTTTTATTTTTGCTTTTTGATTTTTTTGTTACCAAGATGCCCTGCTTACATGTTACTGGCAACCATTTTTCCTTGACTTTTTCTGATTTTTTTTTTTGGATTTTTTGGTTTTATACCTTGAAAGAATTAGGCATAAATTTTTTTGAGATGGGAGCTATTCATGGGCTCCTGCAAAGGTTCCCCTTTGGCTGTTGATATCTAATATGCCCCTAATGTGTAACTTGCCGTTATGACGAAAGGTCCTAACCAATTAGGTTCGAACTTGCCTTTGCTACTAGGATTCAGGACATTCTTCTGATTTTCTTTTAAGACCAGTTCTCCGACTTGGAAAGTCCTGCTTCTGATTTTCTTGTTATAGCTTTGTTTGAGTCTATTCTGATAGACTTGCAGATGGTCCAAAGTGTCTATGCGTCTCTCATCCAATAACTCCAGCTCGTTTAATCTTGACACCCGGTAGTCCTCATTAGTGATGAGGTTTTGTAATGATATTCTGAGGGATGGGAGCTCGATCTCAATGGGGAGTGGCTTTTGATCCGTAGACCAAGGAGAATGGGGTGGCGCCAGTGGGTGTGCGAATGCTGGTTTGATAAGCCCAGAGGGTGGGATTAAGCTGCAAGTGCCAGTCATGACCTGCGTCATTGACTGTTTTCTTGAGGATTTTGAGGATGGTTTTGTTTGTGGCTTCTGCTTGGCCATTGCCTTGGGGATAAGCATCGGTGGAGAATGGCGTCGGGATTTTGAATTTCTTGCATAAGTCGCGAACCTCCTGGTTCTTGAATGGTGTCCCATTATTCGAGATAATGGCTTGTGGGACCCCATAACGATAGATGAGATAGTTCAAGATAAATTTTTAGATCTGCTTCCCAGTTATATACGTTATGGGTATGGTTTCCACCCACTTTGTGAAGTACTTAGTTGCGCTATAATGAACGAAGTACCATCGACAGGTAGCGGATTTTCCAATGAGATCAAGTCTCAATCGCCAAAGGCCATGACCAAACGTATTGAGTTTTTGAGTTGAGCATGATGAGGTCCCTATGTCACATTACACACCTCTTAGCATGGTCATTTTTAACTTCTTCTTCCATTGTACATGATAAATTCTTTGAAGTAGCCATGATGGTCATCCCACCGGTGGTCACAGACCACCGCTATGAACCCTAAGTAGAGCTAAGCACGCCTCCTTAGCATTTGTTTAGACAACAGAATAAGGTAAATTCCTATGCTTCTATGGTAGTGCATCTAGGGATGAAAAATCGATTCCTTAATAAAGGTTCGCTTTTAGGTTCAATGGTAAGTCAATGGGTAAGACTTATTCGAAGATATGTATATATGTCATGATACCAAGGATCGCCAGACCAATGATTTCAACAACATATTCTACTCCCAAAATTTAATGTGGAACCCAAAGTTGCCTCGAACATAAATTCATATTTCTAAGTATTATGAGGGATGCCCACTAGAGACCCAACTGTAGCCATGGCGTCACCGCTTCATTGGCCTCAACCGCTCAAATGTTATGTCAATGAAGGATTCTTAAAGTCTCCACCGCCAAGTATATATAAGCCACAACTCTTAGTCTCATATTCGAATATCACCTGATTTTATGACCAACGAGTCTCACACACCCTCGAGAGCTATGATGTTCCATTGCATCTACTATTATCCCGGGAGGCCTGCAGTCAAAGCCCCGGATTCAAATTATATGTTGGCGTGGCTGCAACTGTATGACTTCGTAGTCCCTTGTGGGGTGATAGCTACAATCACTCGATCCAGAAAGAAAAGCTGAACTGCATCGCAGGCTTTTCTGATCGCCATGACAAGTTTAAAGATGGATTCGTCTGGAAATTCAGATACAAGAGGATTCTCATAATACATAGGTGCTTCTGCTAGTTGATCCATAATGAATTGTCCCTTGATAGCTTTCCTCTCTACATACTCGATGTCATACTCTAATAATATCATTACCCACTTTGCCATTCTTCCTGTGAGCATTGCCTTGGATAAGAGATACTTGAGGGGATCAATTTTTGCAATGAGCTTTATCTTGTGTGCCAGCATGTAGTGTTTGAATTTTTGGGATGCAAACACTACTGCGAGGCAAGATTTTTCAATGAAGGAGTAATTTAGCTCATGACCGACCATTGTCCTACTGATATAGTAGATGGCCCTCTCCGTTCCGTTTTCATCATGCTGGGCTAGGAGAGCTCCAAGGGTTGTTGCTGTTGCTGACACATATAAGATCAATGGCTTTCTCGGGATAGGTGGCATTAACACTAGCGGTGTCAGTAAGTATTCCTTGATTTTGTTGAATGCTTCTTCACATTTTGCATCCCATTTGTACGCTACCCCCTTGTGGAGTAGGTGAGAGTATGGGTTCTGCTTGTCTGCCAGTTGTGCTATGAACCGTCAGATGGATTGAAGTCGGCCTTGGAGGCCTCTTAGTTCCTTTAATGTTTTCGGTGCTTCCATCTTGAGGATTTCTTTTACTTTCGCCAGATCTACCTCAATACCCCTCATGGAGACTATGTATCCTAGTAGTTTACCCGATTGTACGCCAAAGATGCACTTCTTAGGGTTTAATCTAACTTTGTATTCCTCCAATCTGTCAAAGATAGCACTTAGGGTTGCTATATGATCTTGTCTTTTTCTTGACTTAGCTAGAATATCATCGACATAGTCTTTGACTGTTTTGTGAATCATGTCATGGAATACTAGTGTCATAGCCCTTTGATAGGTTGCTCCTACATTCTTTAGGCCAAATGGCATCATGTTCCAGTAGTAGGTCCCCCATGGACAAGTGAAAGCTGTTTTGTGTTGATCCTCTTTTGCTATCATGATCTGGTTATATCCTGAAAATCCGTCCATTAGTGATAGCATCTCATGCCCTGCTGTCATGTCTACTATCATGTCGATGTTGGGAAGTGGAAAATCATCCTTGGGACATGCCTTGTTTAAATCTCTGAAGTCCATACAGATTCTGATGGCTCCGTCAAGTTTTGACACAGGTACCAAATTTGACACCCATTCTGGATAATCAATTGGTCGGATAAATCCTGCATCCAACAACTTTTTGAGTTCCATTTTGACCAATAGAGTGATTTGAGGATGCATTTTCTGAAGCTTTTGTTTGACTGGTTTTGCCTCTGGATACATTGCTAAATGATGAACCATAGTTTCTGGATCTAGCCTTGGCATGTCAGCATAACTCCATGCGAAGTTTATTTTCCTTTCTTTTAGGAATGCTGCTAGGAGTTCTTGTTCTTCTGATAATAGTGATTCTGCATAGAATGTGATATGTTGGGCCTCCTCTGTTCCTATGTTGACCGGATTGCACTTTTCGGCCAAGACTGTTGACTTCTGTTGATGAATGGCTCTTAAGGGAAGATTGAATCCTTCATCCTTAGGCGCCTCAGAGAGGTTTTCACTGTTGGATAAGTCCTTTCTTTTTCCTATTTTCTTGTCAGAGAGTGCCACAGTGTGGTTTTCACTCAAGGACTTGGATATGATTCTTAGTTTCTCACTTTTGCGACTGAAGGATTCAATCGCTTTCCCGTAATAAGCATGTGTGTCTAATTCCATTATAAACCCTGCCTTATGGTCTCCATCTGGAATGTTATCCCTCAATCCTATGAATTCTGAGAGTGCCTCATCGTTTTCAAATGTATCAAGAACTGGTGGTCCTCATTGGTCATAGTCGATCAGTTGGGGGTAGACTAGGCGAATCTCATGATTTGGATGATTGGTTTCGAAGGAGAGGGTGCTAATCATACACAGGGTGGTATCTTCGAATAACCTAGGGAGATTGGATATGGAATCTTCATCATCGCTACTAATATAGGGCTCAGTTATGAAATTATGTGTGTCGCTACCTGTGACTATTGGTGAGTGTATTTGTACTAGCACTGGCTGAGGAGAGACATTAGCGGCTCTAACCGGAGGACCTCGGCCACGTATGGTTATTCTCAGAGGGTTACATCCAAGGCCAAGATTTGTTATGGGTTGTGTCTCCGGCATGATGGGTATTATGAGGCCGTTGTCATTTTGTCCCAATCTCTGGTTTCTATCATAACCCATTGCAAGCATCATTTGTAGGCCCTTACTTGTCTCATCCATTGGTAGTGTAGGTGTTGGTCTTTCATCTCGGTACAACATGTGAGATGGATCTGCTTCGATAACCTCTCGACCAAGGTCTCCCCAACTTTTGAATTCAAGATAGTCTTCGAGAGATGTTCGTGATGTGGAAGCTTGGTTTTCTTGTGGGCGTCCCTGTGATCTAGGAGATTGTGGTAACTTTCCTATCACAAAAGCATTATTAGGAAGCCTATAGCTTCCACAATCGTCCTCTTGGATGATGAGCTTGATGTCAGAGATGGTAGGAATGGCGGGGATGGCGGGTGTCTCTGTTGTAAAAGTGGATGCGAGAGTGGTGGGGTCGATGTATGGTGTGGATGGGCCTTCATCATTCTTTGGCACTTGGGGGATTTTGTAATATTTAGCCTCAAGATTTTTGCAATATGAAAATGGTTCGGGATCTCCATGAATGGTAACCTCTTGTCCATTATGTGTAAATTTCACACATTGGTGGAAGGTTGATGCTACGGCTTTCATTGCATAGATCCATGGGAATCCCAGGAGAATGTTGTATGGAAAGTCGAGGTCTAGGACCTGACAGATGGTTTCCATGAGTGTTGGCCCTACTTGAATAGGGAGTTTAATCGTGCCCTGAGACACTCTTTCTTGGTCATCATATGCTCTGATTGTTATGCCTTTACCTTTGTCGATGGTATCCTCTGATATTTTCAACTGTTTGATTAGGCTGAGAGAGCAGATGTTCAAACCTGCACCCCATCCCTCAGGGACCCTTTTGATTTTTCTTTTGTTTTGTGGCTTCCAAATGAAGTGCATGACTGTGAGATGGTTGGGCGGGGAAATCTTGGTCAAAGAATGTAAGGAGATTAGGTGTTATGATATTCCCGACCATAGCTTGGAATTGGTCCACATCAAGATCTGCGGGGACGGTGGATGAGGCTAATGCTTCCTCAAGGATCTTTTTATGTGCTGATGATATTTTTTACAACTCCATGATGGAGATGTGTGCTGGTGTTCTCTTGAGTTGGTCTACAACATTGTAGCTATACGAAACAGCTCTTGAGGAAGGGACTCTATTAGGTTGGGATGATCTTGCAATGGTGACTTTACCGCCTCTTGTGGTGACTCCACAATCTTCGGCCTGGGCACCCTTGATGGTGATGACCATGAAATATTCATTTAGGGAGGAAATGACTATTTCTTACACATGATTTACACTACCCTTCCCTTTATCATTTTTATTCCCTTTGTTGCCATGATTCGACATCAAATTCGTGTAGATTTTTAGGTCCAAATTTCCCGTAGGTTGTTTGACGTTTATGATTCTTTTGTCAATGAGATCTTGGATTATATTTTTGAGTCTCATGCAGTTGTTCGTGGTGTGACCTTTGATCTTATGAAATTCGCAAAGTTGATTTTTGTTGTACCAAGGGGGTTTGACGTCGGGTTCTTGGTAATTCTCGAATGTAGGTGCTTTGATGAACTTTTCGTCGATCAACCTTTTCATGATGTCCTCAAGTGGTTCCCCAACATAGTGTATTTTTGTTTAGGATATGTTTTGCGATGGGGTGGTCCTCTTTGGTCATATAGGTTGTTGATGGTTGGGTTGTTGTTGGGTTGATATGTTGTGTGATGAGTGTTTTGGTGTTGATTTTGGATTTGTGGTGCGGGTGTATTTTGGCATGGACCACTAATGACCACCTTGGCGTCTACGAAACCGTCATTAGTAACGTTCTTGTTCCTTGCCCATGTACGAGGTTTATCATTGTAATTTGATTGTGGGAAATTATTATGCTGTTCGTGATATGACGTTGATTCGGCGGGTTGGGTTGCAAGGGATCTTTCGATGCTAAGCACCTTGGAGATTAGTTGATCATAGGCGGTGATTCGTTGAACCTTGAGATGAAATGACAAGCGAATTTCAAGGTTGGTGATGATTGTGCAGACTTGTTGTTCTTTTGGCATGGTCCACTTGCTCCGATTGGCCTTGGATCGCCATCATTGAAGAAATGAAGCAAAAGATTCATTTTTTCCTTATTTTAGAGTGTATAGTTCTTCGAGACTGACATCCATTGCAATGTTACATGCGTAGTTTCTAATGAATTCATCTCTGATTTCCTGGAATGTTCTAATGCCTGCGGGTAAGCGAGAGAACCATTCTATAGCGGGGCCTTCCAAGCTTCTAGGAAATACCCGCATCAGATAAGTATCGTCGTATGCGACCTCCATGCAATGAACCTGGAATTCCCTAATGTGATCTTCAGGGTTTCCCATCCCTCGATATTTGTCAAACTTAGGGATCTCAAATCCCTTAGGGAATGGTTTCATCTCTAAGCTCCTATCAAATGGATAGGGACACAAGTTGCTTGATGTTTTGGTTGTTCGGCCTGACTGAAGGTCGAGCACTTGTTGTGATAACAATCTGAGTTGTGTCATTATATCACTTTGTGGATCAGAGGGTGGGATGAATGTGTTTTGAGGTGTTGCAATCGTGGTTTGGATGGATGGATTATTCGGTGCATTGTTTGATGGTATCGGTATGTTGTGGCGGGCGAAGTAGGCTTCTACTTGCTTTTGGATGAACAATGCTTGTTGTTGATCTTGTTGTTGTTGTGCTAGGATTTGTGCTTGTTGTTGCGCTTGCTATTTTTCCAACAACACTTGTTGTTGTGCTTGCTGCTGCGCTTGTTGCTGTTCCAACAACACTTGTTGTTGTTCCCACAATGCTTGTTGTTGGGCTGCCAATTTTGCTGCTTCTTGCTGCTCTTGGTATTATTTTAGTGCTTGCTGATATGCTTGCATTTGTGCTGCTTGTGCAAGAAGTTGTGCTTGAGCTTACACTTGCTATGCTTGTGCTTGAGCTTATGCTTGAGGTTGCGCTTGTGCTGCTTGTTGCTACAATAAAAGTTGTGCTTGAGTGACTTTTTGTGCTTGTAATGCTTGTGCGGCTTGGGCGGCTTGTTGTTGTTGCTATTGCAATAAAGCTTGGGCTTGTTGTGCTTGTTGCGCTTGTAATGCGGCTTGTGCAACTTGGGCGACTTGAGAAGCTTGTGTGGCTTGTTGTAGAGCTTTTTGTTTTTGAACTTGTTGATATCCTCTTTAGAAAGCGGCTTGCAATGCTGCGTCAAATTGGTTTGATGTGGTGAACGTCGATGGTGGTGGATGATGATGTTGTGTTGATGTTTTGGGTGTTGGATAATGGTATTGATGTGATTGGTCCTTGGGAGACCATGCTTTGTGATGTTAGGGGGATGTTCGATGATGTTGCCATTGCTTGTGTGTTTGTCGTTTGTTGTTGCGATATCAACGACAAATTTATGTGTTTGGTGCAATGCTTTGATTGATGATTGGGATGTATGTTTGATTGATACTTGGTAGGGGAGGGAGCCCTAAACCAAGGAGTGGTGTGGATGATAATGTCAATGGCGGAAGAGGTGGAAATGTGAGAGGTGTGAGTTGTTGTGAGAATGTTGTGGTGTCGAATAAGCCCCCTAGTCCGAACGTATCTCCCTCTTCTTGTGAATTTGTGAGAAGAGGTGTTTGTGGTGCTCCATGAAAAGATGTTGATGATGGGTCATAATGTAAAGTGAGAGGAACATTTTTGTGTAATGGGTTGTTGATTGTGTTTTGTTCCAAGGTGGTGCTTGCGTCCAAATTTTGATTGTTAACAAGGGGATGTGATTGAAGAGCATTAAGGAATGCATTTCCCTTGTTGACATTGGGTTGTGTTGGAGCAAACGATGTTGTGATTTGCGGAATGTTTTGTGTGATGTTTTGAGATGGAGGTGTAGATGAAATGGGGATGGTGGATGAGATTGGAGGAAATGATGTGTCCGCTATGGTGCTCACATCCAAAATCCGAGACAGCTTGGCCTTGTTTGCTAGTTCCGAAGCATGGCCTGCTTGAGAGGTTGGAGTCCCATCATGATATTGACTCGATTCTATGAAGTTTATTAAGTTTTGGGCATTTTTGTCATTTCTTGGTAGGGCATCCCGAGGTGAGGAGTCTTCTGGTGCATGGTTTGGGATGATGGGATAATGGGTCATTAGATCTTTGTAATGTGTCTCTCTTAATAGTTGGGATCTGTGAGCCCTCAAACAGGTCAATCTCTGTGTCAAAGTGTGTGTGTCAAGTGGTTGGGGATGGATGATATGGATGTTTTGGCTTTTGATAAATCTTGAATGAGACACTAGGCTTTTAGGACTTGTGGATTCTTTGATTTTGGATTTTGGATTTTGAGATTTTGAGATTTTGTCCTTGATTTTTTATTTTGATTTTGATTTGGATTTTGAACAAAAAGACCCTAAGATGTTGGATGATGATCTAAGGGATATCTTTGTTCAAAGGATGATAATTTGAATATGTGTGAGGAGAAGGATGCATCTACCCACACCTATTCAAACAAGATGATTGTTTCACTAAGCATATGAAGAAGGATTCATCTACATACACCAAGCTAGACAATATGATTTTGATATTTTTGACTAAGTATATGCAAAAGGATGCATCTACACATATTTAGCCAAAGATGTTTTGATAAATGTTCTCAAGGACCTAGTCTCAATGATTTTTGATGATTTTGATTTTGACCACAAAGCCTAGTATCAAGGATGATTTCAAGATTTTCCAAAAGGTGATAATGAGATGGATTTTGTTTTGATGTTTTTGAAGGATGGATGAAAAATGATGTTGATATGTTTTGATCCTAAAATGAGCCTAAAAAGATACACTTTGTTTTCTTAGACCTAGGTATTGAAGAGCATGCTAATGCTTCCTAATGACCTTTGTAACCAAGAAATGATTTGAACATTTAGATTTTCAATCAATGATTTTGTGTTTTTGGGATGTGGAGTCTTCAACACACATGAAAGTTCATTTTTGTTTAGCTTTGCTTAATGTCTTTATTTTACCAAAAACACTTTCTTCAATTAAGTTTTCAAACTAAGATGTCCAATGTCATAATTTCTTCAAACTCCACAAGATATGTTATGTGGAAATTTAATGAACTTAAGGCAAGGGTTTCCTATTGTTTACTTGAGAAGACAAATTGAGATATAATCCAATGCTTAGAAACCTCTAAAGGATGCTTGAATCCCAAGGGAAGAAACAATAACATATGGATTAGAGTCAGTGTATTTACAATCTAAAAGAGTTTGAAATTTGGATAATGTTAGAGTGTTTTTTCATGATGTTTTCGATCAAGCAATGCATTTTGTAACAGAACAAATTACAATCTGGATGTGTAGAACCAATATTTAATTTGGATTCCGCCGGACAAGTCAGCTACACTTATCTCCTGAGTGGATGATGGTTAGGTCTTGAGCCCCATTGGCTCCCCTCCGCGGCTCATTAGCGTCAATCGGGGCAGTAAGCATCAACACCCATGAAACTCCATGGCATGCTTTCCATCTCTGTTTCTAGAAGACCGTAAAGTGTAGGTGGCTTCAAAGCGACTGTTCTTGCACCAACAAATAGATAAAGGATTTTGGGAAAATTCTAGCATGGGTTCTAGTAAAGGACTTTCCGTTAAAGTAGGGTTATTGGCTAGCGTGGCAAGAGTCCCCTTTCGGATCCATCTTGTCAGAATCAACCACGTGATATTGGTGTTTCTTCCAATATCCACATTTATATCCTGGCTAGAAATACTCTCGGGTTCAGAGTGTTACCGGTTGAGTCGTTCCCTTGGGTGATTACTTTTTCCCACAAGGTGGGCCCTCTAAGATAGACAAAAGCGAATGAAGAACAAAATCCGTAACTCGATCAATCTTTGATAGCAACAAAGAAAGAGAATGTACGCGAAAATTCCCCCACTCACACTCACACCATAGTTTGTTCAATTTTAAGCCCAAATTGAAGTGTGGAGGTGATTTCTTTGTCTTAACCCAAAGTCATGGAAAAGACCTTTTGATTCTCAAGATTTCTATAAAGCGCGAGAGAAGCGCATACGTCCTTTTCCAATGGCTTTAGCCTAAGTAAGCCCTCATAAAAAACACAACTACACTTGTTTTTTTTAAACCTTCAAAGCAATATGTGAGTTCATTTTAGAGCACCAAATCACAAGTGAAAGACATTTGTTCAATTGTTTAACCCATAAACAAAATCTAGTAAGTTGTAGATCCTAAGATTCTTTTTAAATCCGTTTGTGAGCAATAAACAAAAGAGTCCTTTTTAAACCCAAATGAAAGCTAGTGTTCTAAAGAAGGAAAAAAGATGACAAACTCCTTAAGGAAGTGTTAAACAACACTTAAGTGTTTAAAAACACTTTGATTAAATAAGACATCATCACCATGCTCCTTCTTTCTTTGCTTTTAGCTTCCAACCTACAAAGAAGAAAAATAATTAGATTCTGAAAAAAAATAGAGAAATTAAAAATCAAAAAACAGAGGAAAAAGCAATCATAAATTAAAGCACGTGCTAAAAATTTAATTTTTCCCTTTTACTGTCTTCCAGCGTTGCAACTCGTGAAGGCGTCGCTATTTTTTCCTTCTAGCGTCTCTCTTACAGCGTCGCTTTACCAGTCAGCGGTGCTCTGTGTCAGGACAGAGAGCACGATTGAGTCGATGTTTTCACCCAGCGTCGCAGTTCTTGAAAGCGTCGGAGTTTTGAAACTTTTTTGAAATTGAGACAGATCAGCGAGTCCAGCGACGCACTTTGAAATTTGAATTTTCTTGGCGGGATGAGTCCAGCGGCGGAGTTTATGCGCGTGCGGTGCTATATAGCGATGCTGGCAAGCTTGCGGCGCTAAAAACAATGACGCTGAGGAGCCCACGTCAGAATTTTCCGTGTCAAAAAAACATGAAAATTTTGAGGAAATGTTGGAATTTATGAATGCTGCCCTCCTTCTAGCGCCAAAATGTGAACCCCAAATCTAGGTACCTGCAAAACAACATGATTAAACAAGTTAAGCAAGGAAATGCAAGCCTAAACATGGATTCCCCATGAGATTCATTAACATAGCTCAAATTAGGAAGGAAATGATGAAAAATACAATGAAATCACAGAAAACAAGATTGAATCCTAATTAAGCAAGCAAACTCTTAATCCCATGGCGGAATTGGTGCCAATTTGATGTGGAAATTTGGCCCTTTCCCAATTCCTAAGATCCAAGTTGGTGATTGTTGAGGAATGTTGATCCACTTTGATGATGAATGTGAGAGCTCCAAGCCAAATTTGCAAAAAAGCCTAACTAAGAACTCAAATGATGGATGAGAATTGCGAAGTATTTTAGCATGGTAACTTTGCTTGGAATGTGGATGATAAAATGAGGAGAGGAGCTCTTCATTTATAGGATTTCAAGATGGATGAAAGTCCAAATTTTAGCAATGTGAGACTAACTTTCATCCAAGGATATGGTGCCACTTGTCAAGCTATGAATGGATGATGGTTGTGCAAGATTTGGGGTTTGTGCCAATAAATGCCAATATTTGAAATTCAAATTTGTTGAAATGACATGTAAGAGGGAAGGGGAAAATGCACAATGCCAATGAACTGGCTGAAAAGGACATGTAAGAGATCTTAAATGCCTTTGTTGGAAGGACTTCATTCCCAATTCTGGATTTTGAATTCAAATTGAGAGAATATTCCAAAAGAGATGCCATGTGAGGAAAATAGGATTTAATAAATGAATTAAATCTATTTTCATGTGCAACTTGCATTATCTAGAGGATGTGACATGAGATTAGATTAAATTAATCAAGGTTTAATTAATTTAACATGAGATTAGATGATATGACTTATTTGACTTAGATTTATGGATTTATTTAAATTAGATAAGAGATGAATATGATAAGAAATTAATTAAATAAAGATTTTGATTTCTATTTTAATCAAAGGATGAGGTTAGATTAAACTAAATAAGGTTTTAATTCTATTTAATTTTTAATAGATAGATTTTAGAGATTTAAATCAACAACTTGATTATTTAATTCAAATAGGATAATTAGATCGATGGATTGATTTAATTTTAACAAGAGAAAGCACTTAATTAGACAAAATGATTTATTTAATTAAGAGACGAATATTGATGAATTTAATCAGATAGGGGAATTTGATTAAATGGTTAGACCGAGGGATGATTTAGGAAGAAACGATGTTAGTAAGTCAGGATCAGATGCATGATGTCAATTAGTATATTTTTGATGTCTACAGATATATTTGACATTGTATGCCTATATGGCATTCTCGTAAGCCTATATGGCTATTTTGTAACTATATTTTATACTTATATCGACATATATTGATGTATGCGTACATGGCTATTTGCTTTTAATACAAATCTTTTTTATCGATGGTGTCCATATTTGCATTATAAATTCATGGTTCAATAGATATGAGTTACGTGTATTCAAGTGTATACTTTACAACTTATGCACATATACTTTTTGACTTATGTGTGAACATCTAAAAAGTGAAAATTGTGTGGAAGTTAAACGTGAAGCCAATTTTGCAATTCTCACTCTTTCATAATTTCATCTTATGGACTTATTCCTTCAGCAATATACTGTGAATATTTCACGGTGCAAGTACGTATTCTCATTTTTGAACCACTCATAGCAAAGAGATTCACAATAAGACTTTAGCATTGGAACACTACTCCATACTTCTCTTGTCTAAACCATAAAGGATTGAAAATTCTTAATTTGATGCAATGATAGTCCTGAGATGAGAATTTATATAACCATTCCTATTTTGAAACTTTGCATCTAATACTGCATCAACAAGAACTTAAGAAGTAGTGTTGCATAAGAGTGTTAGGTTTGATAGGCCTTCTCTTCCCTAAGGGAGGAGAGCCTGCATCTTAAATTTTGAACAAAATTTTAAGAAGAAAACATTTTACCTAAAAGCTCCAAACCTAGATGACATATTTGGCTAAGTCTATCTTTAAAATTATCAATGTGTTTAAACTCTAAAGGAGATTCTCCCTGAAAAGAAAACTTTACCCTTTTTCTGAAGGAAATAAATTGCAATGTAAGTTGCATGATTTATCTTATTTCTTTCTCACAGTTCCTGGTCAATCATTCATGGCTTAGGATAGTTCCGTTCCAAGGCAAGGACACCCAAAAAATCACTGAGATTCTTCTATGATCCGCAAGAAAAAGGTTTTGGCTCTTTCACAATGTAAATAATTATGTAACATTGTTTTCTTGTTTGCCTTCCACATAGAAAAATGTTCACACTTTTCAGATTGATCAATGATCAATAATGGCTGATTGTAAACACTTGACATTTTTTATGTTTGAACTTTAATTTATAATTTTGTATCATGACATTCGAGTATCACTAATATTTTACTATTTGACTATGAAATTGGTGGTGTATTTTTGCTATGTTATTTGACTATTAATATGGTGGTGTATTCTGAACTTGATTACTACTGCAAATATGTATATATTTCTAGTTTTTATATGTTTTTGTATTACCGAACCCAAAACGAACCCAACCCCAAATTATTTTTTTCCCCATCATGTAACCGGGTTCTCAACCCAACTAACCCGAACTCCAAACCGAACCGCATAACCTTAGTGTAATGATTTTTTGTAGTTTATATTCATAACGCTTGATTACATTGCATTGCACATATTTCAAACTCCAAAGCATTGCTTCCAAATTTCATAACTAATAACTAGATGCCGAGTAGATGACAAAATTTCACTACAATATAGTTTTACAAAGTCAACCTTAGCGCTTATGCAATTACTCCACATTGCATAACTAATAACTAGGAGCAGCTACCAATTGCATTTGCTCATCATAGCATTCCATGAGACAAAATTTCTTTGAGGCATTTTTTCAAACAGTTCACTGCTTTGTCTATACTACCACATTTCTTTTCATACATGTCTACCAGCATTTTGTCAAATAGTTCAAGTGTTGCCTTGTTGCTATGGCCGAAAGCCTAAAACAAGTGCTTTCTCAACAAGCTATGGATGCTTGGAAAAAATCTATCAAAAGCATAATAGTAAGCATTATCATATTGTTAGTAGGACTTTTGAAATGCTCAAAGAAATGAGGTTCATGACTTGATGAATGCTGCCATGACAACAAATGCTTTTTTGATTGTCAGTGGAATTCCATCACCATGAGACCTCATTTTCGGTATATTTCAAAGAGTTCACCGCTTTGTCTATGCTAACACATTTTTCATACGCCCATCAAAGCATTTTATCAAACAGTCTATTTCCTTTGCTGCTATGCATGAAATCCTAAAATAGGTGTTTTCAACAAGCTATGGATGCTTAAAAATTCATCATAAAGATAATAGTAAGCAATAGCATAGACAAGGAATGAACAAGCTTGAAAAAAATGCCCTCAAAGAAATGTGGTCTCATGGTGGTGGAATTCATGACAAGCAATAGGGATTGTCATGGCATTCCATCACCATGAGACCACATTTCTTTGAGGCATTTTTTCAAACAGTCACGCCTTTGTCTATGTTACTACATTTATCATACATGTTTACCAAAGAATTTTATCAAACAGTTCGCTTCCTTGTTGCTATGGCTAAAATCCTAAAATAGGTGCTTCCAAAAAAGCTATGGATGCTTGGAAAAAATCTATCAAAGCATACTAATAATCAATAGCATAGAAAAGGAAACAAACTGTTTGAAAAAAAGCCTCAAAGAAATGTGGTCTCAATGGTGATGGAATGCCATGACAATCCATAGCAATTTGCTTGTCATAGCATTCGTCATGCCATTCCATCACCATGAAACCACATTACTTTGAGGCATTTTTTCAAAGAGTTCACTGCCTTGTCTATGCTAACACATTTTTCATACATGTCTATCAAAGCATTTTATCAAACAGTTCATTGCCTTGCTGCTATGGCTAAAAGCCTAAAATAGGTGCTTTCGAACAAGCTATGGATGCTTAGAAAAAATCTATCAAAGAATAATAGTAAGCAACAAGCTGATGCAATACAAATATTTCCAAACCGCTCAACAACTCAGGGGACTCTTGTCCCAAACTCATCTTGGAGAAGATGAAACAAAATTTCAACATTTCATCAGAAATCTACTTTTCATCCACTCAAGTTCTCTTATCATTCATCATTCATCCTTCCACAAATCTGTATTCCAATTGACTCATTCAAAGCAAAAAACCATTTTAGAAAACTTTGATTCAATCAATTAGATCAACATGCATTTCAAAAACACCATTTTCAACAAGACACTCTTCCATTCAATCAATTCATTCAACTTGTCCCAAATAGTCAATCCATCATTACAATTGGATTTCAGACTTTTACCAGACCATCAAGCACTGTGAACATCATTATTACAACTGATACAAATTAGGAAGTTGCTCTCTTAACTTTGTTTTGACTGAACTTACAATTTCATTTATTATTTTACACCAAGTCTCCTCACTGTCCAACTGTCAAAACAACATATCTCACTTCTAAACCTTGTCCAAGACTCCATACATCCCTGACACCATCACTTAGACAACATTATCCCAAAATCAACTCACCGATCACTGTTAGGTTAGACTTCTATTCTCTGAGCAATCAAGGCACTACTTCTCAATGAGACATTCATGCCCTAAATCGGGTAAACCAAACACACTAGTTTCAAAACCCAAGATCCAAAACATTTTTAGAGACCTCTTAATGCCCATGTCCTCATATCAAAAACTCAGAATAACTTATATTGAAGAAATAAACAATTTTTAGTGTGAACGCTGTAAAAAAGGCTACTAAAATAGGCCTGATTTTCAAAGAAGACCCCATTCAAACATTCCGAAAACACTTCAAACCTCAAAAAAGTCATTAGAAATAACACAAAACTCCCAATTTATCCATTTTCAGGGATTAAAAGACTCCTTTTGACAGTATATTGACAAACCCTTGTTTATAGGGTGAAAAACTTAAAAATCAATGAGGGTTTCCTGTATAAGCTATATGCAAACCTCAAAACCTCTGGCCAACCATTGGAACATGTCAAAATACATCTGAAAAGGCATTTGGAAACATCTTCTAACCCATGCACTTGTTCTTTCTCCACTGTCATGCTAGAAACTGTTCATTTTGACTGGAAAACTCAGAATTTATTGTGTAGCAGCAACTCCTTCAAGGTATTCTTGCTTTTTCCTCCACTCAAAAACATCAAAACATAACAAATAACCTATCCCTAACCTACTCCACTAATCTACCTGACCTACATTGGTGGAGTAGTGTGGAAATGCCTTATAAGACTCTCAAAACTCAATGCACATGATTTCAGACCGAGCCATAAGAAGAATGCTCAAAGAAACATTAAATTTATTGGATTCCTTCCCAAATGGATAGAAAAAAATGGTGATTCCCCAACCTATTGGAAACAATCTAAATTTGAACCCTAAACTCTTGCACAGTCTATACAAGTTAAGAAACAACTGAAAAACACAGAAAATAAGCTAAAACAGGGAACTCTTTGTTAATTTAATTCTTCCAGAATACAATGATCTCTTTGCTCAGCCTTTACAATGCTTTTAAAGAAGTTTCCAACCATCAAATACCTCTTCATCTTCTTTGAACGACCTATGACTCGTCCTCTTCCTTGATTTTCTTGATTTTCTTGTTTTGTCTCTTCACATTCCTTCTTTTTCTCTCTTTTACATATTTAGCATTTTGACAATATTACACTTTGTGCTTTTTCATGCCTTGATTACATTTAATTTTGGCATTACATGGACTTAAATACATTTTTTACAACTTAGCCTTTTGAAGGCATTACATGACCTAGGTGTTCATGCACCACAAGCTATGGTCTCATGGTTTTTTTTCACATCAACGTGATTTGATTCACTTGAAAATCAACGGGAACCAAATTTTGTATTATGGAGCTATATTAAGCTTCCACTTCAAAAACCAATGTAACAATGATACAAAATAATGTTTGAGACTACAAGAAGGCATCAAAATGGCTAGTGTACTAAACAAATTCTTATGATTTACTTAAGAATGTTGATAACTCTACTGGGCCATTTTTTTCAAAATCATACAATTGAACCCTAGCATCAATAGACTCTTTATATCAAGCTACCACAATTCAAGTTACATCAGGCCCATATCACTGAGACACAGCTTGAACAATAGGAGGAATGACCTATTTCAACATACTACACTAAAACCCTTAAGGGATTGATCCTGAACGTGAGCTCGCAGCCGCATTCCGTTTGGGTGTGAAAGAGATCATGCCTAGCTGCAAACATGCCTACTGTGATGCATTGGAACAAAATTGGCTTGGTCACACGAAGTTGTGTAGAACAAAAAATTGCAATTCACCTTGCAACTTTCCACTACTTGCATTTGACACTTTTCATCAACTAAAAACTGAACACCACTCTGAAACTACCGAGATAACGAAACCAAGAGAGGTTATTATAGTGTACCCAAATACAATCCCATAGGATCGTGATGAGAAGTTTTAAGCATCATGGTGTCCTGGGCAACCTCATGTTGAAGTTTGCAGCCATTTTGCCCTTTGACCCTAAGGATCAACTGCTGAACGAGTCGAAAGTGATTCTCGCGTATTTGGGTGCAAAGAGACCATGCCTAGCTACGAAATACGCTCTATTTGAACATGTTGGAACAGTCCGCTTGGTCACACGAAGGTGTAATCCAAATTGCACCACCTGGTAACTTTCCATCGCTTGCATTTGACACTTTTTCCATCAACCTAAAACTGGAATTCACTTTGAAAACCACTTTGAGATAACGAAACCGAGAGAGGTTATTGTAGAGGGACCAACATAATCTCAGGATTAGACGAGAAGTTTATAAGCTTCACTTCGCGTCCAAGTAACCCTACACCGGCGCTCATGTACTATTTTGCCCTTTGGATCTAAGGATCGACGGAAGCTGAACGTGAGTCAAGGATTCCGCATGTTTGGGTGTGTGAAGGAGGACTACGCCTAGCTGTGAAAATGCTCATTCAGATGCTGGAACAAAATTGGCTTGGTCACACGAAAGCTGCAAGAACAAAAATTGCAATTCACTTTGCAACTTTCCACCGCTTCCATTTGACACTTTTTCCATCAATCAAAACCGGACACTACGGGAAACCACCGAGATAACAAAAATTGAGAGAGGTTATTGTAGAGGGGCCCAAGGCGATCCCATAGGATCAGATAAGAAGTTTCTAAGCATCACGGTGTCTGAGTAACCTCATGTTGAAGTTTGCAACCATTTTGCCCTTTGGACCCTTAAGGGATCGATCCGGTTGAACGTAGCTCAGAGGGATTCCGCGTGTTTGGGTGCGAAAGAGGACCATTTTTAGCATAAAAATGCCTATTTAGATGCGTTGGAATAGTCCGTTTGGTCACATGAGTTACAGAATGAAAGTTGCACCACTTTGCAACTTTCCACTGCTTCCATTTGACACTTTTTCCATCAACTGAAAACTGGACACTACGAAAAAACCTCTCTGAGATAACAAAAACTGAGAAAGGTTATTGTAGAGGTGCCCAAAGCAATCCCATTGGATTAGACGAGAATTTTCTAAGCATCATGGTGTTTGAGTAACCTCATGCTAAAGTTTGCAGCCATTTTGCCCTTTGGTCCCTTAAGGGATCGATCCGGTTGAACGTAGCTCAGAACGATTTTGCATGTTTGGGTGCAAAAGATGACCATTCCTAGCGTAAAAATTCCTATTCGATGCGTTGAAATAGTCCATTTGGTCACATGAGTTGCAGAGCGAAAATTGCACCACTTTGCAACTTTCCACTGCTTCCATTTGACACTTTTTCCATCAACTGAAAACTGGACACTACGAGAAAACCACTCGAGATAACAAAAACCGAGAGAGGTTATTGTAGAGGGGCCCAACGCGATCCCATAGGATTAGATGAGAATTTTCTAAGCATCACGGTGTTTGAGTAACCTCATGCTGAAGTTTGCAGCCATTTTGCCCTTTGGACCCTTAAGGGATCGATCCGGTTGAACATAGCTCAGTTCTATTCCGCGTGTTTTGGTGTGAAATATGACCATTCCTAGTATAAACATGCCTATTCAGATGTGTTGGAATAGTCCATTTGGTTAGATGAGTTGCAAAACGAAAGTTGCACCACTTTGCAACTTTCCACTGCTTCCATTTGACACTTTTTCTATCAACTGAAAATTGGACACTATGAAAAAAAAATCTAAGATAAAAAAAACTAAGAGAGGTTATTGTAGAGGGGCCCAACATGATCCCATAGGATTAGACGAGAAGTTTCTAAGTGTCACGGTGTCCGAGTAACCTCATGCTGAAGTTTGCAGCCATTTTGCCCTTTGGTCCCTTAAGGGATTGATCCGGTTGAATGTAGCTTAGAGCGATTCCGCATGTTTGGGTGTGAAAGAGGACCATTCCTAGCGTAAACATTCCTATTTAGACGCGTTGGAATAGTTTTTTTGGTCAGACGAGTTGGAGAACGAAAGTTGCACGACTTTGCAACTTTTCACAAGGAAAAAAGACACCTAACCTTCAAATCTTGTTTCCAAACTTTTACCAGACCTTGGTACACTTTATTCATCTTTATTTTGACATGAACAAAGCTAAAACACCTTCTTACAACATTGTTTAATCAGATTTCACAATTGCTTGCACTAGAAGACCAAATTTGCTTGTAAGTGCTAAAAAACTAAATCGGGTGTAACATGCAAACCACAATGAATCTTTACAAAATAAATACATTTTAGGGTACCCATTTTGGCCATTAAAAATATATCATTTTCAGATACACTTATTTTGGAACACATGCCTACTGTCCCAACTTCTTTGCTTCTAAAGAACCCCAAATAGGCCATTTTAACAAAGAAAGTACTCTTTAATCATCACCAAAATACCAAAAAACCTTAAACAGTCTTTTGCCATGTGTAAAAAATTTCAAATAAACAAGTTTCAAGATGGAAAACGCCCAGCAATACACAAAATTTGTAAACCCTTGATTATAGGGTGAAAATCACAAAAATCAGTGAGGGTTTCAAGTATTTCACTCTAAGAAACCTCAAACACTCCAGCCAACACTTGGATCATGCCTTATTATGTCTAAAAATGATTTTAGAATCATTTCCCTAGACATGCATTCATTATTTCTTCCATACCCTACATAAAACCTCCATTTTTTGATGAAAAACTCAGATTTTGGCTCTGTAGCAGCAACTCCACCTTTGCATTCTTGACTTCCCTGCACAAAATGACTCAACCAAAACAATAAAATGATGTAGACAAGGATTGGAATATTTCAAAAAACACATTTAGATTAGTCCCAAGTAATTTGCAAAACCCCAAGTATCTATCTTGACAATTATCTCCTTTCAACTAGGTCTACTCTAGTAGCCATACAAACCATGTTTTTGGGCTTTATCACTTTAGCTTCCCAAATGAATTCTAAAATAAATGAATATTTTTGAAGGCATATCAACTGATGCAGAGCAGGGTGGAGGAATACAAATTTAGACTTAAGAACCAAGAAACCAACTCAGGTTCATATATCTAATCCAGCTTCCATAAGGTCGGCACTATAGTCTTCCAATTCACCACTGAACAACTAAAAGACCAATTCCTTAAAGAGAATTGTAAAAACATCCATTGATCATCCAAATAACATTCATACTTCATCAAGAAGATAGATCCAAGCTTCCACCTAAGATTCATCTGCCAAAGCTTAAAGAACCATCAAGGTATCATGCTTAAGGGCTACAAGAACTAGCCCAATTTTACAAACAAACCCACCTTTAAACTTCTTGTCATAACAAGATCTCCTAGACAGTCACAAATTGTGCTTCAAAACCACAAATTTTTTGGTCAAATACTTCGTACAAGTCTGCTAACCTGCTGCTCCAACAAACCCTCATTTTCCCTCCTAAAATCTAGGGTTTCTCAAGATCTTCACTCAAACAGCCACAATTCACAAAACCAAAACATAAAAAATGTTTCCCTAGGTCTTCTCAGACCTTCCAACCCTTCCTAAACTCAATCCCAACACAAATCCATTAAAAGACAACTTGAAACCAACATTTTCACATAGAAACTTAACATTTTCTGCCTAGGCATCATAAGAATTTGGACTTAAAGACTCCCCCTCGCCAAGAAACTTCATTCCACACCTAATATACATGCATGCAAGTCTTCCCACTGAGTCACATGGCTTTACAGTAGGTGGGAAGACAAAAATTACATTTTTTTAATCACAAAACAGTGATAAATTTGTTACACTGGTTGCTACAGAAAAATTAGTATTTCTCCCTCCAAAATGAATATTGGAAGCCCTAAATGGAAGAAAATGGAAGCTAATTCACAATACTACATGAAAACATGAATGAGAAATCCTTCTAAGAATGTATGGGTCCGTACAGGTGAAGGAAACTTTGAAAATACAGTAAAATTAGGAAATACAATGAAAAATCAGAAATAAAGTGTTGAAAACTCTGAATCAAACATTAACCAAAATTTCTATATTGAATAATTAGCCTTGAATGGACTTAAAATAGAAATTACAATGTCTCTTGATCTTCCCCAATGCATATGCTTTCCTTTTGAACTTCTGACTTTTTGTCTTCCACTAAAATTGCTAATTTTGGCTTTTGGCAGTTTTTACAACTTTTGCATTTTGTAATTTTTCAATATTTCTTATGCAACTCTTTAAAGACTCCTTCCTAAGACTCACATTACATGATAAATGGTCTGTAAAGCCCTTATTTAACACAAATAACCCTAAAACACTTAAATTACAAGGTTCACCACATGAATCCCCTTATTGATCAACTTCTTTACATCATGACTCAATTGACCTAATACATACAAAAATGGTATTGAATCCTTATTAAATAAAATAGAATTACCTCAAACCATCTAAGAACACACTAAATTATCGAATGAACAAATAATAGAAACCACAAGGGTTCAAGTGTTGAAAAGATGGAGTTGGTGCTCCTGCTTTGGATAGTATGATTTCCAACAACATACAACGTTCACAAGGCATTTTTGAAGGCATATCAACCTCCTCAACTGACTACAACCACTTTTCAACTTCTTTTACAAGTGTGACCCTTCAACTTCTAAGTATTTGCAAAATGACAACTTTTGGTTTGACAACATTACATTGTTATGTGCAACTTTTGACATATTGATGTAAATGACTCCATACCTAAACTAGTGACCTTATGATGGCCTCATTACATCATCTTGACCCTTACATTATGAATTTACATACATTTTCACATTTAGGCCATTCAAGGCTTCATTACACCAAATTGACAACATGCTAACATGACATTGCAACCTCATATCCTACCAACCCAGATTGACTTAAAACACTTCCTAATGGTCCTTGTGACCTTATTACAACATTCTTCATGGACTACAAATCAAAATTTACCACTTGACCACCTTGTGGTCCTGATTGTCCTTGGTGCTCCTGCACCATAAACACCCTACTATAACCCTACTCCACTGATCTACAAGCCTAATTCAGTGGAGTATGCTTTATTTCTTTACTTGACTCTCAAAACCTCAAATTGAAGGTTCCAAATTGAATTTCAGAAAATGTGCTCTAACAGTGGAAAAACTCAATGGATGTTCTTCTAGATGGACTCAAAAGAAACCTAATTCTCTGTATTATCTTAATCTACAAAGTACAAGGCCTAAATCTACTATACAGGCAGTACAAAGCTAACAAAACTAAAAGAAAACATAGAAATTTATGAACATGGAACTTTTATTGCAAGATTTCATTCAAATCGGAATTGAGATTTGTCAAGATCATCAAAATAAGGATGTTGCATTGCTTTTTTGGCTGAGATTCTCTTTGATGGCTCAAAAATCAGCATTTTCTGCAAGGAGGGACCAATCAATTTTTACTAGTTTAGTTATAGATACGCAAAGGAAAAGAATAAAAAGAAATAGCTCATCCAAAATAGATGGAAGACACTTATAGATAGGCATGGTAGTCTCTCAACTTAGTCAGTATTGGTCATACATCTTCACTGGGAGTTCCAAGATACCTATTACACATAACACCTCTCATGAATATAATTTCTTGAAATTCGAGATGCTCTTATAATGTCTACATCATAGGTGGTCATGATAAGGTTAAATTCAAATGAATAACTTGAAATTGCCTCACCAAGCTTCGCACACACTTTTGTAATGGCTTAAAATCATAATTGAGATTTGTCAAGATCATCAAAATAAGGATGTTGCATTGCTTTTCTGCTTGAGATTCTCTTGGATGGCTCATAAATCTGCATTTTATGCAAGGGGAAACCAATCAGTGTTTGCCTGGTTACATACAGATACACAAAGTAAAATAAGATGATAGCATTGGCATCAACCAAATTGACATGGATACAAGTATAAATTAATAAGAACCATTGTCCATATACTTACAAATTAATCCAATGAACCATCCAGGTCTGCTCTACTCTTTATTGTGTCAAGTATTGCCTCATGGTCAGACTCACGGACCTTCCACAAGGTCTTGTTCAAAGGTATACCCCCATATTTGGTCAAACGAACATTGGATTACACGACAAGGTTTGAGTAATGAAGAATCTTACGATGTGTGTCAAATTCCTCAAACAACCAATGTTTAACACTCTTATGTGGGTACCTTCTCAGCCACGTTCTAGTAACAACAATTGAGCCTGTAGGGTATTCAATGTTTTCCATCTATAATTGGGGCTTCCAATTTCTTTTTTGCCTCAACACAACGACACAAGTAATATTCTATTCACCTATTTGCAATAACATTCATTTATATGTGATCATATCTCTTGAAATTTAGTCAACATTATGAATACAACAAAAGTAAGATAACAATATGGAATTTCAAATACTAATCAAGTAGATATATTACCTGTTGAACTAGATTGATACATGGTCAAAGTCGACCAACGATTCCATCTGTGTTAGTTCCAATGCCATCGAAGGGCGATACGTGTGAAGTGGGCTAAGATAACTTGTCAACCATTTGTCAACCCACTCCCCTAACTCACAATCATTCCAGGCTTACATTGTACATGAAGAACAAAAGCATGCCATCTTATGTGTATCGATACTCCATGAACCTGCATTTGAGCTAAGGAAAGAGTGCAACTCACTCGATCCTGTTAGTGTACAACAATCCTCATATGGTACAATGTTAGTATCATCCATCAACCAAAAAAATCTATGAACTGAAGATGTACCTTCATTACCTGGACCCATCAAAGCATTACACCAATCAACGATTGATCTTGCATCTTTCAACTGTGCACTGTCTTTATACTTTAACTCTTCTCGTGCTAATGCTCTTTTCACGCATGCTCCTGCACCGTCATGCTCCACCTTTCCATGTCTGGCCTTACAAAAGTTCCACATATGTTGAACACATGTAGTGAGATGCATCTTGCACATCCAGTAGAATATGCGTGCGTTCTTGAACTGTACTACACAATTATCTGACCATATTATATGTTGACCGTATGATATGCCCCTCTGATCCAAATGAATGTAGAACATCTGGAAGCAACCTTGCACGAACTCTGGAGAATGCATGTGATCATCACTAATATAAAAGTGATACTCCCTCAATACCTTCCTTTGGTCCTCTATACTATCAGCTGCATGAATGAATGCTATGTGCACAAATATCGAAACCTGTGTGGAGTTGTAATACTATGACTGCACCTCACGTTGTGGCTGTAGAGTGTAGTTCTCTGCAAAGTCAACCACTGATACTATGCTGCCAAGTGGAAAGGTGTCCTTGCATATCTTGAATTGTGTGTCCAACCATCAGGCTCTATGGGTATACCTTGCATACTCATACACTATATTGTCATGAAACATGAACATAAAATGATACACTAGAATCTTCTGAATAACCAAATCACACATTTTGCTTGAGACCCATCTTTGTAGCTGCATACACTCATGAGATACTTCCGGAATCTACTAGTTTATGTCCCACCTCATCTGTGCTTTCCATATGTTGACATACTCGCATTCATTGCAAGCCACTTTAATGATCGCATGAACCATCCAAGCATGTTATCATGTAGAATATTTGGCCATCCTCTATTTGACATAAATTTTTTGATAAGAACTCTCTTGAAGATTTTGGTGGGGCTTCTATGCCACAATCCTACAAAACATCATTAGTATGAAAATCTAAACATATAGAA
>VDFB02271358.1:782984477-783019852 GCA_007258455.2 Sequoia sempervirens
TAAGAATTTCTTTAGTACACTAGCCATTTTGATGCCTTCTTGTAGTCTCAAACATTATTTTGTATCATTGTTACATTGGTTTTCGAAGTGGCAGCTTAATATAGCTCCATAATACAAAATCTAGTTCACGTTGATTTTCACGTGACAAAAATGTGAATCAAATCACATTGATGTGAAAAAAAACTATGAGACCATAGCTTGTGGTGCAAGAGCACCTAGGTCATTTAATGCCTTCAAAAGGCTAAGTTTTCAAAAATGTATTTAAGTCCATGTAATGCCAAAATTAAATGTAATGAAGGCATGAAAAAGCACAAAGTGTAATATTGTCAAAATGCTAAATATGTAAAAGAGAGAAAAAGAAGGAATGTGAAGAGACAAAACAAGAAAATCAAGGAAGAGGATGAGTCATAGGTTGTTCAAGGAAGATGAAGAGGTAGTTGATGGTTGGAAACTTCTTTAAAAGAATTGTAAAGGCTGAGCAAAGAGATCATTGTATTCTGGAAGAATTAAATTAACAAAGAGTTCCCTGTTTTAGCTTATTTTCTGTGTTTTTTAGTTGTTTCTTAACTTGTACGGACTGTGCAAGAGTTTAGGGTTCAAATTTAGATTGTTTCCAATAGGTTGGGGAATCACCATTTGTTTGCATCCATTTGGGAAGGAATCCAATAAATTTAATGTTTCTTTGAGCATTCTTCTTATGGCTCGGTCTGAAATCATGTGCATTGAGTTTTGAGAGTCTTATAAGGCATTTCCACACTACTCCACCAATGTAGGTCAGGTAGATTAGTGGAGTAGGTTAGGGATAGGTTATTTGTTATGTTTTGATGTTTTTGAGTGGAGGAAAAAGCAAGAATACCTTGAAGGAGTTGCTGCTACACAATAAATTCTGAGTTTTCCAGTCAAAATGAACAGTTTCTAGCATGACAGTGGAGAAAGAACAAGTGCATGGGTTAGAAGATGTTTCCAAATGCCTTTTCAGATGTATTTTGACATGTTCCAATGGTTGGCCAGAGGTTTTGAGGTTTGCATATAGCTTATACAGGAAACCCTCATTGATTTTTAAGTTTTTCACCCTATAAACAAGGGTTTGTCAATATACTATCAAAAGGAGTCTTTTAATCCCTAAAATGGATAAATTGGGAGTTTTGTGTTATTTCTAATGACTTTTTTGAGGTTTGAAGTGTTTTGGGAATGTTTGAATGGGGTCTTCTTTGAAAATCAGGCCTATTTTAGTAGCCTTTTTTACAGCGTTCACACTAAAAATTGCTTATTTCTTCAATATAAGTTATTTTGAGTTTTTGATATGAGGACATGGGCATTAAGAGGTCTCTAAAAGTGTTTTGGATCTTGGGTTTTGAAACTAGTGTGTTTGGTTTACCCGATTTAGGGCATGAATGTCTCATTGAGAAGTAGTGCCTTGATTGCTCAGAGAATAGAAGTCTAACCTAACAGTGATCGGTGAGTTGATTTTGGGATAATGTTGTCTAAGTGATGGTGTCAGGGATGTATGGAGTCTTGGACAAGGTTTAGAAGTGAGATATGTTGTTTTGACAGTTGGACAGTGAGGAGACTTGGTGTAAAATAATAAATGAAATTGTAAGTTCAGTCAAAACAAAGTTAAGAGAGCAACTTCCTAATTTGTATCAGTTGTAATAATGATGTTCACAGTGCTTGATGGTCTGGTAAAAGTCTGAAATCCAATTGTAATGATGGATTGACTATTTGGGACAAGTTGAATGAATTGATTGAATGGAAGAGTGTCTTGTTGAAAATGGTGTTTTTGAAATGCATGTTGATCTAATTGATTGAATCAAAGTTTTCTAAAATGGTTTTTTGCTTTGAATGAGTCAATTGGAATATAGATTTGTGGAAGGATGAATGATGAATGATAAGAGAATTTGAGTGGATGAAAAGCAGATTTCTGATGAAATGTTGAAATTTTGTTTGATCTTCTCCAAGATGAGTTTGGGACAAGAGTCCCCTGAGTTGTTGAGTGGTTTGGAAATATTTGTATTGCATCAGCTTGTTGCTTACTATTATGCCATGATAGATTTTTTCTAAGAATCCATAACTTGTTTGAAAGCACCTGTTTTAGGCTTTTAGCCATATGACAAGACAGTAGTATTTGATAAAATGCTTTGATAGACATGTATGAAAAATGTGTTAGCATAGACAAGGCAGTGAACTCTTTGAAAAAATGCCTCAAAGTAATGTGGTTTCATGGTGATGGAATGGCATGACGAATGCCATGACAAGCAAATTGCTATGGATTGTCATGGCATTCCATCACCATTGAGACCACATTTCTTTGAGGCTTTTTTTCAAACAGTTTGTTTCCTTTTCTATGCTATTGATTATTAGTATAAGCTTTGATAGATTTTTTCCAAGCATCCATATAGCTTTGGAAGCACCTATTTTAGGCTTTTAAAGCCATGTAGCAACAAAGAATGTTGTTTGATAAAATGCTTTGAGTAAACATGTATGATAAATGTAGTAGCATGGACAAAGGCGTGGCCCCATTTGAAAAAATGCTTCAAAGGAAATGTGGTCTCATGGTGATGGAATGCCATGACAATCCACAACAAATTTTACTTGTCGTAGAATTCCTACACTTAAATTTTGTTTCTTTGAGGCATTTTTTCAAGCAGTTCATTCCACTTAGTATGCTATTGCTTACTATTATTATACTATGGTAGATTTTTTCTAAGCATCCATGGCTTGTTAAAGAACTTGTTTTAGGAATTTAGCCATAGTAGCAAGGAAATGAATTATTTGATAAAATGCTTTGATAGACATGTATGGAAAATGTGTTAGCATAGACAAGCTAGTGAACTCTTTGAAAAAATGCCTCAAAGAAATGAGGTCTCATGGTGATGGAATTCCATGACAATCAAAGCATTTGATTGTCATGGAATTCCATCACCATGAGACCTCATTTCTTTGAACATTCAAAGTTCAACATATCTATATTGCTTACTATTATGCTTTTGATAGATTTTTTCCAAGCATCCATAGCTTGTTCGAAGCACTTGTTTTAGGCTTTCAGCCATAGCAACAAAGGCAACACTTGAACTATTTGAAAAAATGCTTTGTGGAGCATGTATGAAAATGTGGTAGTATGACAAAGCGTTGAACTCGCTTGGAAAAATGCCTCAAAGAAATGTGGTCTCATAGAATGCCATGACAACCAAAATGCAATTGGCGCTTGCTCCTAGTTATTAGTTATGCAATGTGAAGTAATTGCATAACTGCTTAGGTTGACTTTGTAAAAACTATATTGTAATTGAAATTTTGTCATCTATCAGCATCTAGTTATTAGTTATGAAATTTGAAGCAATGCTTTGAGTTTGAAAGATGTGCAATGCAATGTAATCAACGTTATGAATATAAACTACAAAAATCTATTTTTTACTAAGTTATCGGTTCGGTTTTGGGTTCGGGTTCGTTAGAACCCAGTTCGCCAGTCGGGGAAAAAATTTTTGGGGTTGGGTTCGTTTTGGGTTCGGTAATACAAAAACATATAAAAACTAGAAATATATACATATTTGCAGCAGTAATCAAGTTCAGAATACACCACCATATTAATAGTCAAATAACATAGCAAAAATACACCACCAATTTCATAGTCAAATAGTAAAATATTAGTGATACTCGAATGTCATGATACAAAATTATAAATTAAAGTTCAAACATAAAAATGTCAAGTGTTTACAATCAGCCATTATTGATCATTGATCAATCTGAAAAGTGTGAACATTTTTCTATGTGGAAGGCAAACAAGAAAACAATGTTACATAATTATTTACATTGTGAAAGAGCCAAAACCTTTTTCTTGCAGATCATAGAAGAATCTCAGTGATTTTTTGGGTGTCCTTGCCTTGGAACGGAACTATCCTAAGCCATGAATGATTGACCAGGAACTGTGAGAAAGAAATAAGATAAATCATGCAACTTACATTGCAATTTATTTCCTTCGGAAAAAGGGTAAAGTTTTCTTTTCAGGGAGAATCTCCTTTAGAGTTTAAACGCATTGATAATTTTAAAGATAGACTTAGCCAAATATGTCATCTAGGTTTGGAGCTTTTAGGTAAAATGTTTTCTTCTTAAAATTTTGTTCAAAATTTAAGATGCAGGCTCTCCTCCCTTAGGGAAGAGAAGGCCTATCAAACCTAACACTCTTATGCAACACTACTTCTTAAGTTCTTGTTGATGCAGTATTAGATGCAAAGTATCAAAATAGGAATGGTTATATAAATTCTCATCTCAGGACTATCATTGCATCAAATTAAGAATTTTCAATCCTTTATGGTCTAGACAAGAGAAGTATGGAGTAGTGTTCCAATGCTAAAGTCTTATTGTGAATCTCTTTGCTATGAGTGGTTCAAAAATGAGGAATTTGTCTTTTGCACCAAATGAGAAATATTCACAATATGTGCTAGGAAGGAATAAGTCCATAAGATCGAGTATGAAAGAACTGAGAATTGCAAAATTGGCTTACGTTTAACTTCCACACAGAAATTTTCACACTTTTCGATGTTCACACATAAGTCAAAAAGTATATGTGCGTAAGTTGTAAAGTATACACTTGAATACACGTAACTCATATCTATTGAACCATGAATTTATAATGCAAATATGGACACCATCGATAAAAAAGATTTGTATTAAAAGCAAATAGCCATGTACGCATACATCAATATATGTCGATATAAGTATAAAATATAGTTACAAAATAGCCATATAGGCTTACGAGAATGCCATATAGGCATACAATGTCAAATATATCTGTAGACATCGAAAATATACTAATTGACATCATGCATCTGATCCTGACTTACTAACATCGTTTCTTCCTAAATCATCCCTCGGTCTAACCATTTAATCAAATTCCCCTATCTGATTAAATTCATCAATATTGTCTCTTAATTAAATAAATCATTTTGTCTAATTAAGTCACTTTCTCTTGTTAATTAAATCAATCCATCTGATCTAATTATCCCTATTTAATTAAATAATCAAGTTATTTGATTAAATCTCTAAAGTCTATCTATTAAATTAAATAAATTAAAACCTTATTTGATTTAATCTAACACCATCCTTTGATTAAATAAATCAAAATATTTATTTAATTAGCCTCTTATCATATTCCTCTCTTATCTGATTTAAATAAATCCATAAATCTAAGTCAAATAAGTCACATCATCTAATCTCTTGTTAAATTAATCAATCCTTGATTAATTTAATCTAATCTCATGTCACATCCTCTAGATAATGCAAGTTACACATGAAAATAGATTTAATTCATTTATTAAATCCCTATTTTCCCTCACATGGCATCTTTTGGAATATTCCCCTAATTTGAATTCAAAATCCAAGTGGGAATAAGTCCTTCCAACAAGGCATTTAAGATCTCTTACATGTCCTTTGCCTTGAGCCAAGTGGCATTTATTGCATTTTCCCTTCCCTCTTACATGTCATTTCAACAAATTTGAATTTCAAATATTGGCATTTATTGGCACAAACCCCAAATCTTGCACAACCATCATCCATTCATAGCTTGACAAGTGGCACCATATCCTTGGATGAAAGTTAGTCCCACATTGCTAAAATTTGGACTTTCATCCATCTTGAAATCCTATAAATGAAGAGCTCCTCTCCTCATTTTATCATCCACATTCCAAGCAAAGTTACCATGCTAAAATACTTAGCAATTCTCATCCATCATTTGAGTTCTTAGTTAGGCTTTTTTGCAGATTTGGCTTGGAGCTCTCACATTCATCATCAAAGTGGATCAACATTCCTCAACAATCACCAACTTGCATCTTAGGAATTGGGAAAGGGCCAAATTTCCACATCAAATTGGCACCAATTCCCCCATGGGATTAAGAGTTTGCTTGCTTAATTAGGATTCAATCTTGTTTTCTGTGATTTCATTGTATTTTTCATCATTTCCTTCCTAATTTGAGCTATGTTAATGAATCTCATGGGGAATCCATGTTTAGGCTTGCATTTCCTTGCTTAACTTGTTTAATCATGTTGTTTTGCAGGTACCTAGATTTGGGGTTCACATTTTGGCGCTAGAAGGAGGGCAGCATTCATAAATTCCAACATTTCCTCAAAATTTTCACTTTTTTTGACACGGAAAATTCTGACGTGGGCTCCTCAGCGTCATTATTTTTAGCACCGCGAGCTCGTCAGCGTTGATGTTTTAGTGCTGCGAGCTCGCCAGCATCGCTATATAGCACTGCACGCGCATAAACTCTGCCGCTAGACTCATCCCGCCAAGAAAATTCAAATTTCAAAGTGCGCCGCTGGACTTGCTGATCTGTCTCAGTTTCAAAAAAAATTCAAAACTCCGACGCTTTCAAGAACTGCGACATTGGGTGAAAACAGCGACGCAATCGTGCTCTCTGTCCCGACACAGGGCACCGCTGACTGGTAAAGCGACGCTGTAAGAGAGACGCTAGAAGGAAAAAACAGCGACGCCTTCACGAGTTGCAACGCTGGAAGACAGTAAAAGGGAAAAATTAAATTTTTAGCACGTGCTTTAATTTATGATTGCTTTTTCCTCTGTTTTCTAATTTTTAATTTCTCTATTTTTTTTCAGAATCTAATTATTTTTCTTCTCTGTAGGTTGGAAGCTAAAAGCAAAGAAAGAAGGAGCATGGTGATGATGTCTTATTTAATCAAAGTGTTTTTAAACACTTAAGTGTTGTTTAACACTTCCTTAAGGAGTTTGTCATCTTTTTTCCTTCTTTAGAACACTAGCTTTCATTTGGGTTTAAAAAGGACTCTTTTGTTTATTGCTCACAAACGGATTTAAAAAGAATCTTAGGATCTACAACTTACTAGATTTCGTTTATGGGTTAAACAATTGAACAAATGTCTTTCACTTGTGATTTGGTGCTCTAAAATGAACTCACATATTGCTTTGAAGGTTTAAAAAAAACAAGTGTAGTTGAGTTTTTTATGAGGGCTTACTTAGGCTAAAGCCATTGGAAAAGGACGTATGCGCTTCTCTCGCGCTTTATAGCGATCTTGAGAATCAAAAGGTCTTTCCCATGAGTTTGGGTTAAGACAAAGAAATCACCTTCACACTTCAATTTGGGCTTAAAATTGAACAAACTATGGTGTGAGTGTGAGTGGGGGAATTTTCGCGTACATTCTCTTTCTTTGTTGCTATCAAAGATTGATCGAGTTACGGATTTTGTTCTTCATTCGCTTTTGTCTATCTTAGAGGGCCCGCCTTGTGGGAAAAAGTAATCACCCAAGGGAACGACTCAACTGGTAACACTCTGAACCCGAGAGTATTTCCAGCCGGGATATAAATGTGGATATTGGAAGAAACACCAATATCACGTGGTTGATTCTGACAAGATGGATCCAAAAGGGGACTCTTGCCACGTTGGGTCAACTCCTACGAACGGAAAGTCCTTACTAGAACCCATGTGCTAGAATTTTCCAAAATCCTTTATCTATTTGTTGGTGCAAGAATAGTCGTTTTGAAGCCACCCCACACTTTTACGGTCTTCTAGTAGAGATGGAAAGCATGTCATGGGAGTTTCATGGGTGTTGATGCTTGGCTGCCCTGATTGACGTTAATGAGCCGTGGAGGGGAGCCAGTGGGGTCAAGCATCTAACCATCCGCTAGAGATAAGCGTAGCTGGACTTGTCCAAGTGGGAATCCAACAAATATTGTCTTACACATCCATAGGATTGTAATTGTTCTTGGGTTACAAAATGCATTGCTTGATCGAAAACATCATGAAAACAAACACTTAACATTATCCAAATTTCAAACCCTTTTTAGGACAAATACAATTGACTCAATCCATATGTTATTGCTTTCCCTTGGGATTCACATCCTTAGAGGTTTCTAAACATTGGATTATATCTCAATTTGTCTTCTTAAGTAAACAATAGGAAACCCTTGCCTTGAATTCATTAAACTTCCACATAACACATCTTGTGGGGTTTGAAGAAATTAAGACATTGGACATCTTAGTTTGAAAACTTAATTGAAGAAAGTGTTTTTGGTAAAATAAAGACATTAAGCAAAGCTAAACAAAAATGAACTTTCATGTGTGTTGAAGACTCCACATCCCAAAAACACAAAATCATTGATTGAAAATCTAAATGATCAAATCATTTCTTGGTTACAAAGGTCATTAGGAAGCATTAGCATGCTCTTCAATACCTAGGTCTAAGCAAACAAAGTGTATCTTTTTAGGCTCATTTTAGGATCAAAACATATCAACATCATTTTTCATCCATCCTTCAAAAACATCAAAACAAAATCCATATCATTATCACCTTTTGGAAAATCTTGAAATCATCCTTGATACTAGGCTTTGTGGTCAAAATTAAAATCATCAAAAATCATTGAGACTAGGTCCTTGAGAACATTTATCAAAACATCTTTGGCTAAATATGTGTAGATGCATCCTTTTGCATATACTTAGTCAAAAATATCAAAATCATATTATCTAGCTTGGTGTATGTAGATGAATCCTTCTTCATATGCTTAGTGAAACAATCATCTTGTTTGAATAGGTGTGGGTAGATGCATCCTTCTCCTCACACATATTCAAATTATCATCCTTTGAACAAAGATATCCCTTAGATCATCATCCAACATCTTAGGGTCTTTTTGTTCAAAATCAAAATCAAAATAAAAAATCAAGGACAAAATCTCAAAATCTCAAAATCCAAAATCCAAAATCAAAGAATCCACAAGTCCTAAAAGCCTAGTGTCTCATTCAAGATTTATCAAAAGCCAAAACATCCATATCATCCATCCCTAAAACACCATTATCATATCATCACCTTTGATCCTCAAAACATCCTAAAACTTTTCACTTTGGAACATAAGATAAAGATCGATCCAAAGAATCAAGAGATTCATCTCCCATATTCTCGAAGATTGATCCTTGTTTTATGGTTCAAACAAGATCTCAATACAAGAAGAGTATGGAAGCCCACAAAGAAACTCCTGCTTCAAGTGACCTTATCCAAACAAACGCAAAAATGAATCCAACTGAATCAAGCAATCCATTGATCCCCTCATCATCCCAAAATCCACAAGAAGAAAATCAAGGGGAAGACCTCACCTTTGGGATGTCTCGCGAGGAAATGATGAAAATGCTCCAAAATCCAGACAACCATAGAATCATCAATATCATGATGAGACTCAACCCTTCGTTGTACATGCTTCAACTAGCAAAACAAGGGGACAAGTTTCCTTCGGATTTTGATGTGAGCACTATAGTGGATACATCATTTCCTCCAATCTCATCCACCATCCCCATTTCATCTACACCTCCATCTCAAAACATCACACAAAACATTCCGCAAATCACAACATCGTTTGCTCCAACGCAACCCAATGTCAACAAGGGAAATGCATTCCTTAATGCTCTTCAATCACATCCCCTTGTTAACAATCAAAATTTGGACGCAAGCACCACCTTGGAACAAAACACAATCAACAACCCATTACACAAAAATGTTCCTCTCACTTTACATTATGACCCATCATCAACATCTTTTCATGGAGCACCACAAACACCTCTTCTCACAAATTCACAAGAAGAGGGAGATACGTTCGGACTAGGGGGCTTATTCGACACCACAACATTCTCACAACAACTCACACCTCTCACATTTCCACCTCTTCCGCCATTGACATTATCATCCACACCACTCCTTGGTTTAGGGCTCCCTCCCCTACCAAGTATCAATCAAACATACATCCCAATCATCAATCAAAGCATTGCACCAAACACATAAATTTGTCGTTGATATCGCAACAACAAACGACAAACACACAAGCAATGGCAACATCATCGAACATCCCCCTAACATCACAAAGCATGGTCTCCCAAGGACCAATCACATCAATACCATTATCCAACACCCAAAACATCAACACAACATCATCATCCACCACCATTCCAAATCCACCACCACCCCCACCACCATCGACGTTCACCACATCAAACCAATTTGACGCAGCATTGCAAGCCGCTTTCTAAAGAGGATATCAACAAGTTCAAAAACAAAAAGCTCTACAACAAGCCACACAAGCTTCTCAAGTCGCCCAAGCTGCACAAGCCGCATTACAAGCGCAACAAGCACAACAAGCCCAAGCTTTATTGCAATATCAATAACAACAAGACGCCCAAGCCGCACAAGCATTACAAGCACAAAAAGTCACTCAAGCACAACTTTTATTGTAGCAACAAGCAGCACAAGCGCAACCTCAAGCATAAGCTCAAGCACAAGCATAGAAAGTGTAAGCTCAAGCACAACTTCTTGCACAAGCAGCACAAATGCAAGCATATCAACAAGCACTAAAATAATACCAAGAGCAGCAAGAAGCAGCAAAATTGGCAGCCCAACAACAAGCATTGTGGGAACAACAACAAGCGTTGTTGGAACAGCAACAAGCGTAGCAGCAAGAACAACAACAAGCGTTGTTGGAACAATAGCAAGCGCAACAACAAGCACAAATCCTAGCACAACAACAAAAAGATCAACAACAAGCATTGTTCATCCAAAAGCAAGTAGAAGCCTACTTCGCCCGCCACAACATACCGATACCATCGAACAATGCACCGACCAATCCATCCATCCAAACCACGATTGCAACACCTCAAAACACATTCATCCCACCCTCTGATCCGCAAAGTGATGTAATGACACAACTCAGATTGTTATCACAACAAGTGCTCGACCTTCAGTCAGGCCGAACAACCAAAACATCAAGCAACTTGTGTCCCTATCCATTTGATAGGAGCTTAGAGATGAAACCATTCCCCAAGGGATTTGAGATCCCTAAGTTTGAAAAATATCGAGGGATGGGAAACCCTGAAGATCACATTAGGGAATTCCAGGTTCATTGCATGGAGGTCGCATACGACGATACTTATCTGATGCGGGTATTTCCTAGAAGCTTGGAAGGCCCCGCTATAGAATGGTTCTCTCGCTTACCCGCAGGCATCAGAACATTCCAGGAAATCAGAGATGAATTCATTAGAAACTACGCATGTAACATTGCAATGGATGTCAGTCTCGACGAACTATACGCTCTAAAATAAGGAAAAAATGAATCTTTTGCTTCATTTCTTCAATGATGGCGATCCAAGGCCAATCGGAGCAAGTGGACCATGCCAAAAGAACAAGTCTACACAATCATCACCAACCTTGAAATTCGCTTGTCATTTCATCTCAAGGTTCAGAGAATCACCACCTATGATCAACTAATCTCCAAGGTGCTTAGCATCGAAAGATCCCTTGCAACCCAACCCGCCGAATCAACGTCATATCACGAACAGCAAAATAATCGCCCATAATCAAATTACAATGATAAACCTCGTACATGGGCAAGGAACAAGAACGTTACTAATGACGGTTTCGTAGATGCCAAGGTGGTCATTAGTGGTCCATGCCAAAATACACCCGCACCACAAATCCAAAATCAACACCAAAACACTCATCACACAACATATCAACCCAACAACAACCCAACCATCAACAACCTATATGACCAAAGAGGACCACCCCATCGCAAAACATATCCTAAACAAAAATACACTATGTTGGGGAACCACTTGAGGACATCATGAAAAGGTTGATCGACGAAAAGTTCATCAAAGCACCTACATTCGAGAATTACTAAGAACCCGACGTCAAACCCCCTTGGTACAACGAAAATAAACTTTGCGAATTTCATAAGATCAAAGGTCACACCACGAACAACTGCATGAGACTCAAAAATATAATCCAAGATCTCACTGACAAAAGAATCATAAACGTCAAACAACCTACGGGAAATTTGGACCTAAAAATCTACACGAATTTGATGTCGAATCATGGCAACAAAGGGAATAAAAATGATAAAGGGAAGGGTAGTGTAAATCATGTGTACGAAATAGTCGTTGCCTCCCTAAATGAATATTGCATGGTCATCACCATCAAGGGCGCCCAGGCCGAAGATTGTGGAGTCACCACAAGAGGCGGTAAAGTCACCATTGCAAGATCATCCCAACCTAATAGAGTCCCTTCATCAAGAGATGTTTCGTATAGCTACAATGTTGTAGACCAACTCAAGAGAACACCAGCACACATCTCCATCATGGAGTTGTAAAAAATATCGTCAGCACATAAAAAGATCCTTGAGGAAGCATTAGCCTCATCCACCGTCCCCGCAGATCTTAATGCGGACCAATTCCAAGCTATGGTCGGGAATATCATAACACCTAATCTCCTTACATTCTTTGACCAAGATTTCCCCGCCCAACCATCTCACAGTCATGCACTTCATTTGGAAGCCATTGTAAACAAAAGCAAAATCAAAAGGGTCCTAGAGGATGGGGGTGCAGGTTTGAACATCTGCTCTCTCAGCCTAATCAAATAGTTGAAAATATCAGAGGATACCATCGACAAAGGTAAAGGCATAACAATAAGAGCATATGATGACCAAGAAAGAGTGTCTCAGGGCACGATTAAACTCCCTATTCAAGTAGGGAAAACACTCATGGAAACCATCTGTCAGGTCCTGGACCTCGACTTGCCATACAACATTCTCCTGGGATTCCCATGGATCTATGCAATGAAAGCCGTAGCATCAACCTTCCACCAATGTGTGAAATTTACACATAATGGACAAGAGGTTACCATTCATGGAGATCCCGAACCATTTTCATATTGCAAAAATCTTGAGGCTAAATATTACAAAACCCCCTAGGTGCCAAAGAATGATGAAGGCCCATCCACACCATACATCGACCCCACCACTCTTGCATCCACTTTTACGACAGAGACACCCACCATCCCCGCCATTCCTACCATCTCTGACATCAAGCTCATCATCCAAGAGGACGATTGTGGAAGCTATAGGCTTCCTAATAATGCTTTTGTGATAGGAGAGTTACCACAATCTCCTAGATCACGGGGACGCCCACAAGAAAACCAAGCTTCCACATCACGAACATCTCTCGAAGACTATCTTGAATTCACAAGCTGGGGAGACCTTGCTCGAGAGGTTATCGAAGCAGATCCATCTCACATGTTGTACCGAGATGAAAGACCGACACCTACACTACCAATGGATGAGACAAGCAAGGGCCTACAAATGATGCTTGCAATGGGTTATGATAGAAACCAGAGATTGGGACAAAATGACAACGGCCTCATAATACCCATCATGCCGGATACACAACCCATAACAAATCTTGGTCTTGGATGTAACCCTTCGAGAATAACCATACGTGGCCGAGGTCCTCCGGTTAGAGCCGCTAATGTCTCTCCTCAACCAGTGCTAGTACAAATACACTCACCAATAGTCACAGGTAGCGACAAACATAATTTCATAACTGAGCCCTATATTAGTAGCGATGACGAAGATACCATATCCAATCTCCCTAGGTTATTCGAAGATACCACCCTGTGTATGATTAGCACCCTCTCCTTCGAAACCGATCATCCAAATCATGAGATTCGCCTAGTCTACCCCCAACTGATCGACTATGACCAATGAGGACCACCAGTTCTCGATACATTTGAAAACGATGAGGCACTCTCAGAATTCATAGGATTGAGGGATAACATTCCAGATGGAGACCATAAGGCAGGGTTTATAATGGAATTAGACACACATGCTTATTACGGGGAAGTGATTGAATCCTTCAGTCGCAAAAGTGAGAAACTAAGAATCATATCCAAGTCCTTGAGTGAAAACCACACTGTGGCACTCTCTGACAAGAAAATAGTAAAAAGAAAGGACTTATCCAACAGTGAAAACCTCTCTGAGGCGCCTGAGGATGAAGGATTCAATCTTCCCTTAAGAGCCATTCATCAAGAGAAGTCAACAGTCTTGGCCGAAAAGTGCAATCCGGTCAACATAGGAACAGAGGAGGCCCAACATATCACATTCTATGCGGAATCACTATTATCAGAAGAACAAGAACTCCTAGCAGCATTCCTAAAAGAAAGGCAAATAAACTTCGCATGGAGTTATGTTGACATGCCAAGGCTAGATCCAGAAACTATGGTTCATCAGTTAGCAGTGTATCCAGAGGCAAAACCAGTCAAACAAAAGCTTCAGAAAATGCATCCTCAAATCACTCTATTGGTCAAAATGGAACTCAAAAAGTTGTTGGATGCAGGATTTATCCGACCAATTGATTATCCAGAATGGGTGTCAAATTTGGTACCTGTGTCAAAACTTGACGGAGCCATCATAATCTGTATGGACTTCAGAGATTTAAACAAGGCATGTCCCAAGGATGATTTTCCACTTCCCAACATCGACATGATAGTAGACATGACAGCAGGGCATGAGATGCTATCACTAATGGACGGATTTTCAAGATATAACCAGATCATGATAGCAAAAGAGGATCAACACAAAACAACTTTCACTTGTCCATGGGGGACCTACTACTGGAACATGATGCCATTTGGCCTAAAGAATGTAGGAGCAACCTATCAAAGGGCTATGACACTAGTATTCCATGACATGATTCACAAAACAGTCAAAGACTATGTCGATGATATTCTAGCTAAGTCAAGAAAAAGACAAGATCATATAGCAACCCTAAGTGCTATCTTTGACAGATTGGAGGAATACAAAGTTAGATTAAACCCTAAGAAGTGCATCTTCGGCGTACAATCGGGTAAACTACTAGGATACATAGTCTCCATGAGGGGTATTGAGGTAGATCCGGTGAAAGTAAAAGAAATCCTCGAGATGGAAGCACCGAAAACATTAAAGGAACTAAGAGACCTCCAAGGCCGACTTCAATCCATCTGACGGTTCATAGCACAACTGGCAGACAAGAAGAACCCATACTCTCACCTACTCCACAAGGGGGTAGCGTACAAATGGGATGCAAAATGTGAAGAAGCATTCAACAAAATCAAGGAATACTTACTGACACCGCCAGTGTTAATGCCACCTATCCCGAGAAAGCCATTGATCTTATATGTGTCAGCAACAGCAGCAACCCTTGGAGCTCTCCTAGCCCAGCATGATGAAAACGGAACGGAGAGGGCCATCTACTATATCAGTAGGAAAATGGTCGGTCATGAGCTAAATTACTCCTTCATTGAAAAATCTTGCCTCGCAGTAGTGTTTGCATCCTAAAAATTCAAACACTACATGCTGGCACACAAGATAAAGCTCATTGCAAAAATTGATCCCCTCAAGTATCTCTTATCCAAGGCAATGCTCACAGGAAGAATGGCAAAGTGGGTAATGATATTATTAGAGTATGACATCGAGTATGTAGAGAGGAAAGCTATCAAGGGACAATTCATTATGGATCAACTAGCAGAAGCACCTATGTATTATGAGAATCCTCTTGTATCTGAATTTCCAGACGAATCCATCTTTAACCTCAATGTAGCCGATCACTGAAAGCTATACTTTGATGGTTCATACACACAACACGGATTAGGAGCTGGTGTTTTCTTCATCACCCCACAAGGGGACTGCATACCGAAGTCATACAAATTGCATTCCCTTGCACCAACAACATAGTGGAATACGAGGCTTTGACTATAGGCCTCAGGATAGTAGTGCAATGGAACATCATAGCTCTCAAGGTGTATGGAGACTCTCAGTTGATCATAAATCAAGTGAATAATGAATATCAGACTAAGGATGACAAGCTTACTCCATATAAGAAACTGGTGGAGACTTTAAAGGAATCCTTCATTGACATAACATTTGAGCAGATTCCAAGAACCAACAACAGAGCAACTGACGCCATGGCTACAATTGGGTCTCTATTAGACATCCCTCATAATGTACTGAAATATGAATTTATGATCGAGCAGCTTCTCGTTCCCACATTCGAGGTACCAGAATCAGAATATGTGTGTGAAATCATTGGTCTTGGCGATCCTTGGTATCATGACATATATACATATCTTCGAATAGGAGTCTTACCCGCTGACCTACCATTGAGCCTAAAACGAACCTTTATTAAAAAGGCATCCAGATTTTTCATCCTAGGTGATACCTTATACCGTAGAAGCATAGAAGGTACCTTATTACGCTATCTAAATGCTGAGGAGGCATTAACCGCTCTAACCGAGGTTCATAACGGTATCTGTGGCTCACACTCGAGTGGGATGACCATCGCCAAGAAACTGCTGAGGCTGGGGTACTACTGGCCCACAATGGAAAGAGAAGTGCATGACCATGCTAAGAGGTGTATACAATGTCAGTAGCATGGGGACCTCATCCATGCTCCAGCTCAAGAGCTCCATCCAATTGTCACACCATGGCCTTTTTCGCAGTGGGGACTTGATCTCATTGGGAAAATCACACCCACCTCATCCAATGGCCATAAATTCATCATAACTTCAACTAAGTACTTCACAAAGTGGGTGGAAGCCATACCCATGACCTATATCACTGGAAAGCATATCTCAAAATTCATCCTGAACTATCTCATCTGTCGTTACGATGTCCCACAAGCCATTATCTCAAATAATGGGACACCATTCAAGAACCAGGAGGTTCGCGACTTATGTGAGAAATTCAAAATCCAGCATCGCTTCTCCACCCCGTACTATCCCCAAGGCAATGGCCAAGCAGAAGCCACAAACAAAACCATCCTCAAAATCCTCAAGAAAATAGTCAATGACGTAGGTCGTGACTGGCACTTGCAGCTTAATCCCGCCCTCTGGGCTTATCAAACCAGCATCCGCACACCCACTGGCGCCACCCCATTATCCTTGGTCTACGGATCAAAAGCCACTCCCCATTGAGATCGAGCTCCCATCCCTCAGAATATCATTACAAAACCTCATCACTAATGAGGACTACCGGGTGTCAAGATTAAACGAGCTGGAGTTATTGGATGAGAGGCGCATAGACACTTTGGACCATCTACAAGTCTATCAGAATAGACTCAAACAAAGCTATAACAAGAAAATCAGAAGCAGGACTTTCCAAGTCAGAGAACTGGTCTTAAAAGAAAATCAGAAGAATGTCCCGAATCCCAGCAGCAAAGGCAAGTTCGAACCTAATTGGTTAGGACCTTTCGTCATAACGGCAAGTTACACATTAGGGGCATATTAGCTATCAACAGCCAAAGGGGAACCTCTGCAGGAGCCCATGAATAGCTCCCATTTTAAAAAAATTTATGCCTAATTCTTTCAAGGTATAAAACCAAAAAATCCAAAAAAAAAAATCAGAAAAAGTCCAGAAAAAATGGTTACTTCGGCGAAAACATGGCAAACAGGCATCTTGGTAACAACAAAAAAATCAAAAAAGAAAAAAATCAAAAAAAATCAAAAAATGGATCAAAAAAATCGTCCTCTAGTGAAAACCACTTTGGTGGCACTTTGGGCAAGTATCTTGGTGAAAACCTGGCAAACAGGCGCCTTGTGTAAATAAGCATTATCCATCCACCAGGATCCTTATGGCTTGATCTGCATCATCCCTTCACTTTGCTTCCATCATCCATCGCATCCAGGTCTCCATCCATCACACATCCACTCGCATCTGCACCATAGCTTGGTCATGTGTTCGTGTCATGATCCCTCATAGTACTACTCAGCCCACCCTCAAGGTCAGTTTGTCCTACCTTTATCGAAGTAGTCTATTGCATCACGTTGGGGGCATGTTCTCATCGGATCGGATTCGTGTATCATCTCAAAATCCTCAAAACAGAAAATCCAAAAACATCAAAAAATCCAAAAATCCAAAAACATTCAAAATCATCAAAAAAACCAAAAACAAGGTCGTCTTGTCGAACTACGTCATCTATGAGCTTGAACGTAGGCAGGGTTGATCTTTGATCATCCCCCGAGACTTTTAGGTCAGTCCTTTAGGAGTCTGTCATAATGAGCTGACATTTCATCATGTATATCTTCATCTGTAAATCGGTCAAGTCATCAGTCGAACTACGTGTTCTCTGCGTGTATAACGTAGGCAAGGCTAATCTGTCGATCAGCCCCCGAGGCCCCTAGGATAGGTCTTTAGGTTAGTCTCTTGGTCAAAATCTCAAAAAATCCCAAAAACATTGGAAAATCAAAAATCAAAACATTCGTAAAATCTCAAAAAATACCAAAAACGGCCTCAAAACATTTCAAAAATATCAAAAACATCCAAATATTTGAAAAAACCCATCCGCTTCATCTCGCTCGCACCCCCAATAACACCACTCATAATAAACTAATCGTCATCCTCAACCTTTGGTAAAACAATTGGAAACAAGTCTGGCAGGTTTAAAAGTAGAACTCAAAAGCGTCAAGTCTTAAGTCTAGGTCAGTAGGTAAGCAAATTGGTCACCTCTTCATATCGGTAACACCATCATCTGAATTTGTCTCATATCAATCATCCCTTATAAACGAAATGACGTGCCGCCATCCACTAACATGTCCTAGGATGAATCCTTCCTACAATGGACATTATCTTTTGGCAATAAGTTTCGGTTATCATCTTAGAAAACACATCCTTTTCCCATTAGCAGTATTGAAGAGCATTAGTTTGTTTTTTTACTTGGTCTTTATCTTTTGACTTATCTTATTTGTGCTCATTCCAAGGACGTCTCGATGATATCCTAAAACAGTGGATTTATAGAAATAGGAATGGGGCAATGGTCATTATCTTTTGTCTGATATGCTTGTTGGATGTTCTTGTAAGATAACCTCGGCGAATACTTGCTTTGTTAGGCATATATGGAAGAGGCCTAGGGCAACTTGTTGACTATTGCATAGAAAGGTTTACCTTTCCGTGTTTTGGTCTGAGATGTCTGAAACTTATGAAATACATCCTAGCAAGGTTTTTGTATGTCAGGTGTGAACAAGAATACTCCTATCTGATTGTCGAGTCAAAGTCCATCACACTAAGTACAACGCCATCCTGGTTGTCTATACCTTGATGCATCGTACGATGTGTGTTATCAAACATAAGAAAATTTGGCCCTTTGAAAATACTAATTCCTCAGCAAGTAATCATCATCATCATTTGCATTTGTGTCATCACACGTCTTGTTGAAATGACTTCTTCTCTTCTCACTAACCACGCTAACAAGGTACTATGATAGTTTCTCATCATCACCATCATCATCATCGATCCTACATCCACAAATCATTAGCATATTGCATAATCACATCATATAGACATCATTAGTACATTGCATTACATATCATATAGGAAACATCGCATTCTCATCATCACATAAACAGGTGCATCCATATCATCGCATTTCACCCATTACATTGCATAAGCATTCATCTACATTTCATAAATTATCACATAGAATCTACAAAAGCATTCCATAATCATTTTTTGCATAATCATAAAACAATATGAATATAAGCATTCAATTCATTACGCATCAAACATATCATATTGCATCACATACATCATCATTTAGGATAATAAACATTTGTTATTCTAAGCATCTCAATTTCATTATGCATTAGCATCATATCACGACCATCTCATCATATTACATTCATCCATAAATCATCGCATATATAAGCATTTTTTACACATCATTGCATATACCATAAATCAAATCATTTCACATATCACATTGGCATAAAATAAATCATCATATAGTTAACATCATTGCACATCATATCATAGGTCATAATCAAATGCATAAATGTCATTCGAAATAAATGCATCCATCACATATAGAAAGAAGAATCATACATAAAGGAGTACACATGGCATCGCATCAAAATCAACTCATATATATCATATCACTATCATAGTACCAAATAATAAACGGATCACTGTACAAGTGTGTCAATTAGTACAAAAAATGCCCATCGGGGCTATCAAAAATGAGCCCATAAGGCACCAAAAGTATGTATCATCTGGATCAAGCTCGATCTTCGTGGATGCTGCCCTCGCCTCTGTCACTGTGACCCTCTGGTGGTCTCTGGCTGGCTTGTTCTGAGTAGTCAGGAACCCAGTCTACTCTAGGTACATGGTCGTAGTAGGCCCAACGGTAGTACTCTATTTCTCAGATAGCCTCTCTGTAGGACGAGGCGGCTGTCATGCTCTCAATCTGCTGCCTATGGCCCAACTCTGTAGCTTCCTGTAGCTCTGCGACCTGTCGCTATTGTACAGCCTGGTCTCTCTCTACTCTAAGCTGCTCTCTCTCAGCTCGTGCCTGGTCTCGCTCAGCCGTCACTGCCTGTACCTACGCCTATAACTGCAAAATCAAGGCATCCCATGCGTCTTCCTGCCTTCCTGGTTGTGCCCGTGGCTGTACAGGAACCTAACCCTCACCCTCGGCTCGTGGTGGTGGGACTAGCGGATCCTGCTACTTGTCCTGCATAGGGACATCTCCCTGATCTAGTGGAACTGGGGGCACCAATGGTGGGTCCTGCCAGATCTCGATCCTCGGTACTCGTCCTCGCCCTCGTCCTCTCGCCCTGCCTCTGACCCTGTGTGCATCTAGATCCTCACCTGGGACAGTCAACCGGAGAGGAGGTCTGAACTAGTCTTTGTAGGCCTGTGTCGTGCTCGAATTTTCCAAACCCTGATCATAGGCCCAAGGCCGAGCCACTAGTTGTCGAAAACTGTCAACCGCCTCCACGGTAGGAATACCAGGGCCCCATGATGTCTGTGTCATGCTACGTGCAAAGACGACCACGTAACCGTCATCTGGCCGATCATGTGGCTCCCCATATTGACATTGTACATGCCCAAATTGACATTGTACACGCCCAGGCAAGTATCTCTCTATCATAGTGTACTCTCGGCCCTGCATGTAACGGTCCTGGCAACAGTAGAAGAGCTGATCTGCATCATCAGCCCATCCAGGCTGACCGAGGTATGGTCTCCAAGTGAATACGAGCATCTCGTCTATGACCCGCCTCCAGTGGGGGATCCTATGCTCTCCAGTGTGTATAGAGGACACACCCCCTCTGTATCGTGCCACCAGGGCATCCTCTGCCCCCATCGGAACCGGAACGACCCGTGGACGTAGCATAGAAATGTGCTCCCACGCTCAAACATGCAAAAGTGTCACCCCAGCTCCCAGTGCTCTGCCATCCACGTATGCATACTCGTGGAGATCCCTGTAAAGTGAGGCCAAAAGGATGGGCCCCCACACGAATCGAACCGGCCTGTCCCGGACCATCCTCTCCCAGCAGTATCCCCATCCAAAACTGAAATACCACCCTCGTCGATATGGGGCAACTAAACCTAAGATAATCGCCGCAATTGCCCAGCGGAAGGGAGGTGCTATGACTCTGTACCTCTCCAGCTCAATCTGCCCCTCGCAATAAATGATATCTCGTATGGTGAGGTCTCGAGTGTAGCAATCGCGTCCCTCCTCCATATCATGAATCACTCGGCGGCCATGAATGGGCAACTGTAGTATGCGCCAAACATCCTCAAAGGCGACGGTCACCTCACTAGTGGGAAGATGAAACAAAGACGTCTTGTTGTGACATCGCTCCACCAGCGCTGATAGCATCCCAAGGTGTGTGCGCACGGGCGCTGCATACGCAATGTGTCATAGTCCTGCGACTCCCAGTCGATCCTGATCCCTGTCGCTCAAGTCCCGTAGGACACTCGCCAAATCCCGTGACTGGTGCTCCCACGAATAAAGCTCCCTAGGTCCGTCTTGCATCACGCAAAGTCAGCATGTTAAAAATTCTAAAAAAATCCTAACCTAACGCTCCAAACTCATTCCCAGGGGCGCAGTTTGTGAAAGCGTCATAGTTTGAGTTTTCTCAAACTCCAACGCTGGACCCAGAATTTTGTTAAACTAAGTCGCTGCGGTACAGTTTAACCCCCAGCGTCACAATTTCCTCAAAAAGAGCGTCGCTGCAGCGCGCTTTGATCAAAATGGCCCGCCAAGTCCGAGTCGAGCCGACCCCAGTGGTGGAGTTTTTAAACTCCAAACTGCACCGTTGTGGCGCCAAACAGCGCCGCTACAGCGCAAAATTCCCAAAAGCGGTGCACTTAAAACACTGAGCGACACTATAATAGCGCCGCTGGAGGCAAGCTCTCCCTTAAAGTGGCAATAAATGCACTAAATTGAAAAAATGAAGCTTCAGTTAGGGTCACATACTGGGGCACCAATGCCTGGTGGCTGCTGGTAGGTCCGAACTCGGTCGGAAATGTGCAGAGGAAGTTGTCATTGCGCCATATCATCAGGACGTCAGAGCTCAAATCTCGAGGTTCGCTGGAGGAGGTGTGTGAAAATAAATTGAAAGTGACCCCTCGGGCCCCTTTTAGCCTAAAAATTAGGGTTTTTTAGCCCTAATTAGCTATCCTGCTAGGGTTTTGGACCCCCGAACCTGTTTCTGTCCATTTGAGGCTTGTTTTTCATCGTTTTATTGCATTTAGACACGTTTCTAGCCTCCCAGACCCCTTTCGGACCTCTCGGGCACTTTGTCACCTTTTTTCAAGAGATCACCCAAAAAATGGAAATTTTCGTCCAATCTCTCGAATGGGCATTATAATGGCATGTTTTCTCTCGCCGTGCAGCAATAGGGAAAGTTTTTAAATATCAAAAAAATTGGCTTTGATCAAGATTGATTATTCTTTGAACCAACGCAACGAGTGCATTGCTTCAAAGAGAGGCAAAATGTAGACATCGAAAATATACTGATTGACATCATGCATTTGATCCTGACTTACTAACATCATTTCTTCCTAAATCATCCCTCGGTCTAACCATTTAATCAAATTCCCCTATCTGATTAAATTCATCAATATTTGTCTCTTAATTAAATAAATCATTTTGTCTAATTAAGTCACTTTCTCTTGTTAATTAAATCAATCCATCTGATCTAATTATCCCTATTTAATTAAATAATCAAGTTATTTGATTAAATCTCTAAAGTCTATCTATTAAATTAAATAAATTAAAACCTTATTTGATTTAATCTAACACCATCCCCTTTGATTAAATAAATCAAAATATTTATTTAATTAGCCTCTTATCATATTCCTCTCTTATCTGATTTAAATAAATCCATAAATCTAAGTCAAATAAGTCACATCATCTAATCTCCTATTAAATTAATCAATCCTTGATTAATTTAATCTAATCTTATGTCACATCCTCTAGATAATGCAAGTTGCACATGAAAATAGATTTAATTCATTTATTAAATCCCTATTTTCCCTCATATGGCATCTTTTGGAATATTCCCCTAATTTGAATTCAAAATCCAAGTGGGAATAAGTCCTTCCAACAAGGCATTTAAGATCTCTTACATATCCTTTGCCTTGAGCCAAGTGGCATTTATTGCATTTTCCCCTTCCCTCTTACATGTCATTTCAACAAATTTGAATTTCAAATATTGGCATTTATTGGCACAAACCCCAAATCTTGCACAACCATCATCCATTCATAGCTTGACAAGTGGCACCATATCCTTGGATGAAAGTTAGTCCCACATTGCTAAAATTTGGACTTTCATCCATCTTGAAATCCTATAAATGAAGAGCTCCTCTCCTCATTTTATCATCCACATTCCAAGCAAAGTTACCATGCTAAAATACTTAGCAATTCTCATCCATCATTTGAGTTCTTAGTTAGGCTTTTTTGCAGATTTGGCTTGGAGCTTTCACATTCATCATCAAAGTGGATCAACATTCCTCAACAATCACCAACTTGCATCTTAAGAATTGGGAAAGGGCCAAATTTCCACATCAAATTGGCACCAATTCCCCCATGGGATTAAGAGTTTGCTTGCTTAATTAGGATTCAATATTGTTTTTGTGATTTCATTGTATTTTTCATCATTTCCTTCCTAATTTGAGTTATGTTAATGAATCTCATGGGGAATCCATGTTTAGGCTTCCATTTCCTTGTTTAACTTGTTTATTCATGTTGTTTTGCAGGTACCTAGATTTGGGGTTCACAATATCCAATACAAAATATGTACAAAATTTCCATGTAGGCATACAACAAAGGGCTCTGCATTCAAAATTCATTTCTCTCCATGCTCTGGTTCAAATACAATTTTCTTTCCCTTTGCTTGGCGATCCGATGGCAATAAGTCTATCACCCATTTCTACTATGCTCGAGGAGTGCTCCTGCTGCTCCTCCTAATGTTTAGGTCCTGGTGAAGTTTTAACTATTACAATAAGAAGTAAAGACATTAATATATAGAAATTACATTATAAAAATTGATATATTTAACAAAATAATCACTTACGGCCATCTCACGATCACTCTCCTCGATGGAAATATTTGCACGCCGATGTTGAGGCATGCTCAAGCCCTATATAAACCATCCAAATAGGAATTAAACTACGAATCAATAATGGTTTGATTTTTCACTAGAACTAGTTCATCTATAACAACGAATGTAAATTAAAATTTAGTAATTTGCCTCATACCTCCCCTATCAAAGCCATCGAGGACTGTATAGTGGAGGAAACACCAATATCCATTTCCCTCGTTACGTTTAGCGGTGTTTCTGTCACCAACATCTGAAAATAAAACAACAAATTATTCAATCACAAAAAATTTACAATAGCGATCCACATGATGACTTCTAATGTATGAGATCTAATGAAAAAAAATTGAGTACAAGTATTAAACTATATATTTCTGATTATTAGTTATCGAATTTGAAGTAATGCTTTGAGTTTGAATGATGTGTAATGCAACATAACCAACAATATGAATATAAACTACACAAATCTACTAAACTTGGAATTCATTAGTTAAGTTCTCTTTATTCTATATTACCTCCGTGAACGTTTGATCAAATCTACTGGAACTAGGAGGTGTTTCCTTGAAACCTCCAACATTACCCTGTTCAACAACCAAAATCACATATTAAAATACCATTCGTAAAACAATGCTATTAACATGTAATAAATTTATAATTGTTTACTAGTTACATACCCCACCGATAGGTGTACTGCAAAAATAAGTAGGTGGATGACTGGTGTATCCAGTCTCTACAATGACCTGCAATTTTATTAAAATAATAAAACTAAATTAGTTAATCTTGCATTTCACAATCGAAATTTAATAAATTAAATTCAATGAACATGTTGAATTTTACCTGAGTGTCAATGCCATATGCATCATGCAAAATGTCAGCCGTCCTCTCCATCCCCGTAGATGCATACGGATCAGGCTACGTAGTAGCATATGGATCCTGCATAGCACCCTCCTGAGTGTTAGTAGGGTCATACGAACAAGTCGCCCTGCAAGATTGACACACATGGGTTGAAGGCCACCACCTGAAGACTCCCTTGGATGGCGTTGTACAATAGGGCTAGTGTGATGGATGACACTCTGGGTCAAAGTTGTGATCGCTTGCAATGTCTCTATGTCGAGCCATTCACTCCTGGCGGCCTAGCGAGAAGTCGTCTCCCTTGCGCATAGGATCGGTATTGCCGGGCCTATCCTAAGCTGACCCCCACCTCTCCTGGAACTCCCTCATATCAAAATAATTTGGGATTTGGTTCAATACAAACTCACTGTATAGTTTCCTAAGAAAATATTGGGGACTTCACAATTATTGCCGATGGGTAATCAAAGACCATATACCATCTTTCATAAAAAGCGGTTCTTAATCTCTTGGTGGTGGCACCAATGAATAGGAAACCTCTTTGCATTGAGGGTAAGATTTTGATTTGTTTTAGGGTCAGTAAATAGAGAGCACAAATCACCTTTAGTAATTTTTAAATCTTTTACTTTTTTATATGATAATTTGTCTACATAATATGCTCTGGTTGTTTGCCTCCTATCTTACCATCCAGATATTTGTTGGGTGATTGCATCTACATTTTTTAACATATCTTTCAATGAATTTGCTAGAAACATTCTTTATACGGTTGAAGCATTTGGATCACTCAACCTACTGATATGATCCTCAAGTTGTTTTCTATTGTTTTCAATTTCACTCCTCAAATTTTCTTGAGTGCCAGGAGGGTATTGAGAGAATGGTGGGGGGGGGGTTGATTTTGTTGAGAATTTTGTTGAGGATTTGTCTCCTCTTTTCGTTGAGGATTTGCAAGATTTTCTACAAATTTTTATAAAAAAATCAAATCTAACCTAAAACAAACAAAATCAATTTCAAACTAACAAATTTAAAACAAATAGCAAACAATACTTACCTCTCGCATCTCTCCGTCATCGTGGTGCCATATTTGCAAAGAAAATTCAACTCTTGTTGATGAAATTTGTAGAAATCCTTCCTCCTAGAACGCGAGCACGAAAGTGAAGATTTTTGGCCGCAAGCAGAGCTAAGAAACAGTAAAAAGCAAATAATACAAATTTCACTCTTTTTTTTGCATTTAAAATCACATAACGCGAGCGCGTTATAGCACTCGTGTTATCTCTTTTTTTAAAAAAAATCCCATTTGGCCACAAAAGTGCGACCAACTTCATGCACCCACCCATGACCTAACATATCCGACATGGTCACAAAGCTGGCTTTTACCATAGATGTTAATCAGAGCATAAACATTACTAACCAAAATAGTCTCACTAGAGTCCATAACCAAAGCCACCACTAAAATAGGGGAATGGCTATAAATCCACCAACGAGGAACAACCTTACAAGGATCCCAAAAAAGTAACAAGCCTTCAGAACTTCCCCTAGAGCCAATACACTAACCAGAAAACCAAATACGAGGAGCATACTGAAGCATGAAGTCCACCTGAAGCTTGGTCTCCTGAACACAAAAGATATCTGGAGAATGAACCCCAATCAAATCTTGAATAGCTTTTTGACGGGAGGCGTTATTCAACCCCCTTGCATTCCATGAAAGAATAATCATGAGGAAGGTTGAGTAAAGTGGGCATCAATGGTCTTAACAGACCCAGATTCCACCATCAAATCCCTAGTAGTTTTAATCTTATCCACATCCTTTTTACGACCAACTTTAGATGAGAGCTCAAAATGCCCCTTCTTGAGAGGGCGTTGCAGCATCCCTAGATAAGAGACCGACCCCCGACCTTTACCTGAAGACAAAGCCTCCTTAGCTAAATCCGCTAAAATAATATCATCCTGTAAGCCAACAGGAGCATCCGGAAGCCCAGAACTCTCCTTCTCTAATGGCAAATAAGTGTCCTTAACAACAGTTGCATGTTCCAGCCCTGTATCCATACTAGTAGCCCTAGACGAAATCTCAACAGGAATCCCCTCCTCCAAGGCCTGATTATCCAAGACCTCAAAACAATTGAACCCCTGATCACTCTGTCTATCCTTATAGGCCCGCTTTTGACCTCTCCCCTTAGGTTTCGGCTTAACAGGAGTGAAGCCATCCTTATCAGGCCCCCCTTTAGCCACAAGCACCTTGCTTTTATCTCCCTTCTCCACCGAAGGCCCCGATGAAGGAGGAGAAGAAGCCTCAGCCGATCTGGATGCCCAAGGACTTTGGCGTTGAAGGTGTCCATACTCATGACAAAATCGACATCGAAAAGGGGGGGACTTATAATCTATCTGTTGAATCCATGAGGCAAAGCCAATACAAATTTCCAAAGAATCTGGCAAAAGATTATTTAGGTCAATTTCAACACAAATGCGAGTAAAAGAAAATACCTTCTTAACTAAAGTAGTATAAGCAATGGCAACCAACTTCCCCAACAAAGCAGCAATCCATTGTAAAATATCTTCTCTCCAGAATTCCAAAGGCAACCATGGCAAGCGGACCCACACCGAAACCCGAGAAGGAAGATCCTCTACAACACTGAATCCTCCATGCCAAGGTTTCATAAACAAGCCCGCTTGATTGTAAAAATATGGGCCTCCCTCAAAAACCTGATTATGATCCGAAATGCAAGAAAAATCAACCAAGAAATAGCCATTCTCAGCCACCAAAATATCAAAATCACCCTCAACCTGCTAGGTATGACGTATCCATGACTCCAAAGCCGAGAGGGGAACACGAATACCCAAAAACTTACAAATCAGACATGTTGAATCCAATAAGAGAAGTCCTCGTGCACCGATTTCGGAGAGATAACAAGAACTGGTCGAACTTGACTCCGCGACAAATAGCCATTCACTTTTTTAAACTTAGAACTCTCACCCACAAATGAGGTATCCTTCATCGATACATGCACATCTGCAAACAAACCCGGGGACGGCTTCACACCCGCAACCACCAAATTACAACGAAACAACGAAAACCCTACCCCACACAGCCAAACTCCCCACCAGCCTTCTCACCCCACACGCCAAATCCTAGACCCCACACCGCCACACCACCTCACCCCACACACCCAGCCCCACACCCCACACAGCCCACCACCGACCCTACTCACCCAACCCCACACCCTTCGTCCCTACCACAAACACCAAACGCAGCTCGCACCTTCTATTCACCACAAACTCCAAAACAGCTTGCACCTTCTATTCACCACGCACCCCTCTAACAGTCCTCCAACCAACGCAGAGAAGGAAAGAGGAGGGCCGGCGACCTAGAACAGGCCGCAGGCACCCTGCACAAAGCAACGCTTGAAACCGGTCATCGCGCCCCCGATCTTCTGTCATTATTTTTTTAACAATTTAATATCAATTAATATTTTTGAAATATTTAAGGATAAATATTTAAATAAGAAAAATGTTTTTGAATGAAGGGGACATGAGCACGTATGTTGTTCGGAGGACAAGAGTACAACGTGGCATCCTAAATAACTTGAGGAACAAAAGGAAATTGATAACAGAGAGACGTTAAAAACGAGGAGTCAAATTTTCGTCTATACAGCAGACTGCAGAAATTTCTGTGATTTGTTTCATAATATAAGACCGATACACTGGACTTCAGAAATTTCCGAGACTTTTTCATGGTTTTAATCTTTCAGCTAAGCAAAAGAGTGATACAATGGAGAGCGGCAAAGCTTCCAGATCAATTGCCATGTCCAGTACACCATCTATATCTCATAAGCTCAGAGAGAAATTGATATTTACTTTACACCGCCTTAATCAAACCAAGACTACTTACGCACAGCTAAAATCTGAAGTTGTTAAAGGCCTGGGCGAGGTACTAAACTTGTTACTCCATATTGCTTTTCAATCTTTCCTATTAAACTCCTGTTCGCAGGCCGGAGAATTCTTTAGTCCATGTATTGTGCTGGAAAATATTTAATAAAATTTGTAAATATGTAATCCATGAAACCTTTTTGTCTTGTTGAAGTAAGTAGAAATTTCCGCTTCCTTTTGTGCAATGCACTGATAGTTCATGCGTTATTTGTCGTTTTTATGTGTAAATTTAATTTGATGTCGAAAATTTAAAATGTATCCTATTTTATTTCTAAACTTATTTCATTTTTTTAATTCTGGAAACGTTGCAGGCAAAAGATGTTTTCACGAATATTTCGATTCCCCTGGTACGCCTGGTTGATCTTAAGGTGGAGGAAATGGAAAAGGATGGCCGGAAAACAGTCGTGTTCACAAACAATTTTGAAATGGTAACATCGACCTGTCAAATTAGAAATATCGCATATGTAGCATTCCTTGGAATCATATTAAAATATAGAGAAATAGCTTATTTATTGGATACATTATTGAATTTGAATTGCAGCTCGGAGAATTTGGTGTTGAGAACGAAACATTTCAATCTGTTCTGACCAGCACTCAAAAGTTGCTTCAGCGCTCCGAGGTAAGAAACGTCTCGAAAGCTAAAGTTCTCATAAATATTTCAATATATATATAAAATCCTCGTTCTGCAAATCTAGATTATATGAGCTGCAAAATTCACTGTCTGTGCTTCAGATAGAACAATTTGCTCCCCTTCTACATAATATCACCAGGGATATCATATTCACCTTTAAAAATGAAATTCTTAGCCCCTCCCTATAAGTAGAAATGAGAATATTTCTAAAGTTTCCAGGTATCCATAAAATTTTTGGAATCCGTAAAAATTCTGGACACCGTAAATTTTTTGATATCACAATTTTGGACTACTGTGTGATAAAGAAAACAGTGAAAGAAGGTTAATAAAGTTACTGTACAAATCTGAATATTTATTGAAATTATTTCAGAATTTTCTTTTATTCTCTGAATATGTGGATTTTAATCCAAATTTGGACTCTCTGGTCTGAATTCGAGCTATTGAAATGGGAAAACATGCTTTTCAGGGGGAAAGTTTCAAGGACAAAGCTGCTTACCATACGGACCAGATCTTGTATACACTAAAATGTCAAGTAAAACAGCTAATAGTGTTGCTCAAGACGATTGAATCCCTAGTGAGGTCACAAGAACGAGACCTAATACAGAGATTTGAGGATCATCAGGATTTGGTAATGCGAATGCAGGATAAATTTGTGTCGGAGACCATGCGCCTTCATCAACAAGTACAGAGCATGAAGGAGAAAAAAATTTCTAATGCAGATCAAGACAGTTTAAACCCTTCAATTTTAGAACAAGGTTACAAGGTAGGGACAATTTTAGTATCTCAACATTTGTGAAAAAAAAGAATTCAAACGTTTAAAAAAAACTTATCCATTTGAAAATGAAGATTGACTTCCATTTTTATATTATAATCTTTCCTTTGACGACTTGAACCTTCCATAGTCCAGGATCTTTAGAACATAGTTTGTTCAAATAGTGTGGAGAGACTACAAGGTAAATTTTCTTCAGGTTTCAATGCATACGTTGAATTCCTTAAATCTAAAGCTTTGAGCTTTCAGGTCCCTTAGAATTATTTATATAGGAAGCTTCATCTTCTTTTTTTTAATAAAAATTTCGGACAATCACATAAATTTACAAATTTGTATAAATAAAAGAAAGGAGGCGAAAGTGTCGAACACAATTCCCGCTCGTTAAAGGATGTCAGCTGCTGAAGGATATTTTATATTTTCAAAAACTTTCAAAGCTAGGTGATTGATAGGAAGACATGCAAGAATTTTTCATCATTCCGCACGATGGTTCTAAATGTAAACGGGAATATCGTTTTACCTAGTTTGTTCTAGAAGATTTAGAATTTTTCTGCAAGGAATAAGGAATTAAATATTGACAAATAACTTTATCTGAATCTCTAAAAATGTATGGTCTATTAAAATTATTCCTACTGCCAGGCTCTTCTGTCCATCGTTTTGAAACTACAGAAAGCAGTATTTGACGGCTTTAGAAAAGGGCTAGGTGAGCTCAAAGAAGAAATGGAAGCAATGATTGATGACCTTGCAGGTCACATGTGCCAGCCTTTGTTTTCCTACATGAAACGCCTGAGCTCCGAAGGCATAATGTCTCTCGTCCGTCAATTACAGTCTCTTGTAGAGCAGATGGAAACAAACTTTGTTCAACATATGCCAGCCTTAATGGCAGCAAATAACAGACTTTTGCTGCAGCTAAGGAATTCTGAAATACAGTTGAAGGAACGGGAAAATAAACTGGAGAAAATTGGAATGTCTCTCAAGGATGCATTGTTAAAGAGAGATGAAGAAACAGAAGAATTTCGCAAGCGTATGAGGACTCAATTTAAACGCATTCAAGATCTAGAAAAGGATGTTCAAGAAATGAAGGCTAAAAGATTTGAAGATAAGCAGGCTTTGTGTGCTAAAGACAGACAAATTATGTCGCAAAGAGACGAAGCATTGCACAAGGCAGAGAATTTCGATCGTCAACTGTCGATGCTAAGGGAAGAAAATCGCCTGCTAAAAAAGTTGTCTCAAAACAAAAATATGAGTTCGTCAGATATTTTCACCGCTGATAAGGTATTTTAGCATATCTTACCACAAGTTTCCTGCTTGTAATCGTATTTTTTTATTTATTTTTATTGTCTTTGTTTTTTCAAATCGAATAGAATTTATATAAAATAAGTTTTTATCAGAAGTTGAAAGTCCCATCAAAAATCAATAAAAAAATTTAAGACATTTTACAACATTCTATTAGTCTTATTGCTAAATATTCAAAGACTTGTTTAGCAATTGTAAACTAATATAAATTAAAAACAAAAAAAGTTGCATGATTGTGTAACATTTTTTATTTATTATTTATTTTTTAATGTGGGAAGAGGATTGAAGAGCTTGTTTTTAGAGACATTATTTTTCATATGTTTGGTACAAAATCAAGATTATGAATTTGTATAGGTAGTTGTCTATAATTCTATTGATTAATTCATTTCATTGACTGAAAAAGCAGTTTTATGTTGGAGTTTGTGGGATTTATTTTTATAGTTAGAGTTTTGTAATAATAAAATTGTTATAGAACATAAAAAAAATAAGAGCCTTTATTTTTTAGTTCTCTCTCTTAAAAATATCTGAATAAATTTGGTCCACCAACTTAAAAAAAATTCTTCACATGATGTCATTACAAAAAACACAATTTTTTAATATTAATTGATGTTAAATAATTCATGGAACCACAAACTCTCTTAGGGTAGAACTGAAAATTTTGACTCAAAATTTTTTCCATCAATATACAGTATTTTTAACATAACATCATTAGAAAACCTATAATTTTTCACATAGTATGAAGAAAGAAGTACAATTTTAATATTAACTGTTAATTAAAATTCATAGATTCAACTTTCTAAAAATTTTGAAATGAAATTTTCAATATTATCTACTCTTATAAAATTAATATAACCAAATAATTATAAAAATTAGATATTCCCAACAACACCAACTAAATATTTTAAATAACCCAACCCTCTCCATCAAATCATAACCTAATTGTAACAACTCCTGGCTTGGAATTTAGTCCTTATTTCATACGTTTAAAACATAGTTATGGAGATACCCATACACTAACCCCTGATACTCAAGTCTTTAATCTAGAAAATGCACCCGTCTCAGAGATGTTTATAGCGACGTCTCTAGGGCCCTCGAGCTGTGGCGTTGACACGTCTTTAAAACATTCCTTAAAAATCAAGGAACTTCCTATAAAAGGTTCTAAAAGACCATATAATATTCTATAATCCATTGTGTTGATAACTATAAGCGAGAAAAACAATCCTTTTTACTTGAAAATGTACAAGCCTAGTAACCTAATTTAAACCTTCACACCTAAATTTCTAATTGAAAAATCTTCACCCAAAAGTCGCCTTTCTTTCAATTTGCAGTAACTCTCACTAACTACGCTAAAATTACTTGAATCTCCTTGCAGGGAGCAACGAATTCTATAAATGAAATGTGGCCAAACAGGGGCGCACACAATTTTTCAAAGCAGAAAGCTGCCACAAACATTGTGAGGCCAAATGACAACAGAATCAATTCTCTTCTGCAGGCAAAATCGGATGGTTACGGATTACATCACATGGTAATTACAAAAGACCTACTCATTAATTTGTTTTGATTTTGAGATGGTCCGTCTGTTGTTATCTTTTGTGTTTTGCAGGTGAGCTGCGAAAAGGAAGAAAAATTTGGAGATGATTTCTTGTGGGAGATTTTGGAGAAGAGACAGAAAGCAGGAATCGGGTGTTTGAATCCTCTTAACAGCAACTCAAGAAGAGCAGAAGGTGGTACAAGTGCCAAGACCAATCTTCCCAACAAACTCCCCGACTTTTCATATCAAAATTCATCACTCAATTTGGGTGAAGGCGGAGCTTGCATAAGAGGGAACAGTCCTAGAGTTCCCTTTTACAGAGAACAAGGGCCTATCACTAGGAATTTTGCACGTCGCATGCTCGAAACCTCTCCCTCCCAAAAACCTTCGCCATCAAGAAATTCGCCCTATAACCTGCGAAGAAATCATAGCGTACTGGGCAAGCGCGACTCTCCTAATAGCCTGCCTCTATTTTCGCCATGGCGCAAGTCATGAGCATGCAGTGTCTAGCCTTGTGGCACAAGCAATTTAGGTTTCTTACGCTATTTTCAATAGAATTTACCCAATCCCTTTGTAAAAGGATGACCGGTCAAATTACTAGTGCTTTCTGTCAAGTGTATGGTAAATTATATGAACATTGTATAGATTGGAAAGACCAGTTCTGAAAGCACGCGTGAAACGATGTTGTCCATAGGAAACTCAATAAAATCAACCTATTCAGAAAGCCTTAGTCTTTGATAGAAAGTCCTATTCAGAAAGGGCAGTTCTGTTCTTTACTTGCAGAATACAAAACAAATCAGACAACCTATTTTTATTTGAAATCAACTGACATTCACAAAATTTGCACACATTAATATGTAATAATTTCTTTTTCTTCGACATACAGAGCATACACCACCACTTCACTTCTATTCCCATTATCCATCAAACATAAAACTATATAGCTTGCTAATACAATAGTAAGTGAAATGAATATATCAGAAATGCTAATAAAAGAGTAATTGAAAGGAATATAATTAAGATGTAACTGTTATTTCAAGATAATCAAAAGGAATCAAATCAAAGTGAACTGATATTGTAGGCTGAGTCAAGATTATGACTCTGACACCTTCGTTGAGCTTGATTCAAAATATCGTCGTATTTGAGTCAAGATTATGGTTCTAACATCCTTCCTTAACTTTAATTCAGAGTATTATCATGTTTTGAGGCTAAAGTAATAACTACTACTTAACCTTTCAAAGTCTTATTTGAATGGTGTTGAGTCAATCTAATTTTAATTTGATTTTGATTTTAATAAAATGATAATTTCCATTAATGTATTTGTTATGAATTTGAAAGATTAATTTTTTTGTCATGTTAATTATAAAATTAATATCACAATAAATTTCAATGGTCATATCTTATTCTTGTTTCAAATATGTTAACACTCTTTTTAATCAAATAGTTTGTCAAGGAGCTGAAGTCATTGCGATGTATTATACCTCATCTATAAACTTTGAAAGTAGTTGTTGCTTCTTTTAAGACCATGAAATTGCCCCTATTCCCAATTTGAATTCATAGCTCGAAGTACTTTGGTGATTATCAATAGATCTTGTGCAATCACTATCTATGTAGATCCAACCAAACTAAAGTTGTTAGATGATATGTACCAATTACCATAATTTTTTATTCTATGAACATATATGAGTATTCTCTTTGTTGCCTAGAAGTTAAGTGCACAAAGATGGGAGGCCAAAAAGTGTCCAAATACCTATTTTAAACTATAACATGTTTGTGCTTCTAAAAGCATATGTGAGCCATAATTTGTATGCATTATACCAAGCCATAATGCATGTACATTTTGCTAAATTATAACCCTTGTTTTTGTCTTTTATATAATGTGTTCATGTTATGCACATTATAACTCAAATTATGAAAATCCTACTCATTAGGCTTAGATTTACAAGCCCACGGGTTGGACCTCTACATTGGGCTCCCAAAACCATATTTTTCTCATAAAACAACACATTTAAACTTCCTCCATATCGAGTTTACATGTTTTAAAATAAAATTCCACAAAACCACTACCAAAATGTCAATCTACTTCTTAGCTTTCTAATCATTTTTTCTTTAAATAAATTTTAAGGTATTACTTTTACTTTTAGTAATGTCTTCATACATGCACATGTATTTTTATTATTTTTCATATTTTT
>VDFB02271358.1:783019952-783065325 GCA_007258455.2 Sequoia sempervirens
CAACATGTGAGAGCTTGAGGAATGAGCACATTTTGGTCAATATGCCAACAAGGGGGAGATTTGAATTTTGAATTTGAGAGTTAATTGTTGAGTTTGACCTTTGCAAGAGACATTTAAGAGACATGTAAGACCTCTTAAATGCTTTGTTGGATGTACATGTCAAATTGGGGGGAGATTCAAACTTGGAGAATATTATCTTTTTATGCCATGTTGAAAGAAAATGATTAATTTAATAAATCAATCAATAGATTTATTTGTGCAAGTGGGAAAAGCTAGAGGATGTGATAGGTGATTAGATTAGATTAATTTAGTGAGGGATTAGGTGATTTGACCCGTTTGACTTAGATTTAGGGATTTAACTAAATCAAAGGGGGATGAAAGGTGATTTCATACTTGATTAAATAAATATTTGATTTATTTGATTAATTAGGATTAGATTAATTTAGTGAGGGATTAGGTGATTTGACCCATTTGACTTAGATTTAGGGATTTGACTAAATCAAAGGGGGATGAAAGGTGATTTCATACTTGATTAAATAAATATTTGATTTATTTAATCAAATAGGATGTTGTTAGGATTAAATTAAATAAAGTTAATTTATTCAATTTAAATAGATGACCTTAGGAGATTAATCAATTAAACTTGGTTTATTTAATTTACAAGTGAATATGATTATGCATGATGTCAATTTTGCATGTGTACATTTTTCCCCTCTTTGAAGCAATGTACTTGTTGTGTTGGTTTAAAGAATAAACTTGTCCCGATCAAAATTCAAAAAATTTCTAATTTTTTCGGATGCCCCAGCGGAAAGTACACTAGTACATTTCCCCCTTGAGAGATCGACTGAAAAGATTCAATTTGAGGGTCGATCTCACGATAAAAAGGTTCAAAATGAATGGTTATGATGATGATGCAAATGAGATGATTTTAAGATGCTTAGAATAGCCAATCTATATTATCCTAAACAACTTAAAATGATAATGTAATGCATGTGAGATGATGTGTAGAATGTTGATTGTTTGTGGATGTAGGATGGATGCACTGGTGATGATGATTAACTGATCATGACATCATGTTAGTGCGGAAAAGAAGAAAGAAGAAATGAGATGATGACAAGAGGATCTAACAAGTCCATGATCTGATGAGACTTTATTAGAGATGAAGATGATAGATGATGATTTGCTTATCAATGATTGGGATTTTAAAAGGACTACTTACCTTATGTTTGATAATACACATAGATATGATGCATCAAGGTATAAAGAACCAGGATGGCATTGTACCTAGTACAATGGAATTTGACTCAACAAATAGATAGGAGTATTCTTGTTCACACTTGACATAGGGAAACCTTGCTACGACATACCTAACAAAGCAAGTATTTGCCAAATTATATGACAAGAATGTCCAACAAGTACAACAGACAAGAGGATAATGATCGTTGCCCCATTTCTATCTCTCTAAATCCTTCATTTAGATATCATCGAGAGGTCCTTGGAATGATTGTAATAAGATAAATCAAAAGAAGAGATCAAGTACGCAAACAAGCTAGTGTTCTTCATACATTTAGCCAAAGGGATGTGTTTTGATAGGATAAGAATCGAAGTGATATCCAAAATGATGCCCATTATTAGAATGATATATCCTAGGACATGCATTGTATAGGATGATGATGGTTTGATAAGTTGATTGACAGGCTGTTGATAGAATGTTGACAGACATGTTTGAAAATGATCAAGAGTTTGATTTTGCATTTAAAGGTTTGTTGTTTCAATTTTGATTTTGTGTTTGATGTTTTCTTTTGCCAAATTGTTGTGGTTGTTTCTGTTTGTTTTACCAAAGGATGAAGGTGATGATCAATTTATTATAGATGATTGATTATTATGGGTGAAAACAAAATGAGATGAATGGGTTTGTTTTTGAATATTTAGATGTTTTTGACGTTTTTGGAATGTTTTGTGGCTATTTTTTGGTATTTTCAAGATTTTACAAGTGTTTTCATTTTTTATTTTCTAATGTTTTGGGGTTTTCTAGGATTTTGACCAAGAGACTAACCTAAGGACCTATCCTAGGGGCCTCGAGGGCCAATCAATAGATTAGCCTTGCCTACATTATACACGCAGAGACCACGTAGTTCGACTGATGACTTGACCGATTTACAGATGAAGATATACATGATGCAATGTCAATTTATTATGATGGACTCCTAAAGGACTGACCTAAGTGTCTCGGGGGATGATCAAAGATCAACCTTGCCTACATTCAAGGCTCGAAAACCCGTAGTTTGACTAGATGACTTTGTTCTTAACTCTTTGAATTTTTTGACCTATTTTTGGATTTTGATACATTTTGAATGTTTTTGGATTTTCCAATTTTCTGATGTTTTTGGATTTTCACATGATTTTGATGATTTGGATATGGATGTGTGTGATGATATCAAACCTCTATTTTGGGACATTATTGAAAAGAAAGTTGAGGCTGATTGATCGGATCGATGGATTGATGATGATAAAATTGTTGAGGATGCACAACAATGCAATGATTTGATTGATCAGGATTGATGACGATAACATTGTCAATGATGCACAACAATGCAAGGATAGTGTTAAGAAACACAAGGATTGGGAAAGATATCCCAAGATGATGATGGGTTGATGATGATAACATTGTTGAGGATAGTGTTAAGTAACACAAGGATAGGGAAGGATATCCCAAGATATTAATTTTTTTTATTGGATTTGATTGATCATAATTGATGAAGCTTGATTTGAAACAAAAGTTGTTTGAATGATTTGATGTGACGTTGAAGCATACATTAGATGCGACTGATAGTGATTGTTTTAATTGATGTTCGATGAAAGATGAAGATTGATAAGGAATGTCTTCTCATCAAAATATGCCATGGGCTAGTGCTTTGGACTCCAGATCACAAATGCTTTGACCAATTTGATTTTACATTTTTCAATGTTTGGATCACCATATAATTTGGAGGATATAGATCAAGATTTACTCCTAAAGCAAGATGTAAATATCTGCCCCCAATTTCTAGCAATGTATGGAATGCCATGGATGGATGGATATGGTATTATTTTCTCTGGGGCGATCGATCCTGGTGGAGCAGCCCTCACGCAGCAATGGCCATTGACAATGCTCCACCGTGATAATGTCCGGAGATAGATTTGAAACATCCGTCAAGATTGCTTTACCAGTCGCGAAGCGGCGTATCCTTCAAGACCCGCCGACACCGACCTCCATTAGTCTACGATAAAGATTGATTTGACAAACTATCCACGGACGAAACGGGACGGTTTATGGATCGAGACGGGATGAAACGTAGCCATATTTGCTTCAATGGATGATGACGCCATCTAACTGAAGTACCAATATAGATGTTCTCTCGATTCTATTCATGATGCATGTTTGCCAGGTTTTCATCATGGTACCTGCCTAAAGTGCCACCATAGTGTTTTTCACTAGAGGACAATTTTTTTCTTTACTATTTTTAATCATTTTTCTATTTTTTTTGGATTTTCATATTTTTGATTTTTTTGGGTTTTTCTAAAAGATTCATGCTAACCCATCTAGTGGTGTTGATGTAGATGTTTCTGTCATAATGTACCATCAATATCCTACTTGAAGAAGTTATTTTTCCAAGATACACACTTGAATACAAATTTTGATATTCCTAATCTATTTCATTGATATCAAAGTTGACTTTGTCTTTGTGCGCACATCGCGATAGAGTCCCTTTTAAATCCTTATGATGAAGGGTCGTTGCCAACACATGGTCAATGTGAGAATTGGATATTATGTTTGAATGAGTGGATGGAGTGTGTTTAGGAATAAAATATGGATTGGTTGAAAACTTGGAATCTTTGACTCTCCAAATTTGGGAAGATGAGCAATGATGGGTGGATATGAAAGTGTGCATGAAATTAGGACCAACCGCTTGATAAACTTTGTACACTGCTTGAAAATTCTTCTTTTTATTTTGTGGACATCTTTGACAGATACTTTTCCCATTTTTATTTTTCCCCATAGTTTCTTTGATTGATGGAGTTTGATAGGGATCATCTTTTTTTGTATTTTTTGGTATCCATATGTATTTTATTTTTTTGATATGCTTCTTAGCTTCTTTTGCTTTGGTAACATTCTTTGTGCTTTGATTCAAATATTTCTTTTGATGTTGGTCCCAATTCATGGATGGGGTGATGGATGGATGAAGATTCATGACGTGGCTGGTTGTAGTATTGACACTAGTTTCATCATAAGGACTCTTCATGCTCCCTATGTTGACATTTGCTTGAGACATAGTTGACCCTAGTATGGTGGTAGTAGCAACTTCATGCTTTGATTCTACTTTTTCTAAGAGCTTTTGTTTAGAATGCATCATCTGATCAATAATCATTGTATATGACATTATTTCCATTTGTTGCTCTACTAACTCCAAAATATCCTGTTCTATCTGAATTGTTTCCTTGAGTAGATAATGCTAGATATCCTCATCTTTAATGTTCTTGGTCTGAATTTGGGATATATCTGATCCCAATGTTGATAATTTAGTTTGAATATAGGAATCAATAACCTACTCTTTTGTGTAATAATGTCAAAAGTAAAGGAAACTCATTATGAATGAAGATCATCTACGTATCCATCCACAAAAAGCATCTCATGGGTAGATGTAGAAGTATGTGCTATGTGGATGTGATCATTATTTGTGACATCTTGTATAGATAGGAGAGTTCCCATTAGATCATTGTAGTATCTTGGAGATACAAATTCTTGATCTTGAATAATTTTGAAATCTCTTTTGACATGATTTGGATCAATTTCTTGACATGGATCAGTTTTAACGGATGGATTGCTTACCAAGGCTTCCTGAATGGGAAGTGGCTCAATATCCTCTTGATCTTTGAATGGACTTGGATCAAGTGTCGAGTTGAAGATTACTTCAATATCAGCAATCATGAGGTTGAAGGATGTCAATATGGCTTGGAAAGGCCATTGCTAGACTTTGGTGAGAGATGTTGATCATGCTTTAGAATAAATTCTTGAGATATGTCCTCTAACTCATTAGGTGATGTAGAGACATTTTTGACATGATCGTTGGTCAATGGACCGTTGATTATAGGATCAAATAATTTTAACACTCCTTGAGGTAGATCACTAAAAAATGGCTCTTGATGTATGGTGAGTTGATCATCGGATGGGGTTAAAACATCTTCAATGTGCTCCTTAATGGAGAGATTTTGAACAATTGTGGTAGAGAAATTGTGAATTTCTTCAACCATAGGGTCAAATGATGTTGACATTTCTTGAATTAGATCATTGTAGGGTATTGTTAGTGGATTTTGATCATGATTGAAAAGTGACTCTTGATATATGTTGATTTGATCTTCAGATTAGGTAGAAATATCTTTATCAACAGATAGATTTTGACCATTATCTTCAACAATTGCGGCGGAGAGATTATCAATGCTAGTGGTTCAATTTTCATTGTTATCCCCAATAGTGATTATCTTTTGATCAATCAGGTCTTGGATGAGATTTTTAAGTCGAATACAACTTGATGTTGTGTGTACCTTTGTTTTGTGAAAATCACAATGGTTCTTCTCATTATACCCTGGTGGTTTAACTACGGGTTCTTGATAGTTCTCATAAATGGGGAGTTTAATGAGATTTTTTTACACCAACTGTTGCATGATTGATTCGATGGGTCCCCCAAGTGGTGTGTATTTCTATTTGTTACCTTGTGAGATTTGACCTTGTGGTGATTGATTTTGGAGAAGTGGTGATTGATCTTTGAGATGTGGGGGTTGAATTTGTTGATGTAGTCAATCTTTACATCTAAATTCTTGACATTGGAGATATTATTCTTGATATGGTTGTGGAAAAAACTTAACGCTTTGATGGCATGGTTCAATCAAAGGAAAAGAATACTGATTTTGGAGTAAAGATATCTCTTGGCTCAATAATTTAGTTAGTTTGGCATGTGAAGCAAGTTGTTCTGGTGAAATTTGATCTTGATTTTGAATTTGAATCCCTTGATTTGGCTTTTGTTGAAGCAAATTGGGGATGTACACTTATGGTGTTCGCATGGGATCATAAAAAAATTGATTTTGGACAATGTTATGATTTGGGATGATGTTTATATTTGTCATGATAAGTTGAAATTGAACATTGTTGGTGTCGGGGATCATATTGCCTTGATTTAGGTAACTTGATTTTGCATGGTGTTACCTTGACTTGGAGTTGTTAACATCTTGTTTGGAATTTGAACAATATTAGTATTATTTGCAAACATATACATCCCAAAGTTTACCAAGTTTGTATTCAAAATGTTCATGTTTGGTAAAGTTGTACTTGGTACATTCACATTTGGCATGTAGGGATTTGGTGGGATAATATTGATTTGTGGAAGACTCATGCATTGAGTATTTGGTTGATAGAATTGTAGGTTTGGACTTGGATTTAAATCTACCATTGGGAAAGATGTTCCAAACTTTTGACTGGGCATACTCACATTTGTTGTACCATTGAGGTTTGTAGGATTTAATGATCCCATGTACAGATTGTATAGATGTGAGTGTTGATAATCAATCGGCATTGTAAGGCTTTGAAAGTTTAGTTGACTTGGTTTACTCATGATGTATGTATCATGTATATATTCCATGTTTTTCTTGTAGTGAGGTCTAGTTTGGACCATAAAATAAGGATCAATTTTTAAAAATGTGGGAGGTAAACCTCTAATTCTTTGGGTTGATCCAAACCTTAGGCATGCAAATAAAGTCTAAGATTTTAAGGATCAAAATGATGGTGATGAGATATGAAAGATGGATGATTGGTGAATGATTGGAACTCTTAGGAAACTTTGAAGAGGATACTAAACTTTAGGACTTGGATTAATGTTTGATTTGATTTGGATTGGTTTGATTTGGATAGTGAACTAATAAAATCTAACACATTGGCTATTGTCCTAGAGTAAATTTGTCCACAAGATGCTAATTTGACTAAATGTAAAGAAGAAGGACCATCTGGAAGATAGCGAATCAAACAAGATGATTTTGATCTAATTTTGGGATTTCGAGAAAATCAAGCAAACCAAAAGATGTTGGATGTTTATCGCTTATTAGATTCTTGGACCACGTAAGTGGACCACAATTAACTAAAATATGTGGAGAAGGATTCATCTTCACACGTAACATCTAATCAAACAAATGATTTTGATTTGTTAAAATGATTTTCCCCAAAAGTTTAAAGCATAGATTTTTTTTCAAGATTTGAATTGTTTATATAGTGATTTCACTTCCTGATTACCGTATATTTACTTAAGCTTCTGACGGATCCCAAGAGAATGTATATAATCTGCACGTTGTAATTCCAAGATATTGAAGAACATGCTTTTCTGGGGCGAGGCTCTAAAACCAGCATCAATGCTTGTGGCTAAAACCATAAGGATCAAAGATATTCAGCTGCCATGGGTCCACTTTGCATTGGTCTTTTTCGCCTGAACTTTTTATCAAACACCCCTTGATTTATTCTTGAATCTCAGATTTCCCATTGCCCACCCTCATCTCACTGTACATCCCATTATGCAGTGCAACCGGGCGGTTTCAAGAGCATGTTCTCAAATAAGTTTAATCTCATGGAAACGTAAATCACATGCAGGGTCCTGCTGGTTTAGAAGCCTCTATGGATGGGCAAACCCCAGGGACAAAGAACACGGCTGACTGGGGCAATTCGTTCAAAAATTTGGAAATTTTGATGATTCGTTGAATGTTGGTTTCAATGTTTTGGATACAAGCACTGTGTTTTCAACTGACTCACAAGCAATATAAAATCCAAGCTCAATTGGTATGCTTTTCTTGGTGGGCTTGCCTCATGCCCTTCGTAGTAGAAGAGATGATTTTACATGCAACCAAGGAAAAAATATAAAGGTATGCTAAGAATGAAGCATTAACCTCTATATTTTAACCAAGATCGGACATGACAAGTAACTTCTTGGAATCTAAGTTCCAATGCACCATTTTGATAAATTCTTTGGATGGACTAGTTGGTTTCTACAAACAAGGTTCTTAATGATGGTACATCAGGGACATGGCACCTTGCGAGCATCCAGCAAGCCACTAAAGGCTTTAATCAATCCTACTAGGGGTTCTTATACTTTTTATGGTAGTACCCCATTCTGAAAGACATTGTATAGAAAAGGCCTACATATCATAAGGACTTGAAAATTTTAGTCTTATCCGTTTATATACAGGTCAAAATGAAAAACCGGTTGGAGTCGCCTTCAAGTTCTCCTTTCGGATGTGTCTCTTAGGAAGGCCTCTCTAAAGGTAAACAAAAGAAAGCAAGCACATCCATAGTTTGATCAACCTTCGTTTAGAAACAAAAGGTGAACACATGCAATATACCTAACTCACACTCGCAAGCTTTATTCAATTTTAGTTCCCAAAATGAAGTGTGGAGGCAATATTTTATGCAACTTAATGTCATCAAAAATAGTTTTGGTTCTCAAGATCACCGTGAAGTTCGAGAGAAGTGCAGACACCTTTTTAGATGATATTATTTTGCAAAAATATTACAAAGCATAAAAGACACGCGTTTGTTTTAACCTTTCAAAGTAATTGTGAGTTCATTTTAAAACACTAATATCAAGTATGAAGTTGCTTGGTCAATTTTAGACCAAATCAAAATCTAGTAGGTATGTATTGTTCAATTTTAGCCCAACTTGAAAAAAAAAACAATGATCTAGTTGGCCTAAAACATAAAACAAAAGTGAGAAACAAACACTTCAAGCTATTATAATAAGAATTTAGAAATGCTTTTGTAAGTTCAATGCTTAATTCTCCAACTCAAACATTAATTCTTCAAAGAGTGTTTTCTATGCTTCAATTTTTTCAAGTTCCATGTGCAAATCTACAAGATAAAAACATATGAGAATTAATTGTTAAGAAAAAATTCAAGAAATAAATATTGAAAGAAAATCAATTTCAACAGATGTGCAATCAAGGGAACTTAAATGTGATTTCTAATCGATAATCTTTTATTTTTATTTCAAAGGAAATAAGATTGTAAGATCTAATCAATGCAAAGAAATTTAAAATATTTGCAAACCCCTCTAAAAGTCATCATAAGAGTATACATCAATGTAATTTACTCCTCTATAGCTTCAGACCATTGGATTCAAAAATTTTCATCAATACTCTAATAGTTTGTATCTTAGTTGTAAAGTCGAGAGTGAAATGTTGTATCCAATGTTATAGGTGAGATTGAAATTAATTGTAGAAAATATGGTGTCATGTTGAAAGAACTGGGCATAAGATTAATGCGTTCATATTTCCCAAGAGCATCATCACTTTATCATAAAGGAAACAAGAGGACCCTACGCGCCACCACAAGTTTTGTCTAAATTTGAAGTAGTTTCAGATTGATTCCTCATAGCCTTTAAATATTTCCTCTGATATTCATTACTATGTGGAAACATAAAAGATTAAAGATGACACCGAAGTTAAATGCAGAGAAATATTTTCTATGGCTATCAAATGTTTAAAATAAAACAATTAAACATCTGCTTTATTCTCTAATTTGACAATAATCTTTGCAAAAAGAACTCTATCTTACCAAAATATAATTTTCATTTAAATCAAACCATGTGAAATACTTAGCATTAAAGACCAAAACACAATTCACGCCTGTCAGAATTCATAGTTAAATCAAATCAGGTTCAGGTTATCACACATCAAAATAAATGTGATAGTTTCGAATGTACACTGGCTTTAAATATTCCTTGTTTCTTTGGCAAGTCATCAATCTTGCTTCATCAAAATATCTCTTTCCTAGCACCACATGCTGCTTAAAATAAACAATAAATGTTGTCATATGCTTCTTAAAGAAAAACATACTACTCTCTGTCAGTTTGCCTTCAATTTGTAGTCACCTTCATAATAGTGGTTGATAGTTGTCTCCTCTATCTTTGCTTTACGAATGATTTGTGCCCAATTTTCACAAGTTGTTCACAGATGCTCCAAATATGGGATTAATGCTTTGAACCCTCCCTGCAAATAGTAAAGGAAAAGTGATTTCTAGTGTAAATATTTTTACTATTTTATTTTCTTCAAATAGTTCGTGCGTACTCCCTATGCATCCATTGTGGGCAAAGGGTTGAGGAATTTGATCTTACACCTGCCACTTGCATTAGCTTAAAAGATATAAATAAATATATATACATATATATATATATATTCATTGGTTTACAAAGTGTGTCTTATGAAAACCTCTAAGATAGATGTGCAATCTTAAAGTTGGGAAATACTCCCTCTGCTTCCTTGAGAATGGCACAGCGAATTTTTTATTTCTTTGACTGATGGCTTCTTGGCATATCATGAGAGGGTGGAGATCATCATACGTGGTTGCCTAGATGATTATAGCCCTAGACGTGCTACCCTTCCAGGATTCACATGCCCTGAACCAGTGGTAAGAAGATCTACAAAGCTTTCATTAGAGCTATCGACAATAAGAAGATCTACAAAGTTGACAAATATAGAGTGAACCGTATCTTTATCGAAAGATCTCCATTTGATGAGAAATTTATGAGTATCTGCCAAAAATGAATATTATGTCTTGGAAAATGAAAATGACATGCAAAGCATTTAAAATCACTGAACATTCACCAAAGAATTCAATGCGCAGCAAATTCTAATGGCACTAAGGCAGCAGCAACTTTGAGGGAAAAAAAGCAAGCCGACATTACATGGACACACAAGCAATGCAACAACGTTAATGGACATGTAGACAAGTCACATGAACTCTATCTTAATAGAAAGATTGCTATCTATGTCAATTTATTGAGTATATTCAAAATGTTAGCTGCAACAAATACGCCTTACTTGACATGTTAACGTTATGTAACAAATCACCATAAATACTGCACAAAGACTATAGGTATCAAATCATCAGTGATTAGCCATTACTACACAAAGAATAGAGTATTGTCATGTATACATATGATATCTATGGGGATCATAAGGAAGATTCACAATGCATCCTTTATTTAAGCTCCTTAGAAAAATTCTCAAGGCTATGGTGATCACAGACATGAATACAGGACAATATAAAGGCTATGGATTTGTAACTTTTTGTGATCTAGAGTCTTCCTTCAAACAGCAGTTGTTCCAATGATCCTTTAATTCTCCAAGAAAGTCAAAATATCATCGTCTTCGTAGAGTCCTTATTTGGGAGGTGATATGTTAATCAACAATTTTAGAAATCTTTTAGTTTTCTTCTTCATAATTAAAAGTTAAATTTACTCAACTTTCAATGATTTCAACCCTTAAAGAGTAAAGAGGAAGCATTTATGTGACATGCACCCAAGTCAGTGCACAAAAATCTTTAGCAAGAACATTCCCATAGCTCGAACCCGGCTTGAACAATTGCAAAAATTCCCGTGAACAGTAGTTTAGATCTTCATTAAGCACTTTAGATCATCTAATAAAGCAAGGGCACAAGCAATATAGGGCCACATCGCCAAATTCGTGCGCTAGTCAGTGTTAATGCTAGTGCTAATTCTAGGCCTACTGCTAATGCCATATTACTTCATTACATACTTGAAATAAACAAAATGGCTTGAGGTCAGTGAGTATTTAAAAGGTCCATAACTATGACCATTGCCAATGGATAGCAGCTTGCTATCTGTGTAAGACTTGCTGCAATGGCCACGTTATCGTAATATCTCTTAAAGTGATTTTCATAAAAAAGAGGAAAGAAAATCAAACACATTCATAAGTAGCATAAGAAGTGACAGTCAAAGGTGGACCAAACAACTGCTGGATGTAGTATAGATTTCCTGAAGTGATTTTCAATAAAGAAAAAGACAAATAGAACTGTCTCGCACTCCAAAAATTGCGGTGGTAATGAAATGATAGAAGTAACATATGCAGGCCGAGATCTTTAGAAAACATAATGCGTGCCTTACCAGACTGAGGATTTTTTTTTCTTTTCAAATGTTGAACTAAATCATAAGAAGTTTGATCATATGTACAACTTTATAATATTATGCTTACAAAACATTGACAGAGACTAAATGCAAGCTTCTCAATTATAAAATATAATGTGCAAAAGAACAAGCTTGATTCTAAAGATTATAACGCTTTACTACGCATGCCAGTATCACATATTTGTGACCAACCTTCAAATCAATAAATGATATTTAAAAACAAAGAAACATCAATTAGATTTAAAAATATCAGTAATATATGAAAGCAAGATGTGGTTGGAGGTTCGACCCTCCTTCTAGCACCATTTTGTGGATGCTAAATCTACAAAATGTTAAACCTTAACATAATATCATCATGTTAATCATTTGAAACACATTAGATTAAACATTCCTATGAAATACTTAACCAAGCTAAAATATGCAAAACTAAATACAACAAATTGCAAAAACATGATGAAAAATTTATCTCATAGTGGATTGGTGCTTCTATAGAAAGAATCCCTTTCCCAATCCTTGCTAAGCTCCTGGATGATAAAAAGATGTAAGATGATAGATGAAATGCTAACTTGGATGAGTTGTGGAGGAGTAAAACAATAGAGGAGGCCTCTATTTGTAACCAAGAAGGATAGAATAATGCCAAACATGGAGGATGTGGGAATAAAAACCAGTCAATAGGAAGGAGACATTTGTCAACATGTGAGAGGTTCATGAATGAGCACATTTTGGTCAATGTGCCAAAGAGGGGGAGATTTGAAATTTGAATTTGAGAGTTAAATGTTGAGTTTTACCTTTGCAAGAGACATGTAAGACCTCTTAAATGCTTTGTCAGATGTACATGTCAAATTGGGGGGAGATTCAAACTTGGAGAATATTCTCTTTTTATGCCATGTTGAAGGAAAATGATGAATTTAATAAATCAATAAATTGATTTATTTGTGCAAGTGGGAAAAGATAGAGGATGTGATGGGTGATTAGATTAGATTAATTAGGATTAGATTAATTTAGTGGAGGATTAGGTGATTTGACCCATTTGATTTAGATTTAGGGATTTAGCTAAATCAAAGGGGGATAAAAGGTGATTTCAGACTTGATTAAATAAATATTTGATTTATTTAAACAAAGAGGATGTTGTTACGATTAAATTAAATAAATTTATTTTATTCAATTTAAATGAATGACCTTAGGAGATTAATCAATTATACTTGGTTTATTTAATTGACGAGTGAATATGATTATGCATGATGTCAATTTTGTGTGTCTACAGTCACAAAGTGATGATATCTATTGGTATTTCATGAAGTCCTATTCTTATTATGAATATACTCTATCTATGATAAATATATATTACCTATCTTAAAATAAAATAAAAATAATACCTCTAATAAAAACTCTTCAAAGGGACTAACATTTATTTAAAAATAAACAATAAATATAATTTTGGTGTATAATAGGTATGCTAAAGAGGTGTGGAAGGTCAATAAGTATTTTTCTCTTTGATTTACATAAATTCATGCAATACATAAGGTCAATTGGTAGGCCATCAATAAAATGATATGTGTGTGCAACCAAGGTCTCAATAAGTAAATCATAACTTCATATTGATTTTGCATACACTTAAAATAACTTTATATATTATTTGATTTTTAAAATTTAGTTTCCTAATCGTGACTTCCTTTGAATTTAAAAAATAAAAATAAAAATATTATATATAAAAATATTCGCTCGCTTTGCATATCACTCACTACCTATCTCTACATATTTCTCTCTTCATCTCTACCTCTCTCTATCATATACATTTGTCTTCTCTCTATTATATTGATGAAGTGGTGCTCTCCCTCATACACAATCTTACATGGTTAACAACAAATAAGAACAACAACCTAAAATTTTTATATTATTTTCATGAAATAATCCACAACATGAAATCAAATTTAATACAATTATCTTGTCACAAGGATGTTATAGAAATTTGGGCTTCAAATACATGCAAAAAACCAAAACACAAGTCTATGAATGGGAATAATGGAAATTGAAACCCCAAACTTCATTCTGTGTTAAAAATAAATATTTAAAATTGTCTATATTGTCATCCATAATGAATATTTTTCCTTTTTGGCCACTTTATATGATTTTTTCAACTTTCAAATGAATAGTGACTTCCAATTTGGCACCAAACAAATCTAGTTGTCCCTTTTCTTAGCCTAAGGAAATTTTCAAAATTTAGTCCAAATTTTAGGAGCCATAAATTTTCACTTGGGCATTGGATTGACGAATGGTTTATGCCATTGGAAGGCTCTTAAAAAGTTAAAGGGCTATCAAATATCGATTAAGGTATATTTGAATTTTCAGCCAATTTTAAGCCTTGTTGAAACCTTTAGGTGCCTCAAAATTAACTTTGAATATTTTTAAAGGAACTTTTGAGACAAAAACATTAATATCTAACCAATGTGAAATGGTATTGAAGTTACTTCTTCACCACTGGTTTTATTTCACCATTTTGGAGCTTTATGTAAGATTTCATGTCTATATGTGCACAAATCCCAACCTACTAAAAATAGAAACCCTCCCATATTTAGCCCATTTTGAAAATCTATTCATCAAACATAACAAAAATAAAAATAAACATAAAAAAAGTTGATGCAAGATTTCCCTTGCACTCTAGATGCTCCTACACTAGACACACAGGGTAATTTGAGAAGTGACCTTGTCACATCTTAGGTTTTTTAGGGAAATCCAGGATGGTCAATCTCTACCTTAGATAGCCATGATGAATCTTCAATAGACCTTCATTTCCACTTAACCAATTATTCTTCATATTTCATGTTTCTTGTACTTCTATGCATGTAGCTATCAAAGATGTCATCTATCTCCTCCTCATCTAATGTAGGTGCTATAATGTTCCATCGTTATTTTTTTGGTCCATCCTTCATATCTCCTTCATGATATTCTATTAAATCTATGATTTTGAACATAGGAGAAATTTTTATCCCACTCGAGAACTCTACCTCATAGGTATTTCTTGAATCATGCTTCTTTAAGATCTTGCATGGTCCAAATTTCTTTATTTTCAATTTATTCTGTGTTCCCATTAGGAACCTTTCTTTCCTCAAATGAACAAAAGTTCATCTCCAACCTAGAAATATTTAAATATCCTTTTTTGATATTCCTTATCCTTCTACTTAGAATTCATCTTATGGATACGATTTCTTACCTCTTTATTCAAGTTTTTTAGTTGCTCTAAAAAATATCTAGCCTCAACACTCATATGATCTCTTTTATCAATATTTCTTAACTTAGAAGCATTTATTGGACTATTCTGACATAAAATCTATAATGGGGATTTACTATTACTCTAGTTGAAAAAATTGTTGTATACAAACCCTTCCTATGGAAAAACCAAATCCCATTGCTTGGGATTATATCCTACTAAGTATCTCAACAAATTACCTAGATTCCTTTTTACCACCTCTATATGCCCATCAATTTGCATATGGTGTGTAAAACTAAACTTAAAATTTGTCTTCAACTTCTTCCATATATTTTCTAGAAATATCCAAAAAAATTGGTATTTCAACTTGAAACTATAGTCTTTAGTAGACCATCTACTCTAACCACCTCTCTGAAAAAATATCTCTGAAATGTGAATAGCATCTCTAGTATTATGGAATGGAACTAAATGTGTTACCATTAAAAAATATCCACCACCAAAAATAATGAGTCATGTCCCCTTTGTGTTCTTGATAAATCAAGATTGAAATTCATACTAATATCTTATGACAACCTCTTTGGTATAGGTAATGGCTTATACAACATAATACTATAACTTACCCCTTTATCTATTTGGCATACTCTATAACTCCACATAAAATTCTTCACATCTTGGTGCAACTATGGACTATAATAATTCTTATTTATAAGATAAATGTTCTCATCTTGAACAAAGTGTCATGCCAATCCTCCATTATGCTTGTCCTTAATCAAGTTCTCTCTCATATAACTTCACAAAATAGACATTTGGATTCCTCTGAACAACATACCATCCTAGATTATGAAATCTAACCATATTGTCCTATCCAAAGAAATAGGTTACAAAGAATTCCTCCATACCTCTACAAAGTCAAAATCTTCATGAAAAAAAGTTAAATTTCACCTTTTTCTTAAGACATATGCAACCCTATTTGACTTACCACTCTTTTGTTTCAAAAAATTGTGTAACTCTACAAAAACTCAACCCATTTTAATTGTGTTTGGTCCAAATTCCCCTAACTACTAAGATATTGTAAAGCTTGATCAACAATATATAAAAAATTCCTTTTGAAACAAATAGTGCCTCCACTTATTCAAAGCTTGAACTATTGCATAAAACTTTGGATCATAGAAACATATTTTCTCTTGGAATCATTCAATTTTTTACTACTATAGGAAATAGGCTTACCATATTGACTCAAAACAACTCCTACGAAACTATCAGTAGCATCAAAATGTACCTAAAATACCTAATCAAAATATTGAAGCTCCAAAATAGGTTACTTTGTGACTTTCTTATTTAACAAATAAAAACTCTTAGTTGCTCCCAAAATCCATTTAAACTCCTTTTTATCCCCTCTCATTGTCTCTATTAGGATTGTACAAATACTACTAAAACTCTTAATAAATTTTCTATAAAAACTTTCTAGAGAATGAAAAGATATTACCTTTGTAATACTTCTTGTTGTAGGTCACTCAATGATAGCCTTTACTTTCTTAGGATCCATCTTAAGCACTCATCTAAGACTAAAAATCCTAGATATATAAAATCCTTTACAAAATTGCATTTATTGAGGTTAATCAACAATCTCTCTTCCCTCAACTTCGCAAAAAGTCTACAAATATGGAGCAAGTGATCCTCTAATGTAAACAATGAAAAATTTACACAAATTTCTTTTTGTACCTCATTGATGAGATACATGAATGTGATTGGTGTATTGGTTAGCCTAAATTACACATGAATAACCACTCATACAATCCCTCCTTTCTTTTGAAGGTTTTGTTACACTCATCTCCATCTCTAATATAGATCTAATGATATATACTCTTCAAGACAATCTTTGTGAAGTACTCAAAGCCACTTATATAATCCATAATGTCATCCATCTTTGACAAGGGAAATTTATAAGTGATTACAATATTTTTAATAGCTCAATTATCTATACACGTTCTCCATTCTCCATCCTTCTTTGGCTCTATTACTACAAGTATTACACATGGAATCATTCTCTCTTGAATCCTTTCCTCAAAAACTCATTGACTTGCTTGTTCAATTCCTCATTGTCTAAAGGAGTCACTCTATGGGTTGTTTTATTTCACATATCAAATCTATCTAGTGACTAGTATTCATTATTGGTGGAAAACCTTTAGTTGCATTATCTAACACAATGTCCTAGAATTCTCCCAATAGATCTAAAAGTTCTAATGGTACATTTTCTTCTTTGTTGACTCTAGGAATCAATTTGCGAAGCACACATGCTCATACTTCATATCATCTACCAAAAAAATCATTCATTACTAAATACCTTTTATCTTTCCTTCTTTAAGGGCTTCAACTTATGAAAAACTTCATCCTTTGTAAAAGGATATGTGTTAGCATGGCTATCATGAATATCACACCAATCAAACTACCATTACCTCCCAAATAATAAATGGCATACATCCATAGGCATGTTGTCACACAATACATCATTATGTCAATTCCCAATCTTGAATCTCACCAAAAAAAATTCATTGACATTAAATATTAAATATGTCAGTATTAAACATTGGTATTAAATATCAAATGTTTATTTTCAATCCCATCTTTTATTTTTTTGAAGATATTTATAGACTCGGTAAATTAAATGCATAATTAGGTCTAAGCATGTAGGGGGGGCTAAACCTAGTGTGAAATTGTCAAGGGTGACAATTATTGATGATAAATTTAGCCCCCACTTTAGTGAGAGTATAAAGTTATGCTCAAAATCACACTAAAGTGAGGATAAATGAAATGGTTTCAACTATCAAAATATTGAAGAGATATGATGACATTGAGTCTAGGGGATGCTATTATCAAGGCTTAATATTATATGGAACAACAATGTAAATAAAAAGGAACACAAACATGGGGTTCAATGCAACATGGAAAAAATGAAGCATACATAATGAAAACATAATGCAAAAAAATAAAATGAAAACATAAAGAATACAAAAGACAAAAGACACAATTAAAATGTATCTTATCATACAAAAAAGTGAAATCACTAAATATACAAAGTAAACACATAGCAAACATAAGACAAAAAATAAAACATAATATTACATAAACATAAGGTTACAGTACTAAAAAAGGGTTCATGTTAGTAAGGTAAAGAGACCTCAATCTTAAATTTGACTCAACTACAAAACATTATCTATCAAATGTTTCAAAAAAATTGGTGCACTCATATGTTTTAGAAAGATGCATTATGCTAGATACTTCAAGAAAAAAATTGCTCCACTAGCAAGAAAGTTATATTATTCTAGGTAGTCATGTAAACAATGCTCAAGTTCATGAATAATCAGGAAGCTCCTTTATATCAAATCCATGCAATGTTTTTCAAATCACATCTCAAGGGGAACACAAAAGTTTAATGTTGTGGGTGATGAATAAATTATTAACTTCATAGGGTATAAATTGATAACCACACCTTAGGGGGTATTATAAAAAACACCACCACCAAAGAGGTATGTCAATAATTCAAATCTCACAAGATGTCAATGAAATAGATAGGGCAATATGAACCCCCACCTAAAAATGTAAATATACTTTATATATTAGTATTTCAAGGGAAAGAAGGGGAAGAGGGGATCATTCAAAAGAATACCTACCTCCCAAACTAGTTATCCTTACCCCCAAAGTGTAAAGGAAAATACAACCATACAAGATACTATCGTGTTGCTTCAATAGAAAGATATATGGCTGCACACAATATTGTACTACAATGAATAGAAATGAGAAAACACATGAACCTGAAAATAGCACATAGTGAGGCGAAACACCATAGAAGAGAGATCATTATTAGATAGAATGATTATGTGCATCAACAAATGGAAGAACACCATAATCACTAAGTTTTTGTATTTTATTATTCAAGAACTAGAATTCATTAGTGGAATGACCATGCACTCAATGATATGCACAAAAAGAGTATTTATATAAAATTTATTATGTGTTGGAGGAGGAAGAGTAATGAAGAAAGCATTGAGAAGCCTTACAAAAATATGCTCTTACTTTGATAAAGGTGTAGGGGACAAATTATTTTTGTGTGAAGAAAAGATTGCTCACTCACCATAGGATGTTTTAAATATAGTCGATGATGAAGGATAATATAGGACACCTAAAACCCTTTTAGAAAAGTACAACATTGTAAACTTCACATGCTCCTTAACTACATATTTTATGTTTTCATTATATCCACTTTTAGAAAGAATTTTATATCTAGGCCCACAACATGTTTCCAACTCAAATGGAGATGCTTTGTCTAAATTATTATGATAAGAACCGATTCTTTCACAAGAATGCAAATCCTTTGTAGACAAAACCAACACATGAGGGATGAAATATAAAGAGCTCCCATTGCTATCTATGTTTATATTTGTTGATGTAGAATAAGATTGAGTACATGAAACAGAAGACTACTTAGATTTAGATTGTGATATTTTACCTTTACCTATGAAATAGCGTGTAAAATCTAATGAACCCCAATAAAAATATTTATTTAAAGAGAAAGCCATATTGTGATCATTATTTATAATTGAAGAGGAATCATAATATTGTGTTGGAAAAATATCCAACTCTATAGACTCTGATGGTGAGATTTTCTACTCCCCAATGAAAGTGGATGTAAAATCTAGTGAACCCCAATCATCATGCAAGAGTGTATTCATAGTATCATTATCATTTCAAGGTGATAGATCAAATTTTTATGATGGAATAAAAGTATTAAAATAATTTGAAGTGTTTTTCTTGGATTCAAATTATAAATTATAATTTTTTGTATTTTCTTTATCAATATGTATCTTGTAATTATATTCATACTTCATCTCATAGTGAAGACTAGATGAGACTCTCTTCATGGCATTAATCTATGCTCTACCAAGAAGAAGATTGTATGAGATCTAGCATGACATGGATAATGGTAGGAAATATTATGTGTCCCACCTTAATGGGTAATGTTATTGTCCCCAATGGTTACCTACCAACATTATCAAAACCGTGGATAATAAGATTAATAGGTCATATGAGACTCTTGTATACACCAAGTTTATCTAGAAGATCAATGCTACAAACATTAAGACTTGATCCATTATCAATAAGAGTATGTCTAATCCTAGTTGTATTAAAGACCACTAATATTATTAAAGCCTCATTTTTTTTGGACCTCAAGAGAGGGTAATTTATATTGAGGGAATGTAATATCCCACTTTCTTATTTTCCTACAATCACACAAGGTTGCTAAATCATTAAATTTTATAGAAAGTGAGATATTAATCTTCTATAAAACCTCTTCAAGCATCATGTGGCATCTAGGTGATGTTTGAATCAAGTCCCAAAGGGAGATCTCAAGTGGAGTATTATGAAGTTTCTCAAAAAGTTCATATTCTTTACCACTACATTGAGGAATTCTAGGTGGGTGAGGGGGAGATATGGTTGAGGAAATGGAGTAGAGTTTGGCATTTTTTTGGTTACTTATTATTTTTTATTTTATATGTATGAGAAAGTGCATGATAATTTGGTTTTTGCAACACATCTTATTGCACATGATTACTTTGAGTGAGTTGTTTTATAAATTTTAGGATATGACCATGAGATTTTGGAGGTCCTCTAATGAGAGGAGGTTTAGGTGGAGGTCCAATAATGATAGGATATTTAATTGTTAGGTGTGAAAATATTGAGAATTAGGATGAATTGATATTAAATACTTTCTAATTTAAATCATTGCATATATAATAATTTAAAAACATAATCAATGGAAATGCAAGTAATGAACACATCCACACAAGATCACACTGGATTTACATGGAAAGACTAAAGGTAAAAACCATGCAAGAAAATCTACTTGGAGATATTGTCCAAATTCAACCTGACAAAATAATATAAAACTTACAATAATTTTATAGGTACTAACCTACAAGAACTGCAACCTTAAAGGGAGATACAAATCCCCTTTAATTTTAATTTACAATCATCAACCTACAAGAGGCACCAATATCCCATGACTATGCTATAGAAAAATCACTAAGAAACAGCTTAGATTAAGAAGATTAAACCTCATATTATAGAAGAAAATATAGATCTTCTTTCATACAACTTTCTCAACATTAACAAGAATTTTTTTCTCAAAATCCTTGACTTCTCTTTTCTACTTACACATCATTTAACATATGCATTTCACATGCAACCATGCACAACACTTTATTCACAAGTCACATACTCACTCATATTTTCATTAAATAGTTCACAATATATATCCATTTCATCAAGTTAAAAAAAACTAAATGTCAGCCTTGGATCTTCTAACACCATCTACAGAAAGCCATTCTAGCCAAGGATAAACCTTAATTCAAAAATAAAATGAAACATGTAGTTAGCTCAGTCCTCAATGGACAATACATTACTGTTGTTGTAAGATAACATCATGCACCTCCTACCATGATCTCAATTGGTCCTATTTTACCTTCACATGCTTCCTCCAATAGGTACATGCTTCCCTTCACTAGTGCAAACACTCAAATATTGTAAATAGTCAATTAATAAAAATAGACTTTATTTTGTCACTTTTATCTTGTAGCTCTAGAACTCAAATATATTGAAACTATAGAATATGATATTTCATGAGTATTCTTTCTTAACTTCAAAACTGTAAGCTATAATTATTAACAACATTAGAATGTGGTACAAAAAATAATGAAATTTTAGTATAGTTGATATTCTACTTTTGAGCAACAAACCTCAAAACACTACTGCAACCACTTCTAACTTCTATAGAATTAGTAGGAATACAAGAAACAACAGTACCATATGTATCCATACTTCCCATGTTTCCATTCTTCAATTAACATTCTACAATTTCATAATTGGCATACTACTTTCATATATATTTGACATCAATGATAGTTCAATAACACTTTGACATCAATGATAACACTATGTTCAAAAATCTCCCCTTTTATTTAACTCTCCCATTTTACATCAATGAAAATGGACTCTTTAGAGACTTTGTTATAGGCCTTCTCTACCCCTATAATATACAATTCATCTACTATACCTTACCACACTTTATCACAAATCATTTGTGTTATATGTGCTGGGGTTTAACATCACAACTGAGACTCCTTCAAATCATTTTCAAGGTTTTGATTAAATCCTTGACCTATAACAACTCGAGGGTTCATGATTGACTTGTTGACAAACTCCCCTTGAACTTGTAATTTATTTTTTTACTTAAGAGGTGGGGGATATCACTCTCATATTTTTCCTAAGATACTCAAATGTTTCCTTTGGAAGGGGTTTAGTAAAGATATTTGTAATTTTCTCTTTTGTGTCAACAAGCTCTAGCTTGAGTTCCTTATTTGCAACCTTTTCTCTTAGAATGATACTTAATTGATATATTATTTGTCATAGATTTCATTGTTTAATTCATGAAAATATTGATTGCACTATTTTCATAAATAATTAAAATGAGTTCATCATATTTAATTTTTATATCCTTAAAGGTTTGTTTCATCTAAATTACCTGAGCGTAGCATGATGTTATTGCAATGTATTCCACTTCTACAGTAGATAAGGATACTAAATCCTACCTTTCTGTCAACCACGATACAATACTATCTTCAAGAAAGAATGCATCACCATTAATTCTCTCAATTTCATCATTACTTCTAGCCTAATTTGCATTTGTATATTTTGTCAAATTGACATTTTAGCTTCTAGGGTACCACAAACCATAGTCCATAGTAGCTTTCAAATATTTAAAGATTCTCTTTACTACCTTCACAAGCATTTCTGTACATGTAGCTTGAAATATTGCAACCATACACACAACTTGCATAATGTCTGGTCTAGATGTTGTTACATATAACAAACTTCCAATCATTGATCTATGAAAAGTTTGATTTGTTGTAGAATACTTTTCATCCTCGCTACTTGCTTACATCCAGTAACCATAGGTGTGCTAATTTGTTTTCAATCTTCCATATTGAGCATTTTTAACATCTCTTTGGCATACATTATTTGTGATATGAATATACCTTTGTTTGAATGAGATATTTGTAAACCAAGAAAAATGACAATTTACTAAGTATGGAAATTTCAAATTCTTTTTGCATTTCATCAGTAAATACATTGCACATCTTTTCTTTACTACCACCAAAAATAATATCATCTGACATAAACAATAACAATGAACTAATGATCTTATATATATATATATAGATTACTATTAGTAATACCTTTCTTGAATCCTTATTGTCATAGATACTTGTTTATTCTTGAATACCATGCCCTATGGGCCTATTTAAGTCCATACAATACTTTATTCAATTTGCATACAAAATCTCAATCCTTAGACAACTAAAATCCTTCTGAAATCTCAATGTATACTTCTTCTTCCAAACCTCCATTTAGAAATGCTAACTTGACATCCATCTAATATAATTTAAAACTTTTGAATGCAGATAATGCCAAAAACATCCTAATTGCTTTTGGTCTAGCTACTAGAGAAAAGGTTTTTTCAAATTCAATACCATCAACTTGAGCATAACCCTTGTAAACTAATCTTTCCTTATCTATGATCATAGGTATGTGCAGGATCATCATAGAAAAAATAGGCCCTTAAGTGGCAAAAAATTTAGAAAAATCAAAGTTAGGCAACTTGATGTAAAACCTTGAATAAGTTATCTATATTATTTCAAAAATATGTAAGAATATAATTTGTAGAAAATTGAATGTAGTTTCTAAAATACTAGGTTTATTTAAAAAATATATATATCTATTTGGTGAAATTTTGAAATTTCAATGCAATAGTAATTAAATTTCATGGAAAAAATAAGAAGTAGGTGTCTGTCTAACCACCCTAACCACAATAAAATGATAATATTTTTTTTATAAAATTTTAGATATAAGTAGAGGACTCATGTCTCGATGTGATGCATTTTTTTGTAATTTTTTTCCAAGTAAATAATTAATTATGATTTTTTATTGTACAACTTTTAAAAAACATAAAAACTCATATGTCTAACCACCTTAACTTGGTCAAAACTTCATAAATTCATTTTCTTTTTAATCTTATAGTATGGAAAGCATAGAATGTGACACATGTTTTGGATTCAAAAAAATTGATACCGTTTGAAAGCTATAGATGTTTTTCAATCAATCTATCAATTCAAACTTTAGTCGTAATTCAAATAGAAAATGAATAATAATTATTTATTAAATTCAAAGTAAAGCATATTTATATTGGTGGAAAGCTGATAATCTCCTTTAAAAACCCTTTTCATTTCATCAATTTTGGGTAAAAAAAAATTTGGCAACCACATACCCTACACATACCCATCATATCACCACTTTTTGGCCCATCATGATCCTACACCTGCCCTCACACTTCCATGTTCATTCAATTTATTTCTGAATACCCATTTTGTGCCAATAAAAAAAAAATTCTTTAGGCCTTGGAACAAGTTCCCAATTCTGATTCTTTTCAACTTGATTCAATTCTTCATACATTACTTCTATCCAATCATCATCCTTGCTAGCTTTCACAAAATCTTTGGGCTGAATTTTGGATAGCAGAGAAAATTTTACCTATTCAATTATCATTGCTAGTGTGTTTTTTATTAGAACTATTATGTCTTTATCTCAAATTATTTGACTCTCAAAATGATCTCTATGAACATACCTTGCCAGAGCTTTCTTTTTTCATCTCTCAGGCTCACTTTTTGTATCTTATTCATTAATGTGGAGTGATCCATTTGAATCATTGTTATCATCATCTAATGTAAACTTATAACACAGTGTCTCATCAACATTTACATTAACACTTTCTAGAGTCTTAGATTTAATCTTGTATTATAGCACCTATATGGCTTACTTCTATTTAAATAAAGAAGAAATATACCTTCATCATATCTTGATTAAAGTCAGACTACTTTTCTATAGTTCATAAGGTTTCTTAGTGTTATTCACTCATATTTGTTCTCTATTGAGAATCTAGATTGTTGTATGAATAACTTCTCTCTTGTATACATCAGGAAACTTAGCTTGATTCAACATTGGCCTTGCCATTTCCTAAACAATTCTATTTTTCCTTTCAACTTCATTTTTCTAAGGAGTCCTTGGGGCATATTATTGTCTCCTAATTCCATTTTTTCATAGAATTATTCAAACTCATCATAAGTAAATTCACTACCTCTATCAAGTCTTAAACACTTGATTGCATGACCAATATCATTTTCTACCAAAGATTCAAGAATATTTTAAACTTCTCAAAGGCTTCTAATTTCTCTTCTAAGAAAGTAACCCATGACATCCTAGAAAAACATCAATTAGCATCATGAAGTACCTATCACCTTGTAATCTCTTTGTCCTCATTGGTCTACATAGATTTGTATGAACTGGCCCCAATGGATTTATAGTGGAATACTCCTTTGTTAGAAATATTTTTCTTATCAATTTTCCAACTTGACATTCCTTGTAGAGAGTGCATGAGGGCTTTGAAATTTAGGAATATCTCTTACATCTTGTTTGGAACTAATCTTCAAAACATAATTGAAATTTATATGACCCATCCTTCTATGTGAAATCCATCTTTCATCTTTCTCTCATAAGAGACATTTCATTCTTCTATTCTCATAGAGATTGTACACATTATTTTTTTTCCTACTTCATTCCACAACAAGCTTGCCAATGTTTTCTTGTTTGATCTCACAACCTTTTACATTAAATGATAGATTAAATATCTTTTATCATACATTTGACTTACACTCAGTAAGTTATGATTTAGAACTTCAAGATGATATAAGAAATCATAGACTTTAGTTTTTCCACCATCAAGACTTAATATGCCCTTTCTAAATATCTTAGCAATCGAATTGTCATCAAGCCTTACTAAACTTCCATTCTATTTTTTCAGAAGTATATATTTTATTTTCTCTCTAGTAATGTGGCTAGAATATCCATTGTCAATGATCCATCATTTTTTCTCATTCTGTGCATGAAATGTAGTCTAGGAAATAATTAACTTTTAAAACTTGTGATCTTCATTATTATTTTTCAACACCTTCTTAAAGTCTTCCTTATGATCAATAGAGATATAATTTGTTTTCCTATCTTGTTGAGGATGATTCTAAAAAATCCTTCTATAGCGTCTTGCAATATGTCCACAATTTTGAACTTGTAACAAATGAAATTAAAATCAAATAGAGGATATAATTAAAATTCCTACTTACAAAATAATTCTTTCTTATAGGAAACCTTCTACAATAACTACTTTATGACTATAGAAATTGATTGTAGGTATAATAGTAACCAAAAATGAATAATTGAGCTTGTTATTTTATCCTCACCATTCTGGAATTACATTTTTGGATCTCCTCTTCTTTTGGACATGAATGAAACCATCTTCTTCCTTTATTATCTCTTCATTATTCTTAGATTGATCCACATTTGAACATTCAGAGGAATTTTCATCAAGATCCTTCATAGATGTCTTCGTGATTTCCTCAATAATATTTGTGCTTTGACTTTCATCAAACCCAATACTAGTTTTAATGTTAGGTGACCTTTGACTATTGTTAATCTCATCCAAAATCTATGTACTTTTTCCAAACTTCATATTTTTTTTCCTCTAACCATTTTCTCCCTCTTGACCATTTCTCAAGGATACCACTTTTTCTTCAAGCCTTTCATAATCTATTTCATTTTCTTTTAATTTTTTTTTCAAGACATATTCTATTGTTTTTGATTCTTAATCTAAAATTTCAAATCTATAATCACTTTTTCTAATTATTTTAACTTCAACTTTTTTTATTTCCACTTCTTGCTTTCATCAATTCATTTATGGCAGATATAAGTTATACTGTTAGAACAATTTATGCATATTCTTCATCTCTATAATTTACTTTTTATGTATCACCATCTATAGTCTCCATAACAATGAATAGAACATATTCTCTTTTAGTTTCACTTTCAGATGTATAGTGATCAAATTCATCAGATGAATAACTATCTTCCTTAGAGTAGAGGCTTTTCTTATACTTACTATAATTCTTCTTATTCTTGGATTTCTTATTTTTCTTCTAATAAGGATTATACTCTCTTTGTCACCAATAACTCCTTTAAAAGGAAAATTAGTAAAAAAGTGACCTATTTACCACAATTGAAACATTTAAAGGGTAACATATCTTTGTACTTTTCAGAGCCTTTCTTTAACTACCTCACAATTTTTTCTTCTTCAAAATATGATTCACCATTGGAGTCAAAATATTCATTTAAATTTCATGCCTTAAATTTTTCTTATTTATTTGAAGTTTTATTAGTCACAATACTCATCTCATATGTAGTGAGTATCCCATGTAGTTCATCCATTGTTAGAGTGTTTATATTTTATCTTCTTCAGTGGTAAAATTTTTTGAATCAATTATTGTGAAAAGAGATCTAAGTACCATTTTACAATATTTGTCTCTTCCATCTCTTCAGCAAGTCCTCTGATGATATTGAAAACTTCATCAACTCGGAGTAGATAAGAAACAATAATCTCTTCTTCCTTCATCTTCTGAATCTCAAATTATCCTCAATAGGTCTAAATATTTGCCTGCTTGACTTTTTCATCACTTTCATAAATATTATGAATCTTGTCCCAAATCTCCTTTCTAGTATTATAGTGCATTAGCTTAACAAACTCATATTTGTATATAACCCACAAAACTAGCTTTCTTTTTGTTAGCATTATTTTCACAATATTTCTTTCCTACTTGATCTCTTAGAGGATTTTCAATAATTTCATAACCATCTGCAACAAATTTTCAAACATAAAACCCTAATTTCATCAAGTTTTAGGCTTCCATCCTTACACTCCAGAAGGAACAATTGGATCCATGAAATAGTGGTGCCTTGTTTGAAGAAATACCTTCCTTTCTTGTCATGTGTATTACCCTTGATCTACCTCGTGTTGTTAAGATTCACCAGAAATTAGATCTGATACCAATTATTAGACACAAAAATACTAAGAGGGGGGTGAATTAGTATTTTAAAAAATATTTTTTAATGTAAATCACTACATACATAATATTTTAAAAACATAATCAATTATAATAATTAATGAACATAACCACACAAGAGCACATGATATTTACATGGAAACCCTAAAGGGAAAAACTATCATGAGAAAATATTCTTGGGGCTATTCTCTGAATCTAGCCTCACAAAATATTATATAACTTACAATAATTTTGCAAGCATCAACCCATAGTATTTTTAGTTCCTTAATGGGAGACACCAATCCCCTTGAATTTTAATTTGTAGTAACCAACCTATAGGAGACACCAATCTCTTGTGGTTGAGCTACAACATATTAATTAAGAAACAATTAAAATTAAGAGGCTTCAACCTCATACTACAAAAGGAAATATGGATCTTCTTTCACACACATGCTCAATATTAACTGGTGAATTTCTCTCAACATTTCCAACTTCTCTTTTTATCTTGCACATCATTTAACATATACATTTCACTTGCTGCCTCAAAATAGTTGATTCACAAGTCACACACTAACTCATATTTTCATGGAATGATTCATAATATATATCCATTCCATTATGTTAACAAAAACTAAATGTCATCTTAGGACCCTTTAACACCATCTACAACAATCCATGGTATCCAAGGATAAAGCTTAATTCAAAAATGATATGAAACATATAGTTAGCTTAGTTCTAAATCCAATGTGTTACTACTGGTGTAAGATAACATCATGTGCTTCTTATCATGATATCATCAAGTAATATTTTACCTTCACACACTTCCTCTAGCTGGTAGATGCTTCCCTTCACTGGTGCAAACACTAAGACATTGTAGATAGTCAATTAACAAACACAAAATTCACAATCGCTTATATCATGTATCTTTGTAACTCAAATCTACTAGAATTATAGAATATGATATTTCATGAGTATTCTAGCTTAATTTCAAAACCACAACCATAATTATTAACAATAATAGAATGAAATACAAAAAATAATGATAGTTTAGTATAGTGTACATTCTACTTGTGATCAACAAACCTTAGAACACTACCACAACCACTTCTATATTTCCATAGAATTAGTAGACATACAAGAAACACCAATATCATATATATCTTAACTTCCCATGTTTACCTTCTTCAATTAACATTCTACAACATTATCAAATGACATTCTACTTTCACATATATTTAGCATCAATGACAATTAAACAACACGTTGACATCAATGACAAAACTATGTTCAAAACAAATAATCAATTGTGAATTTATGACTTCAACTAAGTTAACTACTTTTTGATGATATTTTATTGATGAATGACCTAATATAAATTATGAATCTTCATCTATGCAAACCATCTTACTATTATTTAAATGAAATGTATCAATTATCGCATCTTTGTATGCCATGTTATCTTCCCAAGTAGGAGAGGTATTGAGAGGGACATAAAAATGATTCTCATAACTTTCAATGATTGGATCCTCAAGGCACTCACAAGTAGGAGAGATATTGGTAGAAGAAAAAATATTACTCTTATGATTATCAATGACTATATCCTATTGCACCATTATATCTTCCCAAGTAGGAGAGATATTTGGACAGAAACAAACATGATTCTCATGATTGTTAATGATTAGGTCCTCTTGCACCAAGATACCCTCACAAGTAAGAGAGAAATTGTGACAAGAACAAAAATTATTCTCATGATCCTCAATAATTGCTTCCTATTAGACCAATATACCCTCACAAGTAGGAGAGATATTGGGAGAGGGATAAAAACCAACAAAAGAGGATTGAGAAACTCTTTTTCACATGCTTGTAACAATTTTTTTAAAAATTTATTAACAAAATTTGACAATCAAATATTAATTACAATAACACAATATTTTGGCAAGGAAAATATTGTGCTATATTCCCTCGATCAAACTAGTAATGCACAAAAAAATTGGAAAGTTGCATGAATTATTTCTAGAAATTGAATCAGATCTGAGTAGAGACCAAAGGAAAGGTTCTTTACAGAAAATTTTAGGTCAAGCTGAGTGGAAATGAGTGTTGGGCACCCTATTCTAGAGAGTTGAATTTTAATGTTTGAAAATTTTGAAATTAAACAGCATTGTTTGAAAACCTATAGGTGCAGAGGCTCAAGTTTGGATGCACACATATTTATAAAAAAATTCATGAAAGCAAATTTCTTTATGTGAAACACACATGAACAAAATTTTATATTTTTAGAGCAACACAATACATTCCTATGATGATATTCAAAATTTTAAATGTTGTAATTGACTAAATTTATCTTAAAAATTTTGAAAAAAATTCCTTTTGATATTTATAATGAAAAACACCATGTAAATCTTCACTTTTTCAATGCTTTTTCACTAAAATATGCATACAATTTTGAAAAATGAAATAAATATAAGATTAAACTTAGATTTTACGATGAAAATAGCTCATATCTAAGCCCTAGAAAAGGAAAATTAGATCTGAAACTATGTAATTTAATTTAAAATATTCACAATTTTTCCTTTTTAAAAAATGTGAATGCATATTTTTGAGAAATGAAATAAATGCAAATCAACAACAAAAGCTTCAAAGGATCTAGGCTTTTTTAATTAATTTTCAAAATTTATGTTATAAAAATCATAAAATTATAAGTGTATGATATGTTGGGTTCACCAAAATGCATAGGAAAAGTGATCCTAGATTCAACTATGATTAAACTCTTTTCACGTCACACCACATTTGGATACAAGATTAAATAGGGTTTCATTATTAGCTTGTTGCCACAATGGAGAGACAATATCACCATCCACATAGAGACCCACAAATAGGTTGCACATAAGGGACATGGGTAGCAATCATTATGGGGAATGGGAGAGTTGAGATAGAGAAGATTTCAAAAGCATAGGAGAGTCATTTGAACAAGATTGATGAGCCATCAAAAAAATTGAACTCTACTCTCTAGTTGTTACTTTTTAAAATATTCTTTTATTCCTCTCCAACCATAAGGTCTAGATGACAATTAGTGGCCCTAATCTCTAAATGGATGTGAAAATAGATGTTTTAAATAAAACAGTCTAGCTTGTGAATAATTCCCATAGGGATTTTTCTAGAGGAGAATACAAATTCTATTTTCTTTGAATAAAAGACAACTATATTTGGGCAAAAGGACACTAAAATAGTAGGTGATTTGTGTCTTCAAATAATTCATTGAACACATGACACATTTGAAGGGGACTAAAATTTACAATTCTGAGAGCCTGTCACTAGTTAATACCTCCTTCTCCAATGCTAGCCATACAAAATAGCCTGCTTTTAGAAGCACCATAGCATTCTAATCTATTAAGTAAATAATTTCTATAATCATTTAATAACTTTGAGTTTAGGCCCCAAGTGTCACCTATTGGATTGAGGTTCACAAATTATATTGTCTCATTCCACTCTAAATAGTGTAGGTTTCATGTTATGAATTTTTAATAATTCTTACAAAAAATAATGAGAAATTCCTTCTCTTATTGATGTATGAAGAAATACCTCAATGAAGGTTGATATATAGGTATGGTTGATACCATATATCATAGACTTGAATTTCCATAAGTATTTTTAGTGTTAACGTGTGTTGCATCATACATTTAAACTTGCTCTAGATATGATTTTGTGTTGGAAAAAATGATCCCTTATGTTTTGGTTAGGTGAAATGTTCATATATTTGTGTATTATAAAGTCTAGTTCATTGGTATCTTGATAGACATGTATTGTTCAAAATAAATATTATCTATCATATTTGTGTGTGTGTGTATGATTTGAATCTATTATAAATTATTAATATCAAAGAAACTCTTAGGAAAGTAGTGGCCATGAAAGTAGTTCCAACTTGTTGTTTTTAAGAAAAGGTGACTCTTTACTACAAATTTCACATTTCATTTTTGTTTATTAATTCATTACAAAAATCTATGCAATTTATATATGAAATAAATAGAGATAGATAGAAAAAATTAGGAGAGAGAGGGTGAAAGAAAAAGAAGAAAAGATTGATACATGAGATAAAGAGGAACATAGACAGAGGGGGGGATATATAGGGAAAGACATATATACAAAGAGAGAGGAATAGAGAAATATAAAAGTAGAGAATGCGAGAGAGAAATAAGATATAAGGGGGAAGAGATACTAGATTTTGATCAACTATTTTGTGCCAACAATCCAAAGATGACACATGTTCATAATGATTTGTCTCTCTACCCATATATATTTGTGTCACTCTATATATATCCATCTCCCTCAATGCTAATTTCTCTATCAACATTTTCAAGTACAACATCTAACACATCATCCACTCACTATTGAGCACTTATGTCAATTCTAAATATTAAATATGATCAATTAAGGTTATAAATTTTTATATTATACTAACTATATATTTGTGGTGGGTCTGTTTTATCATAGTCTGATAAATGACAATGTCTTTGTTTCCTTTGGTATAATATATTATGGTTTGTAGTAGGTTGATAGCACTGTATAGGGTATTACCTTTGACAAGGCATTTTGATGTGTAATGGAAGGTACATAGCCAATAGTCACCCAGGTTGGGCTTGAATAGTGTATCTTTCTTTTATACCAATAGAAAACCTCTTACTTACTAATCAAAACAAATATCTCTAATAATAAATATAACTATAACATAAATTGTATATAAAATAAAGATACAATTAAGTAAAAAATATAAATAAATATAAAATATATAGTATTATATTATTTAAAATGCCATATATAATTATAAATAAAATAAAATAAATATATATAAATAAATATAATTTAATAGGTTTATGTATATGTACGTGAAATGCACAAGTTTAAGGTGTGCTTTTCTTATATAGATAGATGCACTAAAGATGTATGTTTTATTATAGTTTTGAATTATATTATTTTTAAATTTATGTAAATTGTTCTTTAGTTTTTATGTACAAGCTCATTACATGAGACTTGTAGAAATTTTTATTTTATAAATATATTTGATATTTATATATTTAAATTAATTTATATAAGTAATATAAACATTTTTAAATTAAAAGAAAAAACAATTTTATTATATTTTTTATTAAAATAAATATTTAAAAGATAAATATATATAACTATTAGAAAAATATTATATCATAATACTGCACTTATTATATTATTTTTAGTAACCCGTTATAAATTATTACTAAAAGAAATTTAAAAAAAAAACCTTTAAAAGACCTGTAAACAAGGCAATTAAATTTTTACTCACGCAACTTCGAATCAAATTATATATAAAAATTGAGATGCAATGAAAACTGTATTATAGCCTTTTATTGCAGAAGGGACAAGGAGGGGTAAAGATGAAGGAAAGTCGATCATCAATATGCATTTTAATGTGAAGAACTTTCCAAGCCATCAATTGGCCTCTAAATTACAGAGCTTTTCATTTCCATCTAGATTGGCTGAAATCGCAGTGCCATTTAAGATTAATTTAAGAGTTAAGAAGATTGATGGAAGGAGTTGATTATATATGATTTTGCCTGGGGAACACCTATTAAACATGCTTTCTGATTCTGCCCAATGCCATATGCTTGCTCTTGTCGAGCGCCGCTTCTTGGGCTTTCCTTACACCACAATACCATTTCTTACACGTTTACACACATTATCCTTAAATACATCTGAAGATTTTGATGCCCGACTGCCTTCTCTCCCAACTTTTTTCTTATTCAAATTGAAGCCCTGATCCTCTATGTGAACTTCTCCCTCCATATCTTAAATTTTCAGTATATTCTCCGGACTAATCTTGAGCTTAAAGAAACTTAGGTCGATCTAAAAGCTCAAATCCATTCATTTGAAGCAAGAATTCAAGGTATTGATTACAAGGCTGATAGCAGTTCGGACGTGTGAAATGACAAATGTGGTGTATATCTTCACGCCTTGGAGAACGGCGTCGTGGTTATTGAAGAGGTTTTTGTGTTTTTCTGCCATAGTTCTGGATTTTGCTTCGACTGCGGTGGATCCTTACAAGAAAGTGCTCCACTGTAGTCAGGAAGAAGTGGGAATTATGATCCCCTGCTAGATTTTGCATGGCTGTTGTTGACTAATTTGTTGATTGGCATATGCAACTGTTTGAATGGTGGCTGGAACTGTGGCCTGTGCTAGTTGGGCAAGTTGTTTTGTTTGGTTAACAGTAGATGCTTTACACCAATAGTGCCTGATTGATTACACCTGAGCTCCTTTTCATTTAGCGCATCCACATTTTGTTGAGAAAGCTCTGTTTTACTTCCTGTGGGATAGATTTTTACTGATTTTTGCTCTTATGAGCCTTTTGTAATATATTGTTACTTGATGTCTGGCAGCGGTCTGCTCCTGTTGAGGTCAAGACTCTTTTTGTTCCTGTATATTTCTATGCTCTAACCTCTCGGTTGTTGCTTTCCAACTGTTTTGCAGGGGTATATGTGTCTTCTTATATATCACTTTAATTGTTATATATCACTTTAATTGGGGACTAAAAATTGAACTACTTCAAGTTAATTTGGACAAAGGGTAACATTGTGCTTGCCACAAAAATGTCCCATGTTCAAATGTTTGTTTGTACTGAATAAATATCAAATGTTTTTGTACATTTTGTTGGGAGGCAGGGGTGCAGATACACAACTTTGCTACTGTTACTGGACTAACAGAACAGAAAATGCATAGAGAACGCACAATGGTAGCAAGAATAAACAGACAGAATTTAACTTTGCATATATTCCTTGTTTGCTTCAAAATACAAAAACTCAAAGGACATGTTCTAATTTACATGAAAAAAAAGAAGATTAAACTAAATTGGACAGATGTCCAATACAAAAGGTGCTACACTTACACTGAAATACATAAACTGCTACAATCATGTAGCTACAGCTGACAATGCGTTGCAACTGATAAACATTCATGTGTTGTTGTTGTCACTGGTTCTGTGTTGAACATTTTCCACTTCATCTGTGGTTGCAGGGTCAACCAATCCCAATACAAAAATCTTCTTCACTCTAACTCCAACGGTTGCAAAAGACATTCCTTTTGTCTTTACATTTAGCTCATGAGAATGAGCGCTTCATTCAAACTTCAAAATCACCTAACTCATTAATTGTTGTAGGTGTTCATTGGAAATGCAAGTCCAAAAACAAACGCTCTAATTCAAATTCAAATGTATCTACCAAAATAAATGTTGTAGGTTACGTTTGGTTGATCCCACAATAGTGGTTTACAATTTTTGGTCAAACTAGACACTGATTTTTTTCTTTTTAACTAATCTTCACATTCGAGCACCTATAGCGGTTAAACCGTGAGGAATTTGAAGATGATGCAAAGTAGAGTCTTGTCACATTTTGTCTCTAGATTATAAAAATATTTTTTTCAAAAATTTTGGAATTAGATTGCACTTCTTTTTCCATCTCCCACAAAAATTAGTTTTTTTCAAAAAAACTACATTTTTAAAAAGTCACGCACATTGTATAATGCATAATTTTTTTTCCTTGAAAGATAAAATTCTAATTCTTTCGAATTTAGATTTGTAACTCCGATATCTAGTGCTTCCACTTTGTTAGGTTTTTCTTATTGATTTTTTTTTAATAAATTTTCAAAGTCAAATCAATTACAATTTACACATAACGCGACCGTATAACAGATAACTTTTACTGTATGTATCGAATTTATTTATTTATTTTGTTGGATCGAGGACTCCAATATCTAGGCCACTCATATTTTTTACAATATTTTTTTGATAATCTTCTATTTTTCACATGTGCAGAAAGAGAATTTTGTGTTCAGTGAAAAACCTATATTTAATAAAACTTAAAAAACAAATAGATAATATAATCAAAACATATTAAAATTATATTCGTTGGATAGCTTGTTTTGAGGGAAATCTTATACCAGTTGGGTTTTTGAAATCTCCTCCATTTTCATTCTCAAATCGAGCTTCGAAGTGCAACATTCTAAGTAATTTTTGTCCCTAAGAGGATGTGGGTGAAAATAAGTGGGTTCGGTTGAACAACTATTTGGTCAAACAAAAAAATAATGCTCGGTCGAATGGGGGTTTGACCAAACCCATTTAACATACAATAAAAAATAGATTTGAATGAGGTTCAATCGAACACTTTAAAGATGTTCGGTCGAACCCTCTCTATTAAAAAATCATTTTTAATATTAATATAAATAATAAATATAAATTATACTCTTTTTAAATTATGACTTGAGAGAGTGGTATGGAGGGAGTGAGAGAGAAAGGGAGAGTTGGGGTAGGAGGGAGATACTTGAGAGAGAGAGAGAGAGGTGGGAGTGAGAGAGAGATAAAGGATAGGGGGTACAAGGGTTTAGGGTTTAGGGTTTAAGGGTTAAGGGTAGAGGGGAGAGAGGGAGATGGTGTAGGAGGGAGAGAGAAAAAGGGTAGGTGGTCGTAGGGTTGAAGGGTTAAGGGTAGAGGAGCTCGAGAGGGAGACTTGGTAGGAGGAAGAGACTTGAGAGAAAGAGAGGGGGGACTGGGAGAGAGATAGAGGGTAGGGAGTAGAAGGGTTAAGGGTAGAGGGGAGAGGGGAAGAAGGGGTAGGAGGGAGAGACTTGAGAGAGGGTGGGGAGTGGGAGAGAGATAAAGGGTAGGGTTTAAGGGTTTAGGGTAGAGGGGAGAGAGGGAGAGGGGGGGGAGGAAGAGACTTGAGAGAGAGCGGGGGAGTGGGAGAGAGATAAAGGGTAGGGGGTGTACAAGGGTTTAGGGTTTAATGGTTAAGGGTAGAGGGGAGAGAGGGAGAGGGGTGGGATGGAGAGACTTGATAGAGAGAGGGAGGGAGGGGGAGATAAAGGGTAGGGTGTGTCGAGGGCTTAGGGTTTAAGGGTTAAGGGTAGAGTGCAGAGAGGAAAGGGGATAGGAGGAGAGACTTGACAACGAGAGTGGTGGAGTGGGAGAGAGATAAAGGGTAGGTTTAGGGACAGGGGAGAGGAGAGGCAGTGGGAGGAATGGAGAGAGGGAGGAGGTGGGAGAGAGATAAAGGGTGAGGGGGTGTACAAGGGTTTAGGGTTTACGGGTTAAGGGGAGAGAGGAGAGGGGTGGGAGGGAGAGACTTGAGAGAGAGAGGGGTAGTGGGAGAGAGATAAAGGTGCGGTTCAAGGTTTCAGTGGGAGAGAGGGTGGTAGGAGAGACTTGAGAGAGGTGGGGAGTGGGAGGCGATAAAGGGTAGGGTTTAAGGGTTAAGGGTAGAGGAGCTTGAGAGGAGAATGGGTAGGACAGAGAGACTTTCAAGAGAGAGGGGGGGAGATGAATGAGCGGTAGGGAGTAAAGGTTTAGGGTATAAGGGTGAGAGGTGGGGGATAAGGGGAAGGGGGTAGGAGGAGACTTGAGAGAGAGAGGGGAGTGGGAGAGATAAGGGTGGGGGTGTGCAAGGGTTTAGAGTTTAAGGGTTAAGGTGGGGAGAGAGGAGAGGGGGGAGGAGAGAGAGAGGGGTTTTGAGAGAGATAAAGGGTAGGGTTTGAGGGTTTAGGGTAGAGGGGAGAGAGGGAGAGGGGTTGGGAGGGAGAGACTTGAGAGAGAGCGGGGAGTGGGAGAGAGATAAAGGATAGGGGGTATACAAGGGTTTAGGGTTTAAGGGTGAAGGGTAGAGGGGATAGAGGGAGAGGGGGTAGGAGGGAGAGACTTGAGAGAGAGAAGGGGGGAGTGGGAGAGAGATAAAGGGTAGGGTTTAAGGGTTTATGGTAGAGGTGAGAGAGGGTAGTAGGGAGGGCTTGAGAGAGATTAGAAGTGGAGAAGATAAAGGGTAGGGGTCCTAAGGTTGAATGGTTAAGGGTAGAGGAGCTTGAGAGGAGAGTGGGTAGGAGGAAGAGACTTTCAAGAGAGAGAGGGGGGAGTGGGAGAGAGATAGAGGGTAGGGAGTAGAAGGGTTTAGGGTTTAAGGGTTAAGGGTAGAGGGGAGAGGGGGTAGGAGGAGAGACTTGAGAGGCGGAGTGAGAGATAAAGGGTAGGGTGTACAAGGGTTTAGGATTTAATGGTTAAGGGTAGAGGGAGAGAGGGAGATGGGGTGAGAGGAGGGCAGGAGAGAGAGGGGGAGTGGGAGAGAGATGAGGGTAGGTTTGGGTTTTAGGGTAGAGGGAGAGATGGAAAGAGGGTGGGAGAGAGAGACTTGAGAGAGGGAGTGGAAGAGAGATAAAGGGTGGGGGTGTACAAGGGTTTAGGGTTTAAGGGTTAAGGGTAGAGGGGAGAGAGGGAGAGGGGGTAGGAGGGAAAGACTTGAGAGAGAGAAGGGGGGAGTGGGAGAGAGATAAAAGGTGGGGGGTCCTAGGGTTTAAGGGTTAAGGGTAGAGGAGCTTAAGAGGGAGAGTGGGTAGGAGGGAGAGACTTTCAAGAGAGAGAGGGGGGAGTGGGAGAGAGATAGAGGGTAGGGGATACAAGGGTTTAGGGTTATAGGGTTACTGGTAGAGGGGAGAGGGGGAGAGGGTGTAGGAGGGAGAGACTTGAGAGAGAGGGGGGAGTGGGAGTGAGATAAAGGGTAGGGGGTGTACAAGGGTTTAGGGTTTAAGGGTTAAGGGTTAAGGGTTAAGGGAAAGCAATTGCAAAAAGCAAAAGTGACAGTCAAAAATGACAATATTTTTCTTTTATCTCTTATTTAAGGGGGTTCAATCAAACCCATGTTCAACTGAACCCCTTTAAATAAGATTATTTTTGTTTAGTGTTTGGGGGTTTGGTCAGACATGTAATGTGGTTTAGTCAAACCATTGGGTTTGACCGAACCCATTGAGTTTGGGGAAAAGGAAAAAAATGAAATTTCCTTCCTCATCAAATTTTTTAACCACTATTGTACCAGTTGGCTGCAACTTGAGGTCTTCATCTAACATGGTAGGGGGAAAATTTTGCAGGGTTGTAGATTAATTAATATTCCAACACTCCCCCATAATATGTAGGTTAGTTGTCACTCTGCAGATTTCTTTTAGAGCTGATCTCCAAAGCTATCCATAATGCCAAGCCTATCTCTTAGTCATTCAAAACTATCCTTAGGCAATGCCTTGGTGAAGATGTCGGTGAGCTGATGCTCAGATCTGCAATATTGAAGTTTTATCTCACCTTGTTCTACCAATTCCCTTATGAAGTGATAACGAATCTCAATGTGTTTGCTTTATCCATGGAAGATAGGATTCTTTGTCAATGCTATGGAGGATACATTGTCACAATGAATGACTATGTTGTCAACTTGTTGTTGTAAATCTGCAAGGATTCTCCTCAACCAAATAGCCTGACAGGATATTGCATTTGCTGCTATGTATTCTGATTCTGCTGTGCTGAGAGAGACAATCGGCTACTTCTTCAATGCCCATGAGATTGTACCCGATCCCATGTTGAAGACATACCTAGATGTGCTCTTCCTATCATCCATATTTCCTACCCAATCACTATCTGTGAAACCATCCAACTTGAACTCATTATTTGCTACATACAAAATGCCACAATCAGTTGTTCCATTGACATACCTCAAAATCCTCTTTCTTGTTTTCCAATGTGTGTCCTTAGGTTCCTCCATAAACCTAGATATCAAACTTACTGCATACATTAAGTCAGGCCTAGTTGATGTCAAGTACATCAAACTTCCAACCATGCTTTTGTAGAGGGTTGGGTTTACTTCCTTACTATTGTCAATCTTGCGTAGTTTTAGACCTATTGTTTTTGGTGTGGGGAAAGGTTTGTTGTTATGCATTTTAAACCTTCTTAAAACTTGTTTGGCATAGCTAGCTTGTGAAATAAAAATGCCATGCACTGTTTGTTGAACTTCTATCCCAAGAAAATACTTCAACAAACCTAAATATGTCATCTCAAATTCATTTTTCATCACCTCCTTAAAATCAGCAATTTTGTTGTCACTGTTACCAATAAAAATCAAATCATCTACGTACAAAACAACAATTAAAATATCACCTTCAACTAATTTGATGTAGAGTGTGTGCTCACTATTGCTCTTGCTAAATCCTTTGCTCAACAAATAAGATTCTATTTTGTTGTACCATGCCTAAGGTGCTTGTTTCAGCCCATAAAGAGATTTCTGGAGCCTATACACTTTGTCCTCTTGCCCTAGGACTTCATAGCTAGGTGGCTACTCCACATACACTTCCTCCTTCAACACTTTGTTCAAGAAGAATGACTTTACATCCATCTACAACACTTTCGACTGATGCTATGTTGTAACTGTTATGACTGTCTACACTATTTCCAGCCTTGCAACTGGTGCATATGCCTCATCATAGTCAATACTGGGCTACTATTTTTACCCTTTCACAACAAGTCTTGCCTTGTGTCTTTCAATTTTCCCTTTTGTAGTATGCTTGGTCTTATAGACCCACTTCACTCCAATCACTTGTTTATCCTTGGGTAAATTGGTCAACACCCATCTTTGGTTTCTCTCTATAGCTTCCAACTCTTCATCTATGGACTTACACCATTTCTCTTCTTTCACTGCTTCCTCAAAATATGTTAGATCACTATAGGAGAATAGTGCAAAATCCAAGTTCTCATCAAAATCGGCATGTTGTGTGTTGTCATAGATCTCCCTCACACTATTTTTCTTTCTTGGCCTTAATGATGTGAGTGTAGGGTATGAATTTTCTTCCGAACTACGACTAATCTGACCTTTGGAGCTACTGTACTACTAACTTCTAGAGCTATTAGACTATTCTCTCTATCCAATGCTACCAGACTATTGTCTCTCTTAAACACTACTAGAGTTACTATTCTACTGTAGATCACCGGAGCTATTATTTTCTAATGCTCTACGGTAGTTTATTTCCAAGCTACTACTCTCTTGAGCTCTTCTCATGTTGCTATCATCTGCAAATTCTTCATCGTCAAGGGGTATTGTAACTAAAATACTTGTGGTGTCATCCACCGTTCCATCCCATGCTTCATTCTAAATAAATATAACATCCATGTTGATTACAACATTCTTGGTGATGGGATTATATAATTTGTAGGTTTTTGACTCCTCCCTATAGCCTATGAAGATACACTTTTCTCCTTTATCATCAATTTTTTTCCTTTTCTCTTTTGGCACAAGTACGTAAGCCACACACCCAAGTATTCTTAAGTGCTCAACACTCCATTTTCTATTTGTTCACACCTCTTGTGGAATCCTATCATGGATAGCCTTTGTGGGGAACCTATTCAATATATAAATTGTTGTTGCTACATCTTATTCCCAAAATATGTGTGACAACCCTTTTTTTTTAGCATACTTTCCACCATATCTTGAATGGTCATATTCTTCCTTTCTACCACTCCATTTTGTTGTGGGGTATACCTAATTGTGATTTTTTTGTGAATGCCTTCATTCCTACAAAAATTTAGGAATTCATTGGAGATGTACTCTCCCCCTCTATATGTTCTAAGGGATTTGATATAGTGGCCACTCTCCTTTTCAAATGTTGCATTAAACCACTTAAACTTTTCAAAGGCTTCAAATTTTTTTTTTAAGAAATAGACCCATATTTTTCTGCTATAGTCATCTATGAATGTCATGAAATATGTGTTTCCTACTAATGTGGGGGTTTTCATGGGTCCACACAAATTTGAGTGCACTAACTCAAGTGGTGCCTTTTCTCTCCTAAAATACTCAGATTGGAAAGGTTTCCTATGTTGCTTTCCTAAAATGCAAGCCTCACACTTTCCATCGGGATCTATAATGGATGGTAAACCCCTAACCATTCCTTTCCTAGACAATAAACTCAAACTTGAAAAACTTAAGTACCCATACCTTAAATGCCATAGTTTGGATGGGTCTTTGATGATTGTCTTGAATGCAGACTGTTGTTCTACTGCCGAATGTTGTGTGACTACTGGTAGTGTCGGTGAACAATGCTTTGCTAACCATCTATTATTCATGTTGTAGACACTATGTGCATCTTGAGAGGAAACATTATATTTCTCGTTATTTGCACTGCAACCATAACTTTCTTGCTACCTCCTCTATCAAATATCTTGCATTCTTAATTCTCCATCAGGATTTTGTAACCATTTTGGACCATTTGCCCAATGCTCAATAGGTTATGTTTTATTCCAAGGGCATAATAGACATCCTAAATTTGTTGCTTTTCACCATTCTTGGTTTGGATACTAACTACATCTCTTCCAAAGATAGGAACCTTCTCAAATCATTTTCCATTTTGATCTCAATTTTTATATTGTTGTTAATGGAGGTAAAGAATTTCTTGTTACCACTCATGTGGTTACTACATCTGCTATCCAAGTACCAAACTTCATCATTGTTGCACTCAGTAAGATTATAAACAATGAAAACATTAGACTATTTGTCATTATTGGCCTTGTTCTCATTTGCTACATTAACATTTTGGCCCCCATAGTCACACTATTTTTTTCTACACTCACTAGCATAATGGCCATATTTGTGACAGTAATAACACTACACATTACTTTTTTCATTCCTTTGATTCGAACTATTTTTCATACTCTGGTTCTGGTTTGTTGACTGTGAACTGCTCATCTCCTTTGTGTTGTCAGTACCTCCTCTTCCATAATTGCTTCTTCCTCTACCTCTTTGACCTATAACTTTGTTGTTTCTTCCTCTTCCCCAACCTCTTGCATTGGTCTAAGCCTTTAAGGCTTGCTCTAGGGAAGGAGTAGATCTGTTCAACTGCTGCTCATGGGTTGTAGTGAACTCATCAACTCATCTATGGTCATCTAAGATAAATCCTTTGCATCTTCAATGGAAATGGTTACATAATCAAACTTAGTAGGTAGACTTCTTAGGATTTTCTTAACAATCCCTTGCTCTTCCATTGGTTTTCTATTGACTCTCTGCTGATTTACCAGGGTTGAAACCTTAGTGTGAAAATTAGAAATGTACTCATTATCTTTCATTTGTAGAGTCTCAAAATTTCTTCTCAAGAGTTGCAACTTAGCTAACCTCACTTTGTCAGTCCCCTTATAACTATTTTGCAATATATCCCAAGCTTGTTTTGAGTAATTTTCTATTGCAATATGAATAAGAAGATAGCCTTACTCAAGGCTTCCTCAATCAAACGAAGGGTTTTTGCATCCTTCATTCTTATGTCTTTCAATTCATTCTTTTGTGCATTTGAAAGGGCTACAAATGCATTTGAGTCTATGATATCATTGAACCCATTTGTGACCAACTCCCATAGGTTATTTGTAACGAAGATGGTTCTCATCTTCATAGCCCATATATCATAACTTTTTTCATCAAAATGTGGTGGTTGCTTCCAACCTTTGTTCTCACCTCCTGCCATATTTCTTAGATTTGAGAAGACTAAACAATGCCTAGATAACCTAGGGCTTAACCCACAATAACAAACTAACTGATTAACTGCCTAGAAAAATAGGGCTCTAATACCACTTGTTGGGAGGCAGGGGTACAAATACACAACCTTTTTGTTGTTACTAGACTAACGGAACAGAAAAACAATACATAGAAAATGCATAGAGAACGCACAGTGACAACAAGAATAAACAGACAAAATTTAACTTTGCATATATTCCTTGTTTGCTTCAAAATACAAAAATTTAGAGGACATGCTCTAATTTACATGAACAAAATAAATTTTAAACTAACTTGGATAGATGTTCAATACAAAAGGTGCTACAGTCACATTGAAATACATAAACTACTACAATTCTATAGTTGTAGCTAATAATGCGTTGTGACTTATAAACATTCATGTGTTGCTATTGTCACTGGTTCTGTGCTGAACATTCTCCACTTCATTTGTTGGTACAGGGTCAACCAATCCCAATACAAAAATCTTCTTCACTCTAACTCCAATGGTTGCAAAAGACATTCCTTTTGTCTTACATTTAGCTCATGAGAATGAGCACTTCATTCAAAATTCAAAATCACGTAACTCATTAATTGTTGTAGGTGTTTATTAGCAATGCAAGTCCAAAAACAAGCGCTCCAATTCAAATTCAAATTTATCTACCAAAATAAATGTTGCAGGTTACGTTCGTTGCAACTTGAGGTCTTCATCTGACATGGCAGGGGGAAAAGTCAACGGGGCTGCAAATTTATTAATATTCTAAAACATTTTATGTACCCTGTAATGTTACCAGTCTCATACCCATGTTAGCTATTGTTCAGAATTATCCCAGTGCCCACAAAACAGGTGGAAAATCAAGAAAATTTACTCTCAGGGTGGTATACACGCACTCCAAGCTCAACAGAATGCATTCCAAGCTCTCTGGATTGGATTTGAACCTTTCGAGCAAGTTTTAAAGAATCCTCTCTTATGCGCCCGGTGAACTGGAAATCAAAGCGGTGAATGGAAAAATAAAATGGTGAATAAAAAATAGGAAAATCTTATCGCTGAAGTCGATTCAATCATCCTGCTTGCTTTTAAGAGAATATTGACTATGAATGGTCGAAAGTAGATCAGACAGATGCATCTTATGCATGAGATATCCAAAGAAAGACCATTCAATGGCAACTATTGAACTGCCTCTTTCTGCGCAATTTTCCCCCTTGACCTGAGAAGCTCTAAGTAGCTTCCATGCACTTTCTTCGTACAATGTAGTATGTAACCATACAAACACATTGGTGTGTTTGGAAATTTCTATACATTTCTAGAATGTTGGGCATTGAGGGTGCTCTTCTTGGAATAGCACTCCACGGTCTTCAAGAAATGTATTCTATAAATAATTATGGTTTCCAGTGCTTCTTCTTGCAGGAAACTCAAGGGAACACTAAATCTCTTGAAGCCAATCATCGTTGAGATGTGCAAGTTGAGCTTGAAATCTTCAACAGAGAAATGACTGATGAGCATTCAAGATTTTTAGCAGAACCTTGCCGATGGCTTCCGATTAGTAGAGGAATGCGAGAAAACAAGCTATAGCAAGAACCATAAGAAGTTTAAGTATGCAAATAAGATTCAACAACTGGAGAAGCTTATTCGTAATGTCATCAATACCATCCTCACACCCAATATGTCATTGAATATAATTAAACTGCTCGATTACTTGTGCCAACTGAAGAATCTGAGTAATGATATGAAGAATGTTGCCTCCACCATTGATGCACATCTCCAAGAACATAGTATGATTCAAAGGAAAA
>VDFB02271358.1:783065425-783214993 GCA_007258455.2 Sequoia sempervirens
TAAACTATCATTATTTTTTGTATTTCATTCTATTATTGTTAATAATTATGGTTGTGGTTTTGAAATTAAGCTAGAATACTCATGAAATATCATATTCTATAATTCTAGTAGATTTGAGTTACAAAGATACATGATATAAGCGATTGTGAATTTTGTGTTTGTTAATTGACTATCTACAATGTCTTAGTGTTTGCACCAGTGAAGGGAAGCATCTACCAGCTAGAGGAAGTGTGTGAAGGTAAAATATTACTTGATGATATCATGATAAGAAGCACATGATGTTATCTTACACCAGTAGTAACACATTGGATTTAGAACTAAGCTAACTATATGTTTCATATCATTTTTGAATTAAGCTTTATCCTTGGATACCATGGATTGTTGTAGATGGTGTTAAAGGGTCCTAAGATGACATTTAGTTTTTGTTAACATAATGGAATGGATATATATTATGAATCATTCCATGAAAATATGAGTTAGTGTGTGACTTGTGAATCAACTATTTTGAGGCAGCAAGTGAAATGTATATGTTAAATGATGTGCAAGATAAAAAGAGAAGTTGGAAATGTTGAGAGAAATTCACCAGTTAATATTGAGCATGTGTGTGAAAGAAGATCCATATTTCCTTTTGTAGTATGAGGTTGAAGCCTCTTAATTTTAATTGTTTCTTAATTAATATGTTGTAGCTCAACCACAAGAGATTGGTGTCTCCTATAGGTTGGTTACTACAAATTAAAATTCAAGGGGATTGGTGTCTCCCATTAAGGAACTAAAAATACTATGGGTTGATGCTTGCAAAATTATTGTAAGTTATATAATATTTTGTGAGGCTAGATTCAGAGAATAGCCCCAAGAATATTTTCTCATGATAGTTTTTCCCTTTAGGGTTTCCATGTAAATATCATGTGCTCTTGTGTGGTTATGTTCATTAATTATTATAATTGATTATGTTTTTAAAATATTATGTATGTAGTGATTTACATTAAAAAATATTTTTTAAAATACTAATTCACCCCCCTCTTAGTATTTTTGTGTCTAATAATTGGTATCAGATCTAATTTCTGGTGAATCTTAACAACACGAGGTAGATCAAGGGTAATACACATGACAAGAAAGGAAGGTATTTCTTCAAACAAGGCACCACTATTTCATGGATCCAATTGTTCCTTCTGGAGTGTAAGGATGGAAGCCTAAAACTTGATGAAATTAGGGTTTTATGTTTGAAAATTTGTTGCAGATGGTTATGAAATTATTGAAAATCCTCTAAGAGATCAAGTAGGAAAGAAATATTGTGAAAATAATGCTAACAAAAAGAAAGCTAGTTTTGTGGGTTATATACAAATATGAGTTTGTTAAGCTAATGCACTATAATACTAGAAAGGAGATTTGGGACAAGATTCATAATATTTATGAAAGTGATGAAAAAGTCAAGCAGGCAAATATTTAGACCTATTGAGGATAATTTGAGATTCAGAAGATGAAGGAAGAAGAGATTATTGTTTCTTATCTACTCCGAGTTGATGAAGTTTTCAATATCATCAGAGGACTTGCTGAAGAGATGGAAGAGACAAATATTGTAAAATGGTACTTAGATCTCTTTTCACAATAATTGATTCAAAAAATTTTACCACTGAAGAAGATAAAATATAAACACTCTAACAATGGATGAACTACATGGGATACTCACTACATATGAGATGAGTATTGTGACTAATAAAACTTCAAATAAATAAGAAAAATTTAAGGCATGAAATTTAAATGAATATTTTGACTCCAATGGTGAATCATATTTTGAAGAAGAAAAAATTGTGAGGTAGTTAAAGAAAGGCTCTGAAAAGTACAAAGATATGTTACCCTTTAAATGTTTCAATTGTGGTAAATAGGTCACTTTTTTACTAATTTTCCTTTTAAAGGAGTTATTGGTGACAAAGAGAGTATAATCCTTATTAGAAGAAAAATAAGAAATCCAAGAATAAGAAGAATTATAGTAAGTATAAGAAAAGCCTCTACTCTAAGGAAGATAGTTATTCATCTGATGAATTTGATCACTATACATCTGAAAGTGAAACTAAAAGAGAATATGTTCTATTCATTGTTATGGAGACTATAGATGGTGATACATAAAAAGTAAATTATAGAGATGAAGAATATGCATAAATTGTTCTAACAGTATAACTTATATCTGCCATAAATGAATTGATGAAAGCAAGAAGTGGAAATAAAAAAAGTTGAAGTTAAAATAATTAGAAAAAGTGATTATAGATTTGAAATTTTAGATTAAGAATCAAAAACAATAGAATATGTCTTGAAAAAAAAATTAAAAGAAAATGAAATAGATTATGAAAGGCTTGAAGAAAAAGTGGTATCCTTGAGAAATGGTCAAGAGGGAGAAAATGGTTAGAGGAAAAAAAATATGAAGTTTGGAAAAAGTACATAGATTTTGGATGAGATTAACAATAGTCAAAGGTCACCTAACATTAAAACTAGTATTGGGTTTGATGAAAGTCAAAGCACAAATATTATTGAGGAAATCACGAAGACATCTATGAAGGATCTTGATGAAAATTCCTCTGAATGTTCAAATGTGGATCAATCTAAGAATAATGAAGAGATAATAAAGGAAGAAGATGGTTTCATTCATGTCCAAAAGAAGAGGAGATCCAAAAATGTAATTCCAGAATGGTGAGGATAAAATAACAAGCTCAATTATTCATTTTTGGTTACTATTATACCTACAATCAATTTCTATAGTCATAAAGTAGTTATTGTAGAAGGTTTCCTATAAGAAAGAATTATTTTGTAAGTAGGAATTTTAATTATATCCTCTATTTGATTTTAATTTCATTTGTTACAAGTTCAAAATTGTGGACATATTGCAAGACGCTATAGAAGGATTTTTTAGAATCATCCTCAACAAGATAGGAAAACAAATTATATCTCTATTGATCATAAGGAAGACTTTAAGAAGGTGTTGAAAAATAATAATGAAGATCACAAGTTTTAAAAGTTAATTATTTCCTAGACTACATTTCATGCACAGAATGAGAAAAAATGATGGATCATTGACAATGGATATTCTAGCCACATTACTAGAGAGAAAATAAAATATATACTTCTGAAAAAATAGAATGGAAGTTTAGTAAGGCTTGATGACAATTCGATTGCTAAGATATTTAGAAAGGGCATATTAAGTCTTGATGGTGGAAAAACTAAAGTCTATGATTTCTTATATCATCTTGAAGTTCTAAATCATAACTTACTGAGTGTAAGTCAAATGTATGATAAAAGATATTTAATCTATCATTTAATGTAAAAGGTTGTGAGATCAAACAAGAAAACATTGGCAAGCTTGTTGTGGAATGAAGTAGGAAAAAAAATAATGTGTACAATCTCTATGAGAATAGAAGAATGAAATGTCTCTTATGAGAGAAAGATGAAAGATGGATTTCACATAGAAGGATGGGTCATATAAATTTCAATTATGTTTTGAAGATTAGTTCCAAACAAGATGTAAGAGATATTCCTAAATTTCAAAGCCCTCATGCACTCTCTACAAGGAATGTCAAGTTGGAAAATTGATAAGAAAAATATTTCTAACAAAGGAGTATTCCACTATAAATCCATTGGGGCCAGTTCATACAAATCTATGTAGACCAATGAGGACAAAGAGATTACAAGGTGATAGGTACTTCATGATGCTAATTGATGTTTTTCTAGGATGTCATGGGTTACTTTCTTAGAAGAGAAATTAGAAGCCTTTGAGAAGTTTAAAATATTCTTGAATCTTTGGTAGAAAATGATATTGGTCATGCAATCAAGTGTTTAAGACTTGATAGAGGTAGTGAATTTACTTATGATGAGTTTGAATAATTCTATGAAAAAATGGAATTAGGAGACAATAATATGCCCCAAGGACTCCTTAGAAAAATGAAGTTGAAAGGAAAAATAGAATTGTTTAGGAAATGGCAAGGCCAATGTTGAATCAAGCTAAGTTTCCTGATGTATACAAGAGAGAAGTTATTCATACAACAATCTAGATTCTCAATAGAGAACAAATATGAGTGAATAACACTAAGAAACCTTATGAACTATAGAAAAGTAGTCTGACTTTAATCAAGATATGATGAAGGTATATTTCTTCTTTATTTAAATAGAAGTAAGCCATATAGGTGCTATAATACAAGATTAAATCTAAGACTCTAGAAAGTGTTAATGTAAATGTTGATGAGACACTGTGTTATAAGTTTACATTAGATGATGATAACAATGATTCAAATGGATCACTCCACATTAATGAATAAGATACAAAAAGTGAGCCTGAGAGATGAAAAAAGAAAGCTCTGGCAAGGTATGTTCATAGAGATCATTTTGAGAGTCAAATAATTTGAGATAAAGACATAATAGTTCTAATAAAAAACACACTAGCAATGATAATTGAATAGGTAAAATTTTCTCTGCTATCCAAAATTCAGCCCAAAGATTTTGTGAAAGCTAGCAAGGATGATGATTGGATAGAAGTAATGTATGAAGAATTGAATCAAGTTGAAAAGAATCAGAATTGGGAACTTGTTCCAAGGCCTAAAGAATTTTTTTTTTATTGGCACAAAATGGGTATTCAGAAATAAATTGAATGAACATGGAAGTGTGAGGGCAGGTGTAGGATCATGATGGGCCAAAAAGTGGTGATATGATGGGTATGTGTAGGGTATGTGGTTGCCAAATTTTTTTTTACCCAAAATTGATGAAATGAAAAGGGTTTTTAAAGGAGATTATCAGCTTTCCACCAATATAAATATGCTTTACTTTGAATTTAATAAATAATTATTATTCATTTTCTATTTGAATTACGACTAAAGTCTGAATTGATAGATTGATTGAAAAACATCTATAGCTTTCAAACGGTATCAATTTTTTTGAATCCAAAACATGTGTCACATTCTATGCTTTCCATACTATAAGATTAAAAAAAATGAATTTATGAAGTTTTGACCAAGTTAAGGTGGTTAGACATATGAGTTTTTATGTTTTTTAAAAGTTGTACAATAAAAAATTCATAATTAATTATTTACTTGGAAAAAAATTACAAAAAAATGCATCACATCGAGACATGAGTCCTCTAGTTATATCTAAAATTTTATAAAAAAAATATTATCATTTTATTGTGGTTAGGGTGGTTAGACAGACACCTACTTATTTTTTCCATGAAATTTAAGTACTATTGCATTGAAATTTCAAATTTTCACCAAATAGATACATATATTTTTTAAATAAACCTAGTATTTTAGAAACTACATTCAATTTTCTACAAATTATATTCTTACATTTTTTGAAATAATATAGATAACTTATTCAAGGTTTTACATCAAGTTGCCTAACTTTGATTTTTCTAATTTTTTCGCCACTTAAGGGCCTATTTTTTCCATGATAATCCTGCACATACCTATGATCATAAATAAGGCAAGATTAGTTTACAAGGGTTATGCTCAAGTTGATGGTATTGAAGAAACCTTTTCTCTAGTAGCTAGACCAAAAGCAATTAGGATGTTTTTGGCATTATCTGCATTCAAAAGTTTTAAATTATATTAGATGGATGTCAAGTTAGCATTTCTAAATGGAGGTTTGGAAGAAGTATACATTGAGATTTCAGAAGGATTTTAGTTTTCTAAGGATTGAGATTTTGTATGCAAATTGAATAAAGTATTGTATGGACTTAAAAAGGCCCTTAGGGCATGGTATTCAAGAATAAACAAGTATCTATGACAATAAGGATTCAAGAAAGGTATTGCTAATAGTAATCTATATATATATAAAATATCATTACTTCATTGTTATTGTTTATGTCAGATGATATTATTTTTGGTGGTAGTAAAGAAAAAATGTGCAAGGTATTTACTAATGAAATGCAAAAAGAATTTGAAATGTCCATACTTAGTAAATTGTCATTTTTCTTGGTTTACAAATATCTCATTCAAACAAAGGTATATTCATATCACAAATAATGTATGTCAAAGAGATGTTAAAAATGTTCAATATGGAATATTGAAAACCAATTAGCACACCTATGGTTACTGGATGTAAGTAGTGAGGATGAAATGTCTTCTACAACAAATCAAACTTTTCATAGATCAATGATTGGAAGTTTGTTATATGTAACAACATCTAGACCATACATTATGCAAGTTGTGTGTATGGTTGCAATATTTCAAGCTACATGTAAAGAAATGCTTGTGAAGGTAGTAAAGAGAATCTTCAAATATTTGAAAGCTACTATGGACAATGGTTTGTGGTACCCTACAAGCTAAAATGTCAATTTGACAAAATATACAAATGCAAATTAGGCTAGAATTAATGTCGACATTGAGAGAATTAATGGTGATGCATTATTTCTTGAAGATAGTATTGTATCTTGGTTGACAGAAAGGTAGGATTTAGTATCCTTATCTACTGTAGAAGTGGAATACATTGCAATAACATCATGCTACACTCAGGTAATTTAGATGAAACAAACCTTTAAGGATATAAAAATTAAATATGATGAACTCATTTTAATTATTTATGAAAATAGTGCAATCAATATTTTCATGAATCAAACAATGAACTCTATGACAAATAATATATCAATCAAGTATCATTCTAAGAGAAAAGGTTGCAAATAAGGAACTCAAGCTAGAGCTTGTTGACACAAAAGAGAAAATTACAAATATCTTTACTAAACCCCTTCCAAAGGAAACATTTGAGTATCTTAGGAAAAATATGAGAGTGATATCCCCCACCTCTTAAGTAAAAAAATAAATTACAAGTTCAAGGGGAGTTTTTCAACAAGTCAATCATGAACCCTCGAGTTGTTATAGGTCAAGGATTTAATCAAAACCTTGAAAATGATTTGAAGGAGTCTCAGTTGTGTTGTTAAACCCCAGCACATATAACACAACTGATTTGTGATAAAGTGTGGTAAGGTATAGTAGATGAATTGTATATTATAGGGGTAGAGAAGGCCTATAACAAAGTCTCTAAACAGTCCATTTTCATTGATGTAAAATGGGAGAGTTAAATAAAAGGGGAGATTTTTGAACATAGTGTTATCGTTGATGTCAAAGTGTTATTGAACTATCATTGATGTCAAATATATGTGAAAGTAGTATGCCAATTATGAAATTGTAGAATGTTAATTGAAGAATGGAAACATGGGAAGTATGGATACATATGGTACTAGTGTTTCTTGTATGCCTACTAATTCTGTAGAAGTTTAGAAGTGGTTGCAGTATTGTTTTGAGGTTTGTTGCTCAAAAGTAGAATATCAACTATACTAAAATTTAATTATTTTTTGTACCACATTCTAATGTTAATAATTATAGCTTACAGTTTTGAAGTTAAGAAAGAATACTCATGAAATATCATATTCTATAGTTTCAATATATTTGAGTTCTAGAGCTACAAGATAGAAGTGACAAAATGAAGTCTATTTTTATTAATTGACTATTTACAATATTTGAGTGTTTGCACTAGTGATGGGAAGCATGTATCTATTGGACAAAGCATGTGAAGGTAAAATAGGACCAATTGAGATCATGGTAGGAGGTGCATGATGTTATCTTACACCAACAGTAATGTATTGTCCATTGAGGATTGAGCTAACTACATGTTTCATTTCATTTTTGAATTAAGGTTTATCCTTGGCTAGAATGGCTTTCTGTAGATGGTGTTAGAAGATCTAAGGTTGACATTTAGTTTTTTTTTTAACTCGATGAAATGGATGTATATCGTGAACTATTTAATGAAAATATGAGTGAGTATGTGACTTGTGAATAAAGTGTTGTGCATGGTTGCATGTGAAATGCATATGTTAAATGATGTGTAAGTAGAAAAGAGAAGTCAAGGATTTTGAGAAAAAAATTCTTGTTAATGTTGAGAAAGTTGTATGAAAGAAGATCTATATTTTCTTCTATAATATGAGGTTTAATCTTCTTAATCTAAGCTGTTTCTTAGTGATTTTTCTATAGCATAGTCATGGGTTATTGGTGCCTCTTGTAGGTTGATGATTGTAAATTAAAATTCAAGGGGATTGGTATCTACCTTTAAGGTTGCAATTCTTGTAGGTTAGTACCTATAAAATTATTGTAAGTTTTATATTATTTTGTCAGGTTGGATTTGGACAATATCTCCAAGTAGATTTTCTTGCATGGTTTTTACCTTTAGTCTTTCCATGTAAATCCAGTGTGATCTTGTGTGGATGTGTTCATTACTTGCATTTCCATTGATTATGTTTTTAAATTATTATATATGCAATGATTTAAATTAGAAAGTATTAAATATCAATTCATCCCAACTCTCAATATTTTCATGCCTAACAATTAGATATCCTATCATTATTGGACCTCCAAAATCTCATGGTCATATCCTAAAATTTATAAAACAACTCACTCAAAGTAATCATGTGCAATAAGATGTGTTGCAAAAACCAAATTATCATGCACTTTCTCATACATATAAAATAAAAAATAATAAGTAACCAAAAAAATGCCAAACTCTACTCCATTTCCTCAACCATATCTCCCCCTCACCCACCTAGAATTCCTCAATGTAGTGGTAAAGAATATGAACTTTTTGAGAAACTTCATAATACTCCACTTGAGATCTCCCTTTGGGACTTGATTCAAACATCACCTAGATGCCACATGATGCTTGAAGAGGTTTTATAGAAGATTAATATCTCACTTTCTATAAAATTTAATGATTTAGCAACCTTGTGTGATTGTAGGAAAATAAGAAAGTGGGATATTACATTCCCTCAATATAAATTACCCTCTCTTGAGGTCCAAAAAAAATGAGGCTTTAATAATATTAGTGGTCTTTAATACAACTAGGATTAGACATACTCTTATTGATAATGGATCAAGTCTTAATGTTTGTAGCATTGATCTTCTAGATAAACTTGGTGTATACAAGAGTCTCATATGACCTATTAATCTTATTATCCACGGTTTTGATAATGTTGGTAGGTAACCATTGGGGACAATAACATTACCCATTAAGGTGGGACACATAATATTTCCTACCATTATCCATGTCATGCTAGATCTCATACAATCTTCTTCTTGGTAGAGCATAGATTAATGCCATGAAGAGAGTCTCATCTAGTCTTCACTATGAGATGAAGTATGAATATAATTACAAGATACATATTGATAAAGAAAATACAAAAAATTATAATTTATAATTTGAATCCAAGAAAAACACTTCAAATTATTTTAATACTTTTATTCCATCATAAAAATTTGATCTATCACCTTGAAATGATAATGATACTATGAATACACTCTTGCATGATGATTGGGGTTCACTAGATTTTACATCCACTTTCATTGGGGAGTAGAAAATCTCACCATCAGAGTCTATAGAGTTGGATATTTTTCCAACACAATATTATGATTCCTCTTCAATTATAAATAATGATCACAATATGGCTTTCTCTTTAAATAAATATTTTTATTGGGGTTCATTAGATTTTACACGCTATTTCATAGGTAAAGGTAAAATATCACAATCTAAATCTAAGTAGTCTTCTGTTTCATGTACTCAATCTTATTCTACATCAACAAATATAAACATAGATAGCAATGGGAGCTCTTTATATTTCATCCCTCATGTGTTGGTTTTGTCTACAAAGGATTTGCATTCTTGTGAAAGAATCGGTTCTTATCATAATAATTTAGACAAAGCATCTCCATTTGAGTTGGAAACATGTTGTGGGCCTAGATATAAAATTCTTTCTAAAAGTGGATATAATGAAAACATAAAATATGTAGTTAAGGAGCATGTGAAGTTTACAATGTTGTACTTTTCTAAAAGGGTTTTAGGTGTCCTATATTATCCTTCATCATCGACTATATTTAAAACATCCTATGGTGAGTGAGCAATCTTTTCTTCACACAAAAATAATTTGTCCCCTACACCTTTATCAAAGTAAGAGCATATTTTTGTAAGGCTTCTCAATGCTTTCTTCATTACTCTTCCTCCTCCAACACATAATAAATTTTATATAAATACTCTTTTTGTGCATATCATTGAGTGCATGGTCATTCCACTAATGAATTCTAGTTCTTGAATAATAAAATACAAAAACTTAGTGATTATGGTGTTCTTCCATTTGTTGATGCACATAATCATTCTATCTAATAATGATCTCTCTTCTATGGTGTTTCGCCTCACTATGTGCTATTTTCAGGTTCATGTGTTTTCTCATTTCTATTCATTGTAGTACAATATTGTGTGCAGCCATATATCTTTCTATTGAAGCAACACGATAGTATCTTGTATGGTTGTATTTTCCTTTACACTTTGGGGGTAAGGATAACTAGTTTGGGAGGTAGGTATTCTTTTGAATGATCCCCTCTTCCCCTTCTTTCCCTTGAAATACTAATATATAAAGTATATTTACATTTTTAGGTGGGGGTTCATATTGCCCTATCTATTTCATTGACATCTTGTGAGATTTGAATTATTGACATACCTCTTTGGTGGTGGTGTTTTTTATAATACCCCCTAAGGTGTGGTTATCAATTTATACCCTATGAAGTTAATAATTTATTCATCACCCACAACATTAAACTTTTGTGTTCCCCTTGAGATGTGATTTGAAAAACATTGCATGGATTTGATATAAAGGAGCTTCCTGATTATTCATGAACTTGAGCATTGTTTACATGACTACCTAGAATAATATAACTTTCTTGCTAGTGGAGCAATTTTTTTCTTGAAGTATCTAGCATAATGCATCTTTCTAAAACATATGAGTGCACCAATTTTTTTGAAACATTTGATAGATAATGTTTTGTAGTTGAGTCAAATTTAAGATTGAGGTCTCTTTACCTTACTAACATGAACCCTTTTTTAGTACTGTAACCTTATGTTTATGTAATATTATGTTTTATTTTTTGTCTTATGTTTGCTATGTGTTTACTTTGTATATTTAGTGATTTCACTTTTTTGTATGATAAGATACATTTTAATTGTGTCTTTTGTCTTTTGTATTCTTTATGTTTTCATTTTATTTTTTTGCATTATGTTTTCATTATGTATGCTTCATTTTTTCCATGTTGCATTGAACCCCATGTTTGTGTTCCTTTTTATTTACATTGTTGTTCCATATAATATTAAGCCTTGATAATAGCATCCCCTAGACTCAATGTCATCATATCTCTTCAATATTTTGATAGTTGAAACCATTTCATTTATCCTCACTTTAGTGTGATTTTGAGCATAACTTTATACTCTCACTAAAGTGGGGGCTAAATTTATCATCAATAATTGTCACCCTTGACAATTTCACACTAGGTTTAGCCCCCCCTACATGCTTAGACCTAATTATGCATTTAATTTACCGAGTCTATAAATATCTTCAAAAAAATAAAAGATGGGATTGAAAATAAACATTTGATATTTAATACCAATGTTTAATACTGACATATTTAATATTTAATGTCAATGAATTTTTTTTGGTGAGATTCAAGATTGGGAATTGACATAATGATGTATTGTGTGACAACATGCCTATGGATGTATGCCATTTATTATTTGGGAGGTAATGGTAGTTTGATTGGTGTGATATTCATGATAGCCATGCTAACACATATCCTTTTACAAAGGATGAAGTTTTTCATAAGTTGAAGCCCTTAAAGAAGGAAAGATAAAAGGTATTTAGTAATGAATGATTTTTTTGGTAGATGATATGAAGTATGAGCATGTGTGCTTCGCAAATTGATTCCTAGAGTCAACAAAGAAGAAAATGTACCATTAGAACTTTTAGATCTATTGGGAGAATTCTAGGACATTGTGTTAGATAATGCAACTAAAGGTTTTCCACCAATAATGAATACTAGTCACTAGATAGATTTGATATGTGAAATAAAACAACCCATAGAGTGACTCCTTTAGACAATGAGGAATTGAACAAGCAAGTCAATGAGTTTTTGAGGAAAGGATTCAAGAGAGAATGATTCCATGTGTAATACTTGTAGTAATAGAGCCAAAGAAGGATGGAGAATGGAGAACGTGTATAGATAATTGAGCTATTAAAAATATTGTAATCACTTATAAATTTCCCTTGTCAAAGATGGATGACATTATGGATTATATAAGTGGCTTTGAGTACTTCACAAAGATTGTCTTGAAGAGTATATATCATTAGATCTATATTAGAGATGGAGATGAGTGTAACAAAACCTTCAAAAGAAAGGAGGGATTGTATGAGTGGTTATTCATGTGTAATTTAGGCTAACCAATACACCAATCACATTCATGTATCTCATCAATGAGGTACAAAAAGAAATTTGTGTAAATTTTTCATTGTTTACATTAGAGGATCACTTGCTCCATATTTGTAGACTTTTTGCGAAGTTGAGGGAAGAGAGATTGTTGATTAACCTCAATAAATGCAATTTTGTAAAGGATTTTATATATCTAGGATTTTTAGTCTTAGATGAGTGCTTAAGATGGATCCTAAGAAAGTAAAGGCTATCATTGAGTGACCTACAACAAGAAGTATTACAAAGGTAATATCTTTTCATTCTCTAGAAAGTTTTTATAGAAAATTTATTAAGAGTTTTAGTAGTATTTGTACAATCCTAATAGAGACAATGAGAGGGGATAAAAAGGAGTTTAAATGGATTTTGGGAGCAACTAAGAGTTTTTATTTGTTAAATAAGAAAGTCACAAAGTAACCTATTTTGGAGCTTCAATATTTTGATTAGGTATTTTAGGTACATTTTGATGCTACTGATAGTTTCGTAGGAGTTGTTTTGAGTCAATATGGTAAGCCTATTTCCTATAGTAGTAAAAAATTGAATGATTCCAAGAGAAAATATGTTTCTATGATCCAAAGTTTTATGCAATAGTTCAAGCTTTGAATAAGTGGAGGCACTATTTGTTTCAAAAGGAATTTTTTATATATTGTTGATCAAGCTTTACAATATCTTAGTAGTTAGGGGAATTTGGACCAAACACAATTAAAATGGGTTGAGTTTTTGTAGAGTTACACAATTTTTTGAAACAAAAGAGTGGTAAGTCAAATAGGGTTGCATATGTCTTAAGAAAAAGGTGAAATTTAACTTTTTTTCATGAAGATTTTGACTTTGTAGAGGTATGGAGGAATTCTTTGTAACCTATTTCTTTGGATAGGACAATATGGTTAGATTTCATAATCTAGGATGGTATGTTGTTCAGAGGAATCCAAATGTCTATTTTGTGAAGTTATATGAGAGAGAACTTGATTAAGGACAAGCATAATGGAGGATTGGCATGACACTTTGTTCAAGATGAGAACATTTATCTTATAAATAAGAATTATTATAGTCCATAGTTGCACCAAGATGTGAAGAATTTTATGTGGAGTTATAGAGTATGCCAAATAGATAAAGGGGTAAGTTATAGTATTATGTTGTATAAGCCATTACCTATACCAAAGAGGTTGTCATAAGATATTAGTATGAATTTCAATCTTGATTTATCAAGAACACAAAGGGGACATGACTCATTATTTTTGGTGGTGGATATTTTTTAATGGTAACACATTTAGTTCCATTCCATAATACTAGAGATGCTATTCACATTTCAGAGATATTTTTTCAGAGAGGTGGTTAGAGTAGATGGTCTACTAAAGACTATAGTTTCAAGTTGAAATACCAATTTTTTTGGATATTTCTAGAAAATATATGGAAGAAGTTGAAGACAAATTTTAAGTTTAGTTTTACACACCATATGCAAATTGATGGGCATATAGAGGTGGTAAAAAGGAATCTAGGTAATTTGTTGAGATACTTAGTAGGATATAATCCCAAGCAATGGGATTTGGTTTTTCCATAGGAAGGGTTTGTATACAACAATTTTTTCAACTAGAGTAATAGTAAATCCCCATTATAGATTTTATGTCAGAATAGTCCAATAAATGCTTCTAAGTTAAGAAATATTGATAAAAGAGATCATATGAGTGTTGAGGCTAGATATTTTTTAGAGCAACTAAAAAACTTGAATAAAGAGGTAAGAAATCGTATCCATAAGATGAATTCTAAGTAGAAGGATAAGGAATATCAAAAAAGGATATTTAAATATTTCTAGGTTGGAGATGAACTTTTGTTCATTTGAGGAAAGAAAGGTTCCTAATGGGAACACAGAATAAATTGAAAATAAAGAAATTTGGACCATGCAAGATCTTAAAGAAGCATGATTCAAGAAATACCTATGAGGTAGAGTTCTCGAGTGGGATAAAAATTTCTCCTATGTTCAAAATCATAGATTTAATAGAATATCATGAAGGAGATATGAAGGATGGACCAAAAAAATAACGATGGAACATTATAGCACCTACATTAGATGAGGAGGAGATAGATGACATCTTTGATAGCTACATGCATAGAAGTACAAGAAACATGAAATATGAAGAATAATTGGTTAAGTGGAAATGAAGGTCTATTGAAGATTCATCATGGCTATCTAAGGTAGAGATTGACCATCCTGGATTTCCCTAAAAAACCTAAGATGTGACAAGGTCACTTCTCAAATTACCCTGTGTGTCTAGTGTAGGAGCATCTAGAGTGCAAGGGAAATCTTGCATCAACTTTTTTTATGTTTATTTTTATTTTTGTTATGTTTGATGAATAGATTTTCAAAATGGGCTAAATATGGGAGGGTTTCTATTTTTAGTAGGTTGGGATTTGTGCACATATAGACATGAAATCTTACATAAAGCTCCAAAATGGTGAAATAAAACCAGTGGTGAAGAAGTAACTTCAATACCATTTCACATTGGTTAGATATTAATGTTTTTGTCTCAAAAGTTCCTTTAAAAATATTCAAAGTTAATTTTGAGGCACCTAAAGGTTTCAACAAGGCTTAAAATTGGCTGAAAATTCAAATATACCTTAATCGATATTTGATAGCCCTTTAACTTTTTAAGAGCCTTCCAATGGCATAAACCATTCGTCAATCCAATGCCCAAGTGAAAATTTATGGCTCCTAAAATTTGGACTAAATTTTGAAAATTTCCTTAGGCTAAGAAAAGGGACAACTAGATTTGTTTGGTGCCAAATTGGAAGTCACTATTCATTTGAAAGTTGAAAAAATCATATAAAGTGGCCAAAAAGGAAAAATATTCATTATGGATGACAATATAGACAATTTTAAATATTTATTTTTAACACAGAATGAAGTTTGGGGTTTCAATTTCCATTATTCCCATTCATAGACTTGTGTTTTGGTTTTTTGCATGTATTTGAAGCCCAAATTTCTATAACATCCTTGTGACAAGATAATTGTATTAAATTTGATTTCATGTTGTGGATTATTTCATGAAAATAATATAAAAATTTTAGGTTGTTGTTCTTATTTGTTGTTAACCATGTAAGATTGTGTATGAGGGAGAGCACCACTTCATCAATATAATAGAGAGAAGACAAATGTATATGATAGAGAGAGGTAGAGATGAAGAGAGAAATATGTAGAGATAGGTAGTGAGTGATATGCAAAGCGAGCGAATATTTTTATATATAATATTTTTATTTTTATTTTTTAAATTCAAAGGAAGTCACGATTAGGAAACTAAATTTTAAAAATCAAATAATATATAAAGTTATTTTAAGTGTATGCAAAATCAATATGAAGTTATGATTTACTTATTGAGACCTTGGTTGCACACACATATCATTTTATTGATGGCCTACCAATTGACCTTATGTATTGCATGAATTTATGTAAATCAAAGAGAAAAATACTTATTGACCTTCCACACCTCTTTAGCATACCTATTATACACCAAAATTATATTTATTGTTTATTTTTAAATAAATGTTAGTCCCTTTGAAGAGTTTTTATTAGAGGTATTATTTTTATTTTATTTTAAGATAGGTAATATATATTTATCATAGATAGAGTATATTCATAATAAGAATAGGACTTCATGAAATACCAATAGATATCATCACTTTGTGACTGTAGACACACAAAATTGACATCATGCATAATCATATTCACTCGTCAATTAAATAAACCAAGTATAATTGATTAATCTCCTAAGGTCATTCATTTAAATTGAATAAAATAAATTTATTTAATTTAATCGTAACAACATCCTCTTTGTTTAAATAAATCAAATATTTATTTAATCAAGTCTGAAATCACCTTTTATCCCCCTTTGATTTAGCTAAATCCCTAAATCTAAATCAAATGGGTCAAATCACCTAATCCTCCACTAAATTAATCTAATCCTAATTAATCTAATCTAATCACCCATCACATCCTCTATCTTTTCCCACTTGCACAAATAAATCAATTTATTGATTTATTAAATTCATCATTTTCCTTCAACATGGCATAAAAAGAGAATATTCTCCAAGTTTGAATCTCCCCCCAATTTGACATGTACATCTGACAAAGCATTTAAGAGGTCTTACATGTCTCTTGCAAAGGTAAAACTCAACATTTAACTCTCAAATTCAAATTTCAAATCTCCCCCTCTTTGGCACATTGACCAAAATGTGCTCATTCATGAACCTCTCACATGTTGACAAATGTCTCCTTCCTATTGACTGGTTTTTATTCCCACATCCTCCATGTTTGGCATTATTCTATCCTTCTTGGTTACAAATAGAGGCCTCCTCTATTGTTTTACTCCTCCACAACTCATCCAAGTTAGCATTTCATCTATCATCTTACATCTTTTTATCATCCAGGAGCTTAGCAAGGATTGGGAAAGGGATTCTTTCTATAGAAGCACCAATCCACTATGAGATAAATTTTTCATCATGTTTTTGCAATTTGTTGTATTTAGTTTTGCATATTTTAGCTTGGTTAAGTATTTCATAGGAATGTTTAATCTAATGTGTTTCAAATGATTAACATGATGATATTATGTTAAGGTTTAACATTTTGTAGATTTAGCATCCACAAAATGGTGCTAGAAGGAGGGTCGAACCTCCAACCACATCTTGCTTTCATATATTACTGATATTTTTAAATCTAATTGATGTTTCTTTGTTTTTAAATATCATTTATTGATTTGAAGGTTGGTCACAAATATGTGATACTGGCATGCGTAGTAAAGCGTTATAATCTTTAGAATCAAGCTTGTTCTTTTGCACATTATATTTTATAATTGAGAAGCTTGCATTTAGTCTCTGTCAATGTTTTGTAAGCATAATATTATAAAGTTGTACATATGATCAAACTTCTTATGATTTAGTTCAACATTTGAAAAGAAAAAAAAATCCTCAGTCTGGTAAGGCACGCATTATGTTTTCTAAAGATCTCGGCCTGCATATGTTACTTCTATCATTTCATTACCACCGCAATTTTTGGAGTGCGAGACAGTTCTATTTGTCTTTTTCTTTATTGAAAATCACTTCAGGAAATCTATACTACATCCAGCAGTTGTTTGGTCCACCTTTGACTGTCACTTCTTATGCTACTTATGAATGTGTTTGATTTTCTTTCCTCTTTTTTATGAAAATCACTTTAAGAGATATTACGATAACGTGGCCATTGCAGCAAGTCTTACACAGATAGCAAGCTGCTATCCATTGGCAATGGTCATAGTTATGGACCTTTTAAATACTCACTGACCTCAAGCCATTTTGTTTATTTCAAGTATGTAATGAAGTAATATGGCATTAGCAGTAGGCCTAGAATTAGCACTAGCATTAACACTGACTAGCGCACGAATTTGGCGATGTGGCCCTATATTGCTTGTGCCCTTGCTTTATTAGATGATCTAAAGTGCTTAATGAAGATCTAAACTACTGTTCACGGGAATTTTTGCAATTGTTCAAGCCGGGTTCGAGCTATGGGAATGTTCTTGCTAAAGATTTTTGTGCACTGACTTGGGTGCATGTCACATAAATGCTTCCTCTTTACTCTTTAAGGGTTGAAATCATTGAAAGTTGAGTAAATTTAACTTTTAATTATGAAGAAGAAAACTAAAAGATTTCTAAAATTGTTGATTAACATATCACCTCCCAAATAAGGACTCTACGAAGACGATGATATTTTGACTTTCTTGGAGAATTAAAGGATCATTGGAACAACTGCTGTTTGAAGGAAGACTCTAGATCACAAAAAGTTACAAATCCATAGCCTTTATATTGTCCTGTATTCATGTCTGTGATCACCATAGCCTTGAGAATTTTTCTAAGGAGCTTAAATAAAGGATGCATTGTGAATCTTCCTTATGATCCCCATAGATATCATATGTATACATGACAATACTCTATTCTTTGTGTAGTAATGGCTAATCACTGATGATTTGATACCTATAGTCTTTGTGCAGTATTTATGGTGATTTGTTACATAACGTTAACATGTCAAGTAAGGCGTATTTGTTGCAGCTAACATTTTGAATATACTCAATAAATTGACATAGATAGCAATCTTTCTATTAAGATAGAGTTCATGTGACTTGTCTACATGTCCATTAACGTTGTTGCATTGCTTGTGTGTCCATGTAATGTCGGCTTGCTTTTTTTCCCTCAAAGTTGCTGCTGCCTTAGTGCCATTAGAATTTGCTGCGCATTGAATTCTTTGGTGAATGTTCAGTGATTTTAAATGCTTTGCATGTCATTTTCATTTTCCAAGACATAATATTCATTTTTGGCAGATACTCATAAATTTCTCATCAAATGGAGATCTTTCGATAAAGATACGGTTCACTCTATATTTGTCAACTTTGTAGATCTTCTTATTGTCGATAGCTCTAATGAAAGCTTTGTAGATCTTCTTACCACTGGTTCAGGGCATGTGAATCCTGGAAGGGTAGCACGTCTAGGGCTATAATCATCTAGGCAACCACGTATGATGATCTCCACCCTCTCATGATATGCCAAGAAGCCATCAGTCAAAGAAATAAAAAATTCGCTGTGCCATTCTCAAGGAAGCAGAGGGAGTATTTCCCAACTTTAAGATTGCACATCTATCTTAGAGGTTTTCATAAGACACACTTTGTAAACCAATGAATATATATATATATATGTATATATATTTATTTATATCTTTTAAGCTAATGCAAGTGGCAGGTGTAAGATCAAATTCCTCAACCCTTTGCCCACAATGGATGCATAGGGAGTACGCACGAACTATTTGAAGAAAATAAAATAGTAAAAATATTTACACTAGAAATCACTTTTCCTTTACTATTTGCAGGGAGGGTTCAAAGCATTAATCCCATATTTGGAGCATCTGTGAACAACTTGTGAAAATTGGGCACAAATCATTCGTAAAGCAAAGATAGAGGAGACAACTATCAACCACTATTATGAAGGTGACTACAAATTGAAGGCAAACTGACAGAGAGTAGTATGTTTTTCTTTAAGAAGCATATGACAACATTTATTGTTTATTTTAAGCAGCATGTGGTGCTAGGAAAGAGATATTTTGATGAAGCAAGATTGATGACTTGCCAAAGAAACAAGGAATATTTAAAGCCAGTGTACATTCGAAACTATCACATTTATTTTGATGTGTGATAACCTGAACCTGATTTGATTTAACTATGAATTCTGACAGGCGTGAATTGTGTTTTGGTCTTTAATGCTAAGTATTTCACATGGTTTGATTTAAATGAAAATTATATTTTGGTAAGATAGAGTTCTTTTTGCAAAGATTATTGTCAAATTAGAGAATAAAGCAGATGTTTAATTGTTTTATTTTAAACATTTGATAGCCATAGAAAATATTTCTCTGCATTTAACTTCGGTGTCATCTTTAATCTTTTATGTTTCCACATAGTAATGAATATCAGAGGAAATATTTAAAGGCTATGAGGAATCAATCTGAAACTACTTCAAATTTAGACAAAACTTGTGGTGGCGCGTAGGGTCCTCTTGTTTCCTTTATGATAAAGTGATGATGCTCTTGGGAAATATGAACGCATTAATCTTATGCCCAGTTCTTTCAACATGACACCATATTTTCTACAATTAATTTCAATCTCACCTATAACATTGGATACAACATTTCACTCTCGACTTTACAACTAAGATACAAACTATTAGAGTATTGATGAAATTTTTTGAATCCAATGGTCTGAAGCTATAGAGGAGTAAATTACATTGATGTATACTCTTATGATGACTTTTAGAGGGGTTTGCAAATATTTTAAATTTCTTTGCATTGATTAGATCTTACAATCTTATTTCCTTTGAAATAAAAATAAAAGATTATCGATTAGAAATCACATTTAAGTTCCCTTGATTGCACATCTGTTGAAATTGATTTTCTTTCAATATTTATTTCTTGAATTTTTTCTTAACAATTAATTCTCATATGTTTTTATCTTGTAGATTTGCACATGGAACTTGAAAAAATTGAAGCATAGAAAACACTCTTTGAAGAATTAATGTTTGAGTTGGAGAATTAAGCATTGAACTTACAAAAGCATTTCTAAATTCTTATTATAATAGCTTGAAGTGTTTGTTTCTCACTTTTGTTTTATGTTTTAGGCCAACTAGATCATTGTTTTTTTTTTCAAGTTGGGCTAAAATTGAACAATACATACCTACTAGATTTTGATTTGGTCTAAAATTGACCAAGCAACTTCATACTTGATATTAGTGTTTTAAAATGAACTCACAATTACTTTGAAAGGTTAAAACAAACGCGTGTCTTTTATGCTTTGTAATATTTTTGCAAAATAATATCATCTAAAAAGGTGTCTGCACTTCTCTCGAACTTCACGGTGATCTTGAGAACCAAAACTATTTTTGATGACATTAAGTTGCATAAAATATTGCCTCCACACTTCATTTTGGGAACTAAAATTGAATAAAGCTTGCGAGTGTGAGTTAGGTATATTGCATGTGTTCACCTTTTGTTTCTAAACGAAGGTTGATCAAACTATGGATGTGCTTGCTTTCTTTTGTTTACCTTTAGAGAGGCCTTCCTAAGAGACACATCCGAAAGGAGAACTTGAAGGCGACTCCAACCGGTTTTTCATTTTGACCTGTATATAAACGGATAAGACTAAAATTTTCAAGTCCTTATGATATGTAGGCCTTTTCTATACAATGTCTTTCAGAATGGGGTACTACCATAAAAAGTATAAGAACCCCTAGTAGGATTGATTAAAGCCTTTAGTGGCTTGCTGGATGCTCGCAAGGTGCCATGTCCCTGATGTACCATCATTAAGAACCTTGTTTGTAGAAACCAACTAGTCCATCCAAAGAATTTATCAAAATGGTGCATTGGAACTTAGATTCCAAGAAGTTACTTGTCATGTCCGATCTTGGTTAAAATATAGAGGTTAATGCTTCATTCTTAGCATACCTTTATATTTTTTCCTTGGTTGCATGTAAAATCATCTCTTCTACTACGAAGGGCATGAGGCAAGCCCACCAAGAAAAGCATACCAATTGAGCTTGGATTTTATATTGCTTGTGAGTCAGTTGAAAACACAGTGCTTGTATCCAAAACATTGAAACCAACATTCAACGAATCATCAAAATTTCAAACCCTTTGTAAGGAACAAATACCTTTGAAAAGTCCATGTGTTACTACTTGTACCTAGGGGTTCTTATCCATAGAAGGCTTCTAAACACTAAGACCTATATCTTGATTTGTTCATCCCAAAGTCAACAATAGGAAACTATGCTCTTGAAACCTTGATTTTCACATAATGGACCTTGTGGAATGAAAAAGAATTAAGACATTAGAAATCTAGATTCAAAATCTAATCAAGAGAGTGTTTGTGGTAAAAAAAATTCAGTAAGAAAAGATAACAAATTGGACCCCACACATATGCTTGATATCTTTTGATCATAAGGTTTTTATGCAAACATTGGTCTTTTGGTTTGAGCTACTCTTAAAGAAAAGCGTGTTCTTCAATATCTTGGTCTAGTACAAAAAGTCTCTCTAATTCTCTTGGGATCAAAATCAAAACTTTCATCCATCTCCCAAACATCAAATGAAAATCACCAAGTCATAAACAATTCTTGGAAATCTTGAAAAAAACCCTCATGCTAAACTTTGGGCAAATCATTTGAACCAAATCAAATCATTTCATTTGATTAGATGTGTGTAGACAAATCCTTATCCACATATTTAGTCAAATTATCGATCCTTGTTAACAAATCTATCCCTTGATAAACATCCAACATCTTTTGGTTTATGAGTTCACTATTCAAAATCCAAAATTAGATCAAATCATCTTGTTTGGTTAGTTGTCTAGATGAATCCTTCTTTACACATTTAGTCAAATTAGCATCTTGTGGACAAATTTACTCTAGGACAACAGCTAATGTGTTAGATTTTATGAGTTCACTATCCAAATCAAACCAATCCAAATCAAATCAAACATTAATCCAATTCCTAAAGTTTAGTATCCTCTTCAAGGTTTCCTAAGAGTTCTAATCATTCACCAATCATCCATCTTTCATATCTCATCACCATCCTTTTTGATACTTAAAATCTTAGAATTTCTTTTTTGTACCTAGAGTTTGGATCAACCCAAAGAATTAGAGGTTCACCTCCCACATTTTAAAAAATTGATCCTTATTTTATGGTCCAAACTAGACCCCACTACAAGAAAAACATGGAATATATACATGATACATACATCATGAGTAAACCAAGTCAACTGAACTTTCAAAGCCTTACAATGCCGATTGATTATCAACACTCACATCTATACAATCTGTACATGGGATCATTAAATCCTACAAACCTCAATGGTACAACAAATGTGAGTATGCCCAGTCAAAAATTTGGAACATCTTTCCCGATGGTAGATTTAAATCCAAGTCCAAACCTACAAGTCTATCAACCAAATACTCAATGCATGAGTCTTCCACAAATCAATATTATCCAACCAAATCCTTACATGCCAAATGTGAATGTACCGAGTACAACTTTACCAAACATGAACATTTTGAATACAAACTTGGTAAACTTTGGGATGGATATGTTTGCAAATAATATGAACGTTGTTCAAATTCCAAACAAGATGTTAACAACTCCAAGTCAAGGTAACACCATGCAAAATCAAAGTTACCTAAATCAAGGCAATATGATCCCCGACACCAACAATGTTCAATTTCAACCTATCATGACAAATATAAACATCATCCCAAATCATAACATTGTCCAAAATCAATTTTTTGATGATCCCATGTGAACACCATAAGTGTACATCCCAAATTTGCTTCAATAAAAGCCAAATCAAGGGATTCAAATTTAAAATCAAGATCAAATTTCACTAGAACAACTTGCTTCACATGCCAAACTAACTAAATTATTGAGCCAAGAGATATCTTCACTCCAAAATCAGTACGCTTTTCCTTTGATTGAACCATACCATCAAAGCATTAAGTTTTTTCCACAACCACATCAAGAATAATATCTCCAATGTCAAGAATTTAGATGTAAAGATTGACCACATCAACAAATTCAACCCCCACATCTCAAAGATCAATCAACGCATCTCCAAAATCAATCACCACAAGGTCAAATCTCACAATGTAACAAACAAAAATACACACCACTTGGGGGACCCATCGAATCGATCATGCAATAGTTGGTGTAAGAAAATCTCATGAAACTCCCTGTTTATGAGAAATATCAAGAACCCCTAGTTAAACCACCAGGGTATAATGAGAAGAACCATTGTTATTTTCACAAAACAAAGGGACACACAACATCAAGTTGTATTCGACTTAAAAATCTCATCCAAGACCTGATTGATCAAAAGATAATCACTATTGGGGATAACAATGAAAATTCAACCACTAGCATTCACAATCTCTTTTCCGCAATTGTTGAAGATAATGATCAAAATCTGTCTATCGATAAAGATATTTCTACCTCATTGGAAGATCAAATCAACATATATCAAGAGTCACTTGTCAATCATGATCAAAATCCACTAACAATACCCTACAATGATCTAATTCAAGAAATGTCAACATCATTTGACCCTATGGTTGAAGAAATTCACAATTTCTCTGCCAAAATTGTTCAAAATCTCTCCATTAAGGAGCACATTGAAGATGTTTCAACCCCATCCGATGATCAACTCACCATACATCAAGAGCCATTTTTTAGTGATCTACCTCAAGGAGTGTTAAAATTATTTGATCGTATAATCAATGATCCATCGACCAATGATCATGTCAAAAATGTCTCTACATCACCTAATGAGTTAGAGGACATATCTCAAGAATTTATTCTAAAGCATGATCAACATCTCTCACCAAAGTCTAACAATGGTCCTTTCCAAGCCATATTGGCATCCTTCAACCTCATGATTGCTGATATTGAAGGAATCTTCAACTCGACACTTGATCCAAGTCCATTCAAAGATCAAGAGGATATTAAGCCACTTCCCATCCAGGAAGCCTTGGTAAGCAATCCATCCTTTGAAACTGATCCATGTCAAGAAATTGATCCAAAGCATGTCAAAAGAAATTTCAAAATTATTCAAGATCAAGAATTTGTATCTCCAAGATACTACAATGATCTAATGGACACCCTCCTATCTATACAAGATGTCACAAATAATGATCACATCCACATAGCACATACTCCTACATCTACCCATGAGATGCTTTTTGTGGATGGACACATAGATGATCTTCATTCAGAATGAGTTTCCTTTACTATTGAAATTATTACACAAAAGAGTAGGTTATTGATTCCTACAGTCAAACTGAATTATCAACATCAGGATCAGATATATCCCAAATTCAGATCAAGGACATTAAAGATGAGGATATCTAGCATTATCTACTCAAGGAAACAATTCAGATAGAACAAGATATTTTAGAGTTAGTAGAGCAACAAATGGAAATAATGTCATCTACAATGATCATTGATCAGATGATGCATTCTAAACAAAAGCTCTCAGAACAAGTAGAATCAAAGCATGAAGTTGCTACTACCACCATACTAGGGGCAACCATGTCTCAAGCAAATGTCAACATAGGGAGCATGAAGAGTCCTTATGATGAAACTACTGTCAAGACTACAACCAGCCACTTTATGAATCTTCATCCATCCATTACCCCATCCATGAATTGGGACCAACATCAAAAGAAATATTTGAATCAAAGCACAAAGAATGTTACCAAAGCAAAAGAAGCTAAGAAGCATATCAGAAAAATAAAATACATATGGATACCAAAAAATACAAAGAAAGATGATCCCTATCAAACTCCATCAATCAAAGAAACTATGGGGAAAAATGAAAATGGGAAAAGTATCTATCAAATATGTCCACAAAAGAAAAAGAAGATTTTTCAAGTGGTGTACAAAGTGTATCAAGCAGTTGGTCCTAATTTCATGCACACGTTCATATCCACCCATCATTGCTCATCTTCCCAAATTTGGAGAGTCAAAGATTCCAAGTTTTCAACCAATCCATATTTTATTCCTAAACACACTCCATCCACTCATTCACGCATAATATCCAATTCTCACATTGACCATGTGTTGGCAACGACCCTTCATCATAAGGATTTAAAAGGCACTCTATCACGATGTGCACACAAAGACAAAGTCAACTCCGATATCAATGAAACAGATTAGGAATATCAAAATTTGTATTCAAGTGTGTGTATCTTGGAAAAATAACTTCTTCAAGAAGGATATCGATGGTACATTATGATAGAAGCATCTACATCAACACCACTAGATGGGTCAGCATGAATCTTTTAGAAAAACCCAAAAAAATCAAAAATATGAAAATCCAAAAAAAATAGAAAAATGATTAAAAACAGTAAAGAAAAAAATCATCCTCTAGTGAAAAACACTATGGTGGCACTTTTGGCAAGTACCATGATGAAAACCTGGAAAACATGCATCATGAATAGAATCGAGCATCTACGTGTGCTAGTTCAGATGAAAGCATCTCATCCCATCCGTAATAAATCCAACATTCCATCCATCTCAGCCATAATAAATCCATTCATCCATGAACCATTTATGCAATCCATCTTTATCCATCTGCATCCATAGTCCAAATTATCTTGATCCTAAAAAAAATTTGTTGCACACTTTACGCTAGCTTATGGTAAACATCTTGACATGAGTCATTTTCATCCTATCCCAACGTTATCTGAGCCATGAAGCATTATCCAATAAAGCATTCCTCTGTTGAAACACCTTATCTTATTGCAAGATAATCCTTGGCATCCTTTGTGTGCTTACCATATCCATCCATCCATGGCATTCCATACATTGCTAGAAATTGGGGATAGATATTTACATCTTGCTTCAGGAATAAATCTTGATCTATATCCTCCAAATTATGTGGTGATCCAAACATTAGAAAATGTAAAATCAAATTGGTCAAATCATTTGTGATCTGGAGTCCAAAGCACTAGCCCATGGCATATATTTATGAGAAGACATTCCTTATCAGTCTTCATCTTTCATCGAACATCAATTAAAACAATCACTATTAGTCGCATCTAATGTATGCTTCAACGTCACATCAAGTCATTCAAACAACTTTTGTTTCAAATCAAGCTTCATCAATTAAGATCAATCAAATCCAATAAAAAAAATTAATATCTTGGGATATCCTTCCCAATCCTTGTGTTGCTTAACACTATCCTCAACAATGTTATCATCATCAACCCATCATCATCTTGGGATATCTTTCCCAATCCTTGTGTTTCTTAACACTATCCTTGCATTGTTGTTCATCATTGACAATGTTATCATCATCAATCCTGATCAATCAAATCATTGCATTGTTGTGCATCCTCAACAATGTTATCATCATCAATCCATCGATCCGATCAATCAGCCTCAACTTTCTTTTCAATAATGTACCAAAATAGAGGTTTGATATCATCACACACATCCATATCCAAATCATCAAAATCATGTGAAAATCCAAAAACATTCAAAATGTATCAAAATCCAAAAATAGGTCCAAAAAGTCAAAAAGTCAAGAACAAAGTCGTCTTGTCAAACTACGGATTTTTGAGCCTTGAATGTAGGAAAGGTTTATCTTTGATCATCCCCTGAGACACTTAGGTCAGTCCTTTAGGAGTCCATCATAATAAACTGACATTGCATCATGTATATCTTCATCTGTAAATTGGTCAAGTCGTCAGTCGAACTACGTGGTCTCTACGTGTATAACGTAGGCAAGGATAATCTATTGATTGGCCCTCGAGGCCCCTAGGATAGGTCCTTAGGTTAGTCTCTTGGTCAAAATCTTAGAAAACCCCAAAACATTGGAAAACCAAAAATGAAAACACTTTTAAAATCTTGAAAATACCAAAAAATAGCCTCAAAACATTCCAAAAACGTCAAAAACATCCAAATATTCAAAAAGAAACCCATTCGTCTCATTTTGTTTTCACCCACAATAATCAATCATCTATAATAAATTGATCATCACCTTCATCCTTTGGTAAAACAAACAGAAACAACCACAACAATTTGGCAAAAGAAAACATCAAGCACAAAATCAAAATTGAAACAACAAACCTTCAAATGGAAAATCAAACTCTTGATCATTTTCAAACATGTCAGTCAACATTCTATCAACAGCCTGTCAATCAACTTATCAAACCATCATCATCCTATACAATGCATGTCCTAGGATATATCATTTTGACAATGGGCATCATTTTGGATATCACTTGGATTCTTATCCTATCAAAACACATCCCTTTGGCTGAATGTATGAAGAAAACTGGCTTGTTTGCGTACTTGATCTCTTCTTTTGATTTATCTTATTACAATCATTCCAAGGACCTCTTGATGATATCTAAATGAAGGATTTAGAGAGATAGGAATGGGGCAACAATCATTATCCTCTTGTCTGTTGTACTTGTTGGACATTCTTGTAATATAACTTGGCAAATACTTGCTTTGTTAGGTATGTCGTAGCAAGGTTTCCCTATGTCAAGTGTGAAAAAGAATACTCCTATCTATTTGTTGAGTCAAATTCCATTGTACTAGGTACAATGCCATCCTGGTTCTTTATACCTTGATGCATCATATCTATGTGTATTATCAAACATAAGGTAAGTAGTCCTTTTAAAATCCTAATCATTGATAAGCAAATCATCATCTATCATCTTCATCTCTAATAAAGTCTCATCAGATCATGGACTTGTTGGATCCTCTTGTCATCATCTCATTTCTTCTTTCTTGTTTTCCACACTAACATGACGTCATGATCAATTAATCATCATCACCAGTGCATCCACCCTACATCCACAAACAATCAACATTCTACACATCATCTCACATGCATTACATCATCATTTTAAGTTGTTTAGGATAATATAGATTGGATATTCTAAGCATCTTAAAATCATCTCATTTGCATCATCATCATAACCATTCATTTTCAACCTCTTTATCACGAGATCGACCCTCAAATCGAATCTTTTCAGTCGATCTCTCGAGGGGGAAACGTACTAGTGTACTTTCCACTGGGGCATCCGAAAAAATTAGAAATTTTTTGAATTTTGATCGGGACAAGTTTATTCTTTAAACCAATGCAACAAGTACATTGCTTCAAAGAGGGGAAAAATGTTCACATGAAAAATTGACATCATGCATAATCATATTCACTCGTAAATGAAATAAACCAAGTTTAATTGATTAATCTCCTAAGGTCATCTATTTAAATTGAATAAATTAACTTTATTTAATTTAATCCTAACAACATCCTATTTGATTAAATAAATCAAATATTTATTTAATCAAGTATGAAATCACCTTTCATCCCCCTTTGATTTAGTTAAATCCCTAAATCTAAGTCAAAAGGGTAAAATCACCTAATCCCTCACTAAATTAATCTAATCCTAATTAATCTAATCCTAATTAATCTAATTTAATCACCTATCACATCCTCTAGCTTTTCCCACTTGCACAAATAAATCTATTTATTGATTTATTAAATTCATCATTTTCTTTCAACATGGCATAAAAAGAGAATATTCTCCAAGTTTGAATCTCCCCCCAATTTTACATGTACATCCAAAAAAGCATTTAAGAGGTCTTACATGTCTCTTAAATGTCTCTTGCAAAGGTCAAACTCAACAATTAACTCTCAAATTCAAATTTCAAATCTCCCCCTCTTTGGCACATTGACCAAAATGTGATCATTCCTCAAGCTCTCACATGTTGAAAAGTGTCTCCTTCCTATTGGCTACTTTTTAGTCTCACATCCTCCATGTTTGGAATTCTTCTATCCTTCTTGGTCATAAATAGAGGCCTCCTCTATTGGTTTACTCCTCCACAACTCATCCAAGTTAACATTTCATCCTGATCATTATCTTACATCTTTTTATCATCCAGGAGCTTATCAAGGATTGAGAAAGGGCTTCTTTCTACAAAAGCACCAATCCACTACATGAGATAAATTTTTTATCATGTTTTTATATGCTTGCAATTTGTTCTATTTATTTTTGCATATTTTAGCATGGTTAAGTATTTCATAGGGATGTTTAATCTAATGTGTTTCAAATGACTAACATGATGATATTATGTTAAGGTTTAACATTTTTCAGATTTAGCATCCATAGTGACATGTATATATAAAATTTTTACTCTATTAAATAATTTTAATTTTTTATCTAACATCTAATCATAGAATCATATTCTATGATCTTTACATTTCTTTTCAATTTGAAAGTGGGAAGTTATGTGTTGATCATCAAAGCTTGTGCTTCTCTAATAACCTTAATGGAAAATTCAGTGAGTGGGGGACCAATTTGTGCCTCACTGAATGACCTTTGGGATTTTTATATAAAGTCGACACTTCATTGTGTTTGGGGGAAAAGGGTAGAAAGAAATGTGAATAAAACATAAAGATGGTGATGCTCCAAAGCTTTTACAACATTTTAAACCTTAACTATTCCTTATAACTAATATGATAGACATAGAATGCCATAGACCCTTCATTATTGGGAAAAGAACGAGAAAGAAAGGCTAGAGAAAGCACAATACAGTCTTTCAAATCCTGCAGTGGGAAGCACCCATTAAGGTTCAATCAGACATAAGAAAACTCTAAAGATTAGCAAAAATATTTATAAATTTACTGAATCCTTCTTCCTTTATAGAGTAATATGGAAAATGGCATACCCTTTATAGAAAATGGAAGAGTTCAATTGACATAATCTAATTTTTGAAAGCTATAATTCAACATAGAAGATTAACATGTAAATTAGTTATCCAAACTACTAAAGAAAATTTTAACAAAATGCTTTCAATATGAACGAATATGAAAAATAAATTTGGAAAAGGCCATAGCATGCACAATTTCAAAGATTTCTCCCAAATAGATCAAAATTTCATGATATATAAACTAAGAAAAAAGGTTGGATTCCAATCTGATGATATTTTGAATTAAATATAACATGCTAGAGAGAAGAACAGTATTTTTTTGAGACCCTCCTACTTCTAAGAAAATAGAACTCCCTAATAATATCCATATCCTTCAAAAATATTCTCAAAGCAATAGGTAAAATCCCAAAACTCTTAAAACTTTTTAACTCAAGGCTACCAACCACTATTTATAACCAAAAGAAGAGGACATGACCACAAAAATTCTAGAAGAAGAAACTACTAGATGCTTGATCTTGATAGCTCACAATCGAATCATAGATCTTGATTAGATCACAACAATCTTCACTCATTAAGTCTCAATTACTTCATTAATGGCTTCAAATATTTTAGTGAAGATAGTTGTTAGAAAACAATCAAATTTTAACATAGCTTGGAAAAAATTTGATCGATCAAATATGAAGGTTGATGATGTTGACTCGAAGGTTCCACCTTGAAACTAAGATTCCCACCGTACTCCCTAAAAAAATATTCCCCAAAAGATTAGTCCACAAAAATACAAATTGCTTGATGCAAATAGATGACGTGTCAAGCAAGTGGGTGATCTCAAACTTGTGAGAATAGTTTTGAAGAAAATCACCACCAAAGTAACATGTACCTCAGTTCATTCTCAAAAGGTAAATTATATCTAAAGTTGCATAGCCACCATGTGGTGCATTACACAACTTTATGCAAGAGCAATCTTTGTCCTTTGGGCACAAACTCGTCTTGAAGCGGAAAAGAGTAAGGGCCAAAACCTAAAGAAAAGCTTAAAGGAAAAATTGCTTTATAGTTTTGCAGACTCTTAGGGGGCCTTCACTTGCAAAGGCACAAACCTAGACCTCTAGTAATTCCTAGAGTTTGAGGAAGTGGATTTCTAGACATCCTAGTCCACATTAGTGGGCCAAAAGAGGATGCATAGAAACTCGTATGCTTGATCTAGATCAAGGGCTTCCTTAAAATAAACCCCTCCCCACCTTGATGAAATAGCTCGGATGTGGTAATAAATCTGAGAAAGGGGAAGTATTTCTCTCTTGATTTCCTCAAGAGTGGGTGATGGGCTTAGAACTGGGAGTGCTATGGAAGTCTGGATTTTGAATTTGATTGCATTCATAATTTGCTTGATTGATAACACTCCTCCATCTGATAAGAAAAGAGGTGGTAATCCAAATTCAAGAAAAATTTTGAACTCCTTCTTTATCTCATTGACCTTCCTATTCAACACTTCCTGGAAAGCTTTGATTTTTGATGTGACTTTGTGGTAGTTGATGAATTCACTTGCTTTCCTTGAGGCTTCCCTTTGGTCAAGAACTCTTACATCTCTTAAATATTTTTTTGGTTGCCTTACATAACTTGGAGATCAGGCTCTCTAATTTCTTAGCTTGGGGAGCATATATATGGAGAATTTGGTTGAATGCTTGGCCAACCCTCTTGTTTAATTCTTGAGCATCCCTCAGAAACTGCAAGATTGGTTTTACTGCAGCAACTACAACTATGATCCTCTCCCAATGCATGGATACTAGTATTTTTAGTATCGGGAGGATCCTAGATCCCTGTGCCATAGCTAACTCTTGCTAGAATTGAGACTCGCCTACTTTTATGCTCTCCTCCAATTGGCTCTTCTCCTCGAGGACACTGATAAGTTCAAAACCTATTTTCCCAATCTCTTCGATGTGAGTACACAAAATATACTCGATCTTCTTCTTTTCTTGTTTCTCCCTTTCTATTTCTAGCTTGTCCTTCTAAAGATTGTTGGAGGCTTGAGATTAAATGCTATCTAGTTCCTTTTGCATGTCCTGTTTTCACTAATCTAGCATTTGTATCTCCTTTTTTAGTGCATCAGATATAGCATTTACTCTAGTTATATATCTATCCATCTTCTTCTGTTTACATTGATATTCTGCATTAGTCTCATTTTCAACATCAATCTGACCCTTCAATTTCTCTATTCTATCATGAAGATGATCATGTTTATTTTGGGCCTCTTCAAGCAACTTAGTCACTTCCCCCTACTGACCGTGTAACTACCTTAGGCAGGCCATTTCAACATCTTTGCCTTTGATTTCTACATGCACCCTATTTTCCATGAATTTTACATTTGTTAATTCCGCCTCAAGTGCTACTTCAAATTTTTTTCCAGCTTCTCATAGTCAACTTGTAGACCACCTTCTGAGTGGCTTTAAGCAAAATCACTTTTTCAGGTGGGAGTGTCTCACTTAAATAAAGGTCCATGACTTAGATGTCATAATCATCTAACTACATTTGTCTTTTTAGCTTGGATACTAATGGCCTCATGGTAGCGATCAATAGGGAATTTAGATCTTCATCAAAACAAGCCTCAATCTTTCGAGTAGTTGGTTTTGTTGTGGTCTTTATCTGCAGTTTCTAGTTTTTCACTTGTCAGGCCTTCTTCGTTAGATCCAAGTGGTTTCAAAGACTCTATGGGGTGTTAATACTTTGTGCATCAATTGAAGCACCTAGAGGGAGATTGAAAAGGGTGATAGAAGGAGAAGCTTCAGCTATATGAGATTGTAGAGAGGAAAAGGGAAGCATTATCTTGGAAAAAGGTGGGATGCCATATGTGGATTGAGAGGGAGGGATACCTATTAGAGTGAAAGGGAAATTGGAGAGAAAAAGAAACATTTTTCTAGTATCAAATGGGTTTGGTGAAACTGGCAGCATGGACGCTTAAGTGTTTTCAATGGGGGCCATTGATAGGGCAATTAAAGAATCAATTATGGCTGACACAGATGATGCTCTCTCGACTTGTGAGATTTATTCATGGGGTTCATTGTTGAATATGGCCAAGGGTATGATTAGAATGAAGACATAAAAAACCACATATAGATGACTCTTTTTAGTAGATGAGGGTGGAGGAATAACTAAAGATGTAGAAGAAGAATGAAGAGTGGGAGAAAAACTTACTTGGGCTACTAAATTCAAATATCTTGGTAGAGTAGACTCCACCTCTTCCTCTTCTTTGCTTGATATTCCTGGTTCACCTAAGTCTTGGACCTATCTCATCTTTGTATGCATGGAACTAGTGGATTTAGATTCCTTGGTGGTTGATCCCACTAAAAATTGAGCTTTTGTAGCCATAGAAGACCTCTTGAGGAACCGTCAGGTCCTTTTGCCCTTCAGTTGGTCATTGGTGGAAGATGTGATATGTGAGCCCTTTTGTTTTGAACCCTTCCCTTTCCCTTTTCCTATGTCAGTCTCTTGAGGCTGGGAGGTGTAGAGTAGAAGTTCCTTTGGTCCAATCTCCTGATCAAACTTAGGATTACTATCATCAGTGTTAGCCTCGTTGTCATAAATTTTGTCAAACTTTTCATCATTCGGCTTAACATATCCATACATGGAACTGAGGCATTTAATTTCTTGTTGGAACCTCTAGAAATTTGCATTCTTTCTTTTCGACCATTCTAGGTGCTTCACTTGCATGTTCAGGGACTTTCCTATTGGGATGCTCTGTTGGTACTCCACTACATAGACATAGAAGTCAAGCCATGATGGCGGTTCAAATGGTATGAAGGCCAAGTCGATGTAAAAATTTTTCCTCTCCTCAATTGGGTTTGTTCTTGATTCAAAGTACTCCTGCTTCTCATGTCTTATAGTTGGGAGATTCCTTATTGGGTTGTAGCTTCATGCATCACAAATGAGGACCATGCCCAAGTGAGCCAATTTTCTAGTAAGCACATCCTACTTCTCCCTTTTCAAAAGTGTTACCTAACTATTGGATATTGTGAGGGGAACTAGGTAAAGTGTTGTCTTTTGTTTTTTGGAACCATAGACTTTTTTTACAATAGTTTCCTCACAAAATGCCTCCAAATCTATATTCATGTACGTTACAAATTTAGGGAGCCTAAAAGGCTCCTAAAAAAACCATGGAATTTGATGAAGGTAAAATCGGCTCCCAAAAAATAATCCACCGAGGTTTGGTGACTTTGCATCCATTGTAAGACTTTAGGAGAAAAATGTCCTGAAGAGCATGGGGAAAAATCTATGAGCAGTAGTTTATGGAATTAATCCACAAATTAGTAATAATCCCATTTCTTGGAGAGCACATGGGTCAAGACCAAAATTGGCTAGTACAACCCCTTTGCTTCAAACTTAAACAATGACAAATTCCTTTCAAAAAAATTAGGGTTTTGATGTAAGATGAAATGTGCGAGAAAATAAGAATACTTGAATTTAAAAGTAATGTCATAATTTCTCAATTGTTTCAGCATCTTTTTAGCTATTACATCAGCAAAATCAAAATACTTGTGGCTTTTCTCCCTCCCGAGCATGAAATCCAAGCCCATATAGAAAGTATAAACCCTCTCATCATCATCATACTTAGGTAAATACTTTTGGCATCTTTTGGAAACTATTGTCAACAAAGCCTATGGTTCCAAAATTGTGAAAATGACTTGTACATCTGGATTGAACTTTTTATGTACGAGTAGAAAGAGGATTTGATTTCCTTATAGCTTCTCTTTTTTTTCATCGTCATAAAAATTCAACTGTCTGGTTCTTGTCTTCTAGAACTCTTCCATTGTTCTGTGCTTAAATATTTTGGCACCCCAACTTGCAAGGATGCATAACATATCTTGGATGGGCACTACACTGATCATAACCCTTAACCTACGATCAATTATAACCCCTGCTTCCTTGTCTAGCCTCTTAGCATACACATTCACCAGCTCTAGACATAGGTGTATAGTGGGCAACATGAATTGTGGAAAACCACAATACCAAAGCCGCAATTCAAAGCCTTTAGTTCCCCTATACTTGATCACTCTTTGCAATGGCCCTTCCCTAATGTTTTTAGGGTTCATATGAAACTTTGGGTCAAAAATATTGTCTGCAAAATCTAGGACCACTTCCTTCTTAACAAGGTCACTTGCAAGTATGGTTTTTTTATGAGAAAAACACTACTATTTTAGTAAGGCATTAGAAAATGAATCCCTCCCAAATATGTTGGTGTAGCCTAGTCTATTAGACGAAACTCTAGCCTATCAACCAAAAGAAGATGCTTCTGCCATTGTTGCATTGAAAGATTTGTAGAAAGCTTCTTCAAAGAAATGGTTTCTTGTTGTTTTTCATATTTAGCCAAAATTTTCTTTTTGGGTGCATTCAATTTTCTTGCAGTGCATGGAGTAAGGAATTGTCATTACCACTAGCTTGGTAAATGCTGCTAGTGAGGTGATACATGTGGATTAGGGATCTATACCTCTCAAGAATACCAAATCTACAATGAGAATGTAATTAGTACATAATTCCCTTTGCCACTTTTTTCACAAATAAGCTTTTAGTGTTGGGAAGTGTGGTTTTAGCCACGGAAGCATGCTTTAAGTGATTCAAGGTACTCCAAAAATACATTCATATTTAATTTTTTAGAACTTAGTGCTTTAATCAACATCTTTTTCATACGAGTAAGCAAGCTAGCATTGATGACGACAATGGAAACATGGCAGAAATTGATACACATGAGCATTTACTCCCAATTCCTAAATTTATTTCTCAAGGCTTGATGCCAAATTTTATGTACAATTCATCTCTCGCCTTCCTGTTGCTTTAATATTTTCTTCATTACTATCCTACAAGAGATGGATTTTCCATTCATTGAGATTGTTGGTATGCCTTTTCTCTAAATAGCCATGCCACCTTAGTGAAAAACTCACTTGAATTATCTCTTAAGTTTGTAAGCTTTCCCCAATGTATCCTCCGCTTTGCTAGCCTTAAATTTCTTTTTTGGTATGATGTATAGCTTAGGTACCCCTATTTGGCTCTTATCATGAAGGCTACAATATACCTTCATGGGTGAAGTCAGTATCAATATAATTGAGCATGTGCTAAAGAAGAATGACCACCTCATCATTGTGGCATTCAAATGGGTGCTTAGAAAAGATTACGTGAAGGATGAAAACTAGCTATGGTGCAACTCGAATGTCGTCTCCCACTTTGTGGCCTCCCTGTTAGATTTGGACATCTCCAAGAACTAGATAATTGAATTGTGTCATGCCATGTTTTATTTGGCATATTTGGATGGGCTCGACAAGATTCTGCAAGTGGCTATCCCTGGTGGTAGCATTTTGAGCAGCATGGACCGTCACATGCACATTGATTATGGGGAGGAGGTACCCTAGTTGCCCTATCTCACTGATTTTCCACCATGGAATTGGAAAAGCATCACTCATTGTCTTGACCCATGACTTCCTTCCTCTTGAGGGAGTATGGCATGGAGTGCATTCTTGGGCTTGACTAGAAAAATCACTTCAAATTTCTAGTGTATAGTCATGGTGCCAAGGACTAAGGTTTGTGTCATCTTGAGCCTACATGTACTATGTTTTTAACCCCCTTACCACCCTATTGAAGAAAAAACCAAAGAAATACATTTTTTATTGCTTAGTAATGGATGGAGACTGCAAATTCAATGCTTATTTTGCATGTAACCTCCCTTTTTTCTTTTTGCAATGTAAACAATTTTGGGTTTATGCAAAAATGCTTCAACCTTCTCTTGGAGATTCATGATCACATTATAGTGTAAATATTTTTAATGAATATAATATAATACTTTATGCTATTCTTGTGTTATTCTCATGGCTTATTTGCAAAAATATCATATTTTACAAAAAAATTTACATATGGTACATAAGTGTGAAATTTTTTAAAAGAACCTACATGCTTTAATAGAAATTTTTTAGATGAATACCATTTACTAATATATCTAAAATGTTGCCATCCATGTCTTCTAGATTATACACGTTCTTTTCCTTGCATGTGTGAATGTGGAAGGGACCATTCCATAGTGCTTCAAACTTTTCATGTTGCCTTGGTTTTGCAATGCGCTTGTCATACTTTAGCACAAGGGTTCCCTCCTAGAAATCTAGGTTAGAGGCCTTTTTATCAAACCATCATTTGACTATCTGTTGGCACCTGATCATGGAATTACACATGTTGGGTGAAGCCACAATAGTGATTTATAATTTCATGGAGGAAGGGAAACTCAGAAAAAATGACCCCATGGCAAAAAAATTGATTTTAGGGGTTCAAATGAACCTACAAGTTTGACCGAACCCAAAAGGGGTTCAACCGAACGAGGGTTTCAGCAAACCCATTAATTACTAGGCCCACATTTCCCACTCAAAAAAACAAAAGAAAAATTCATATTGAGGGGGGTTCGAATGAACCCCCTAGTTCTTCATTCTCCCCCTTAAACACCAAAATAACCTAATTTTTTACGCTTTGAAGCCGGGTTGAGGATGAAAATGGAGGATTCTTCACAAACCCAACTGGAATCAGGTAGTTCTTAGAACGAGCTATCCAATGAATATAAATTTAATATGTTTTGGTTTTATTATGTATTTTTTTTTAGTTTTATTAAACATAGTTTTTAATCAAAAATGAAGGTCTATGTTTTGCACATGTGGAAAAATAGTAGATTATCAAAAAAAATTTTGAAAAATATGAGTGCACCAGATATTGAAGTCCTTGATCCAAAGAAAAAAAAGAAAAAGTGAATTTTGATATATACAAAAAAAGTTACACATTATACAGTCGCGCTATGTCTGAATTGTAATTTTTTTGACTTTGAAATTTTAATAAAGAAAAAATATTCAATAAAAAAATATCTAACCAAGTGGAAGCACTAGATATCAAAGTTACAAATCTAAATTTGAAAGAATTATAATTTTATCCTTCATGGAAAAGAAGTTATGCATTATATGGTGTGCGTCACTTTTTTAAAATGTTGTTTTCTGAAAAGAACTAGTTTTTGTGGGAGATGGAAAAAGAAGTGCAATCTAATTCCAAAAAATTTGAAAAAATTATTTTCAGAATCTACAGAAAAATGTGACAAGACTCTAGTTTTCATCATCTTCAAATTCATCACGGTTTAGCCGCTATAGGTGCCTGAATGTGAAGATTTAGTTAAAAATAATAATTTCATTGTCCAGTTTGGCCAAAAATTGTAAACCACTATTGTGGGATCACCCTGCTTTCCCTTTTCTTTTCAAGACTTAGGTTTTATGCCAATATTATTTCCATCCCACTACTTTCCTCAACTTCCAAGGCTTTTAATAGTTGTAATACCAAAATTTCTATGGAAATAGGTAAAACCACCTCCTTTCCATACAGTAATTCATAAGGAGAGGCCCTCATGATTTGTTTGGGTGCAATTGTCTTAGCCCATAGAGTAGCTCATAGGTGTTTGTGCCATTCCTTTTGGCATTTTGAATCGATTTGTTTAATTAACCTAATTAGGTTGTTGGTGGTAACCCATTTCCTTGCAGGTAATAATTTGACGAAGCCTTGAGGTAGACCCCATGCTTGAGAGTGAAATATGACATCCTAGAGCCCACAAAATCTCATGTGTTATTGGATATGATAATTTTTGGCTACCCAAACCTTGCCACTAGCTCCTCAAGAAAATTGACAGTTTCAATTTCTATAGCATTTTTTAGAGCAACGACCTTTGTCCATCTTGTGAAATAATTGTTTGCTTTAAGTATCCATTTATGGCCGATGTTGGAGATTGGATTTATCATCCAAAAAAATCCAAGTCCCATTGTGAAAAAGGTTCCTTAGTCACAATTGGGCTTAGTAGTATGGTGGAGTTCTTCTGCTTTTGCACCATGTGGTGTGCCTCAGAGAACATGGAAGGATAGTAATATCTTTCCCACATTATTTTCAAAGCACTAGTTTTGGTAGAGTATTTGTTTCCCTTAGGACTATTATGGAATTCATTTAAAACTCTTTTTGCCTATGGCTTATCTAAGTAATGGAGCAAGATGCCATCATAATTTATTTTAAACAAAATCCCCTTAATTAGTATATACCTCGTGCCTTGTAGTCGGTCTAGTAGTGCATTTTATGAGGTGGAATATTGGTTAGGTACTACCCTTTTTGCATATATCACGTCTGATCCACCACCCATGACTCATTGGACTTGAACTGATTTGTATAGATTTGGTTGGTTTCTTCCTCAATGATGTAGCTTAATTCCCAGGTATGTGCAGGATAATCATGGAAAAAATAGGCCCTTAAGTGGCAAAAAATTCAAAAAAATCAGAGTTAGGAAACTTGACGTAAAAAATTGAATAAGTTATCTATATTATTTTCAAAATATGTAAGAATATAGAATCTATACAAAATTGAATGTAGTTTCTAAACTACTAGGTTTCTTTTAAAAAAAAATCTATTTGGTGAAAATTTGAAATTTCAATGCAGTGGTACTTAAATTTCAGGGAAAAAATAAGAAGTAGGTGTTTGTCTGACCACCCTAACCACAATAAATAGATAATATGTTTTATAAGATTTTAGATAAGTAGAGGACTCATGCCCTGATGTGATGCATATTTTTTTGCAATTTTTTTCCAAGTAAATAATTAATTATGAATTTTTTATTATAACTTTTAAAAAAATTTAAAAACTTGTATGTCTAACCACCTTAACTTGGTCAAAACTTCATGAAATTCAATTTTTCTTTTTTTAATCCTATAGTTTGCAAAGCATGGAATGTGACACCATTTGAAAGCTATAGATGTTTTTCAATTAGCCTATCAATCAGGACTTTAGTCATAATTTAAATAGAAAATGAATAACAATTACTTATTAAATTCAAAGTAAAGCATAATTTATATCGGTGGAAAGCTGAGAATCTCCTTTAAAAAACCTTTTATTTCATCAATTTTGGGTAAAAAAATAGTCATCAGCCACAAACCCATCATATTGCCACTTTTTGGCCCATCATGATCCTGTACATATCCTCCCACAACAAGTTATTCACAACGAACTCTTGGGTATGTGCAGGATCATGATGGGCCAAAAAGTGGCAATATGATGGGTATGTGGCTAACAACTTTTTTTTCACCCAAAATTGATGACGTGAAAATGGTTTTTAAAGGAGATTCTCAGCTTTCCACCAATATAAATTATGCTTTACTTTGAATTTAATAAGTAATTATTATTCATTTTCTATTCAAATTACGACTAAAGTCCTGATTGATAGATTGATTGAAAAAATTTATAGCTTTCAAATGGTATCACATTTTTAATCCAAAACATGCATCACATTCTATGTTTCATAGACAATAGGATTAAAAAAATAAAAATTGAATTTCATGAAGTTTTGACCAAGTTAAGGTGGTCAGACATACGAGTTTTTTATATTTTTTCAAAGTTGTAAGAAAAATTCATAATTAATTATTTACTTGGAAAAAATTACAAAAAGATATGCATCACATCACATGAGTCCTCCACTTATATCTAAAATATTATAAATTTTTTATCATTTTATTGTGGCTAGGGTGGTCAGACACCTAATTCTTATTTTTTCCTTGAAATTTAAGTACTACTGCATTGAAATTTCATTTTTTTACCAAATAGATTTTTGTTTTTTTTAAACAAACTTAGTAGTTTGGAAACTACATTCAATTTTCTATAGATTCTATTCTTACATATTTTTAAAATAATATAGATAACTTATTCAAAATTTTACGTCAAGTTTCCTAACCCTGATTTTTCTATTTTTTCACCACTTAAGGGCCTGTTGTTTCCATGATGATCCTACACATACCCTCTTCCTCAAACCAGCTTGGTTGGTCGAATGTATACATCATATTTTAGGATCTTGGTGATCCAATTGGCCCTCTTTTCAGTTATTTCACCTTCAATGATATATTCCTAAACACTAGGATGGGCAATGAGGATGGTGATTCTTTTGGATGATACCAAGTGTCATAATTTCTTGAGGCTTTTAACAATAGAAAAGGCTTGTTTCTTAACAAAATTGTACCTAGTTTTGTATCCATTGATAGTCATGGAGTGGAATGTGATGGAATGTTCCCATATTCCCTCTTTATCCTTCTGAGTGAGCACTGAAGCTATGCTGTGTTGGCCACTATAGATGTAGAGTAGGAAATCCTTGGAGAAGTCTAGGTTAGCTAACATAGAGGCTATAGAGATAGTTTCCTTTATTCACTCAAAATCCATCTTTCCTTCAGGAGTTCATTGAACATTAAAATATTTTTTAACATCAGGGTGCTACGTCTCATGATATGCATGAAGTCTGCAATGAATTAGATGAAGCAATTAATCTTTCCCAAAAAGTACTATAGCCCCTTCTAGTTGAATGGATGTGGTAGCTCTATTATAGCCCTCACCCTTTCAGGGTCTATGGCTATCCCTTCTTTGGATACCAGTAAACCTAGTAGCTTGCCTTGTCGCACTTTGAAGACACATTTCTTGGGATTTAAGGAAATCTTGAATTGTTGGCATTTCTGGAAGACCTTTTCTAGATGGTCAAAATGATCATCCTTTGATTTTGAAAAACCCATCAGGTCATCCAGATATATAAATATAATCTAATTAATCAACCTCTTGAAGGTGATATCCATTCCTCATTGAAAGGTCACACCAACATTGGAGAGTCCGAAGGGCATTTTTGAGTATGTGAACGTTCCCCACTTGGTAGTGAACATTGTTTTATGTTGGTATTCTTCCTTTACATAAACTTGGTTATAACTCGGAAAACCATCAAGCAATAAGAACATCTCCAATTCGGCCACAATGTGTAGAATCTAATCCATTGAGAGCAAAAAGTAGTGATCTTTTAGTGAAAGCTTTGTTCAAATCCCTAAAATCCACATAGAGCTGAATGTCACCATTCCTTTTCTACACTAGTGCAAGATTGGATACCCAGGTGGAATGTTTGATCAGATATGTGATCCTTGAATTGATTAATTTGGTGAGCTCTTGTGGCATCAATGCTTCAACTTTCAAATTGGCCAGCCTTTGTTTCTTTTAGACGAGCTTTGAGCCTTTGGCCAAGTTGATAGTATGCTAAATTATTCATGGATCGTATCCTCTAAGATCATCATAGGTCCAAGCCATGACCCCATCGGATCTAGAACATAGCCCTTTTAGTCTCTCTTTATCCTTCTATGGAACATCTCTTTTGACTTTTAACTTTTTTCCATTTTTGACATCGATATCTTCATCATTTTTTACATCAGTAATGAATTTTTATTTTCTATTCCTCACATCCTCATAGTCGAAAATATTTTCAAGAGAAATTAAACCTCACGGGAGATTATTTCCCTTTAATTGGATCACTTTCCCTTCCGTAGCACTTCTAGATTTGGACTGTGAATGATCAAAATCTTTTTCTAATTTTTGTAAACATAAAAAATTTGAATGTCGTACTAAAAAACCCTTCAAATCTGATCATTGTTGGGAATTGACATTCAAACGATGGTCTGCACTACATTATGTTTTGTTGTCAATTTAGGAGTCGGCCCAAACTATGAACCGATTGAATCCATTTGATCGATGGCATCATTCTGGGATGATGAAATAACTTGGATGTTGAAAGATTTAAAGCTTTCAATTAGATCCCATATTCTATGCCTATAAGACTTTATTCTTACATTTTTGGAAGCCATGTGCCCACAGACTTGGCTTATGACCAACTCTGAGTCTCTGAACACTTATACCCTCTTCACACCCATCCTTTGTATGAGAAACAAAACATGGACCAAGGGCTCATACTTAGCATCATTATTCGAGCATGGGAACTAGAAACATAAAGCTTTGAGGGTATTTGATCTAGTCGGGAATATCATTCAGACACCTACTCCAAAAATGACCTTGCATTTGGCACCATAAACATATAATGTCCATAAATTTTTTTCACTCAGTCTGCTAGGCTCTTCTTGTTCTTTCACCAATTTTGAGAAGACTTGGTCATTGTCAAAGATAACATAGGTGTGTGATCTGAGTTAGGATCTATGACAATTGCTATGAATGCTTAACTATTACAATGATTAATTAAGACTTTAAAATTGAATTAACATAATTGAAAATGCTTAAAATGAACAAAGCATAATAACTATGATGGAAAGAAAAGAGAGAGAAGAGAAAGAGAAGAAAATAGAGTTGATAATGGAGTTCACCAATATGGCTATGTCTTCGGGCCCCTTTCCAATGGAGTGATTGATCCTTGATTATGCTCCAAACAAAACTACAAGGAAATTGTCAAGTTACAAGTTCATCTCTCTTCAGCATAGCAACATAGCATTCCTTTGTTGCATGTAAACAAACACTTGAGTCTTCAAGATGATTCTCTTCTTAGGCATCACCTAGATGCCAAATTTTCCATTTTAACTCCCTTTTATACAAAATTTTTACCCAATATGGTTTAAAACCATAAGATTACAAAATCATAACATATCTCCCCTCTACAAGTAAAAATTTCAACCAATTCCCCCTATTTACATGTAAAAATCAGTAATCCCCCCATATAATCTCCTTTTAAAAATATTTATGATATTTAGTATATATTATATCCCCTTAAAATTTTGTAATTCAAGCTTTAGGATATTTTTTTAATCTTCTTTAATAGAATAGGGGATTTATATTTTTAAATATGTGGGTAAAATGTTAAAAATAAAGGTCTTTTCGGTTTGAGCAGTTGTTTAAAAATAACTTTATCCTATATGTACTTTGAAATAGTTAGTGGTTTGATGGTGATGAATGTTTTTAGGGGTGGGGTATTTGGGTGGTTGACCCCTGCCCCTTACTATTTTATCCATCGATTTCCAACGGTTAATTGTTAAAACAAACCGCAGGCAATCTACGGTTAGCGCATAATGCACAGCCTAATGATGGAGTACCAGGTTCGTAAGTGGTAGGTGGGGGTATCGAATCCCCACCAAATTTTTTTTTGGAAGATAAGACAATGGATGTTGTGGAGGAGAGATAGGCTACCACGTGGCACCACTTGGTTGGGCCACGTGGAAAAACATGATCCACCGTCAAAGACTGCCAACTGCCACATGTACGCTGACTAGACTTCCATGTCATTGTACAATCCGTCGACTAGGATTCCACATGTCATGCTTGGACTAGTCCGATTCATCTTATGTAGAGTACACATTACCACATCAACATGCTAACATCATCGTCTATACAACTGGTCAACCTTGGTGCCTGCAAACTTTGACCTAGCATAAGTTGTGCATATGAGCTCAGATTTCAGTGAAACAAGTGATGTTGGTTTCATGTCAACAAGCTATTAATTTTGGCACCAATTCCAATTAATTCTAATATGGTCAATTTTTCTACCTTTTGGACTGGCCTTTGACCCCTCATTTGACCAAACTTTGACTGGCCATAACTTGACCATGCAAACTCCTTTAGAGCTTGTTCAAGTTGCGTTGGACTTAGAATTTTGAACTCTTAAATGTGGTACAATATTCTAGAACAATTGAGACACCTCAATTTATATTGAAAAGTATCCCCCTAGATCAGTCCTCGCGACTGGAGAACTTTTGGACCTTTGAAAGCTTGATTACACAAAAAGCAAGTGAGGGTAAAGTTCTCTCAATTTATTAATCTCCATCCATTTTTCCTTGCTTGGATTCATCCCCTTTAATCCCACTCTGATGTACTCAACTGTGCCTTTTTGCGAAGTATTCACTTTCCTATCTAAGATGACATCCTCTAGTAGCTCTGACATGTACTATGGTGAAAGATTATCAACTGATGGAACCTGAATGTTTGTGTCTTCATCCAGTATAATTGGAGGCTCGTACAACTTCATATTCTTAGCATTGAAAATTGAATAGATATGCATGGAGGAAGATTAAGGCAAAAGGAATTGGTTCCAATCTTTTCCAAGATCTCAAAGGGACTACACCAAATCGGCTTGAGCTTTCTTCATTCTCCTTGCATTCTTTCCTTGCTGATATGTAACTAAACTTTGTCTCCAACCTGGAAATGATGATTGATGTGATGCTTATCATGTTAAGCCTTGTATTTGGCTTGGATCTTCTCCAACTGTGCTTCCACTTCCTAATGAATTGCTTGGAATTTCTAGATGAAATTCAAAGCCTTCTCTGCATCATGGCATCCATCTTCAACATTGTCCTTCCCAAAAGAAAATTCCATTGGTTTTTTTGGTAGATACCCGAAAAAAGTCTCGAAAGGAGATATTTTGTAGAAGAGTGTGTTGCATGGTTATATGCATGCTACACATAATGAATATTTTCATCCCACAACTTAGGATATTTATAGCAATAACCTTGAAGAAGATGCACCACTATCCTATTCACTACCTTTGTCTATCTGTTGGTCTATGGATGGAAGGTTGTACACTTCTTCAGTATGGTGTCCATGAGTTCCCACAATGCTGAGGAAAATTCCCCCAAGAATCAAGAATCTTGATCTGATACAGTAGAAGTAGGTAACCCAAAATGAATGCATACAAATTGGAAGTACATATGACATTTCAATTCAACAGTGACCTATTTTTTAGAAGGAATTAAGATACACATTTTGCTGAACCGATCAACTACTACAAATAGATAATCGTGTCCCTTCCTAGACATTGGTAGCCCTTTAAAAAAATCCATTGAAACACTTTTCCATGGACATGAAGGTACAAGTAGAGGTGTGTACAACCCAATTTCTTATTGCTAGGTTTACTTGTTGCATACATTATACATCCTTTTATATATTTGGATACAGTTTCTTGCATGTGAGGTCAATAACAGTCTTTTTGCAATTGAGTCATTTTTTTTCTTACACCAAAGTGTGCTACAATCAATGATGTGTGTGATTCTCTGATTACCTATGTCTATTCACCTTTTGGAATACATAGCTTTCCTAAATGATACAAATTACCTTGCACATAGTAATCTTTCTCTTCTACATGTTTGCATGCAATTAGAGGTCAATAGATTTCCTTAAAGTCTTCATCGTTAGCATACTATTCCTAAAAAAATTAATGTACCATGGAACTACCTTTAAGGATAATCAAAACATTCACAATAGGAGGCCTAGAAAACATATCTGCTACTTTGTTATGAACATTGTTCTTGTACTTAATGACCAAATGAGACTATTGAAGAAAACCCATCCACCTAAAGTGCCTACTTTGTTGCAGTTTAGACTGTGAGTGCAAGTACTGAGGTGGCTGGTGATAAGTGTGGATTATAGTTTATTTCCCCATTAAGTAGTGTTTCCATTTTTCAACACTTTGAACTAATTCATAAATTTCCTTATCATAAGTAAGATAGTTAATTACCGCACCTATAAAGGTATTAGAGTGATAGTAGATTGGTTTACATCCTTGCATTAGGACCACTCACATCTGTCTCGATCTCTAATGGTTGATGTAAATCTGGTAAAGCAAGAACTGGTGTTGAGCTCAACTTTTCCTTCAAAGTGATGAAGGCCTTCTACTCTAGACCTCCCCACTAAAAAATTTTCTTTGTACTAGTCAATGCATGCAATTGTGATGGAATGTAGGAAAAGTTTGTATTGAAATTTCTCTAGTACTAGACTGCACCTAAGAAACTTCTGACTTCAATGACTGTACTTGGCTTAGGCCATTTTACAATAACTTCAACCTTGACAGGGTCTACTTTCAATTGAAAATTTCCTATGACATAGCCTAAGTACACTAAGGATGTCTTAGAAAATTCACATTTAGAAATATTTACAAAGAGTTTTTCTTTTCTCAATACATCAAAAAAATTCTTTACATGACTTAAATGATCTTCCCAAGTTTGGCTGAATACAAAGATATCATCTAAATAGATTATGACAAAATCATCAATAAAAGGATGAAAGACATCATTCATGACTCTCATAAATGTAGTTGGTGCATTGCGAAGCCCAAAGGGCATGACCAACCACTCAAATGGTCCCTATTTTGTTTTTAAATATAGTTTTCCAAATGTCATCTTTTGCAATTCTTATTTGATGATATTCACTACGCAAGTCTAACTTAGTGAAATAAACTGCATATTTTAATTAATCAAGTAAATCATCAATATGGGGAAGAGGATATATGTTCTTTACCATTATCTTGTTTATGGCTCAATAGTCGATGCGCATTCTCGAAGACCCATCCTTCTTTAGAACAACACAATTGGAGAACCACAAGGAGATTTACTAGGATGGATGACTCCTTTTTCAACCAACTCCTAAACTTGCTTTTTGATTTCTTGATTTTTCAAAACTGATAAGTGGTACATGGTGATGTCTAGAAGAGGCACATCTTGTTGTAACTCGATTTCATACTATATCTATCTCTTAGGTGGTAATCCCTTTGGCTCTTGAAATAAGTCATCATAAGTAGAAACTATTTTGAACATCTTAGTTTTACACTCTAGATCACACCCCTTAAATGCTTTAGCTTTTTCATCCTCTTTGGGTTTTACAAACATTAATACAAAATTCTTACTAGAATTGACCAACCTTTTCATTTGACCAGCATTGACTAGTGCAAGATTAGTCTTAACTTTGTGTGCATGTACAGTGTATTCTATCCCATCCTAAAAAAGATGATACTTATTATCCCCCATATAAAATATTTCCTTTCTGTCATACAGATAAAGACTCCCTAATAGAAGCCCACAAATATCCAAGGGAACTACATCTACCTCTACCTCATCAACAAAGCTTGCAGTGATAGAAAATCTCAATTTACATTGTTTCATTACTTGTGTAGTTGAGCATAATTGCAAACCCATCCAAGTGTATATGGCTTTGGATGAGGTGTTGTAGTTAAATTAAGTTTCTTTACCACCTCTTTAGATATTAAGTTGACTTGAGAACCCTTATCAAATAGTGTCAATCTTAGCGTACTTGGTTACAACTCAAATGTGAAATAGCTCATTCAATTGTTTATTAGCTTTAGGAGTAGATACTCTACTTGTACTTGCATTTGCATTAGAAAAATTTGCATTAGAAAAGAGATTTATACCTTTCCCTTTACCTTGGACCTCGACAACAACAATCTATGTTTCTTCAGATCTAAGATCTTGTTGAATCATTGTAGTAGTCTTTTTCTTGTCTTTATTGCCTCTATATCTTTTCATCCTTAACTCTCGATGTAGCTCCCAACACTTTGAATCATCATGCCCCTCTTTCTTGCAATGGGAGCATGTGGGCTTATCACCCTCCTTCTTAATTGTAGTTTTCTTCTTCCCTTTTCCTTTATCTTTGTCTTTGTCTTTATCCTTATACTTCCCCTTAGATTTATATGGTTTCATTGAGAAATTATAACTGAAAGTGTTCTTACCCTTTGACTATAAATGAGTGGCTTGGACTAACACTTCATCTAGATTATTAGGTATTAACATTAGAATAGTATGTCTTAGGTAAGAATGCAAACTACCTATGTACTTAAGTAGTGTATCCTGAGTATACAATGGAACATTTGAAGCAATAGCCCATTTTCTAAACTCATGGGTGTAATCTTGGACATATTGACCCTTACCTTTCCTAAAGGTTTGCCAAATCATTGTTAATTCTTTCATATAACCTAAAGGGTAAAACTCTTTTTTAAGGGCAGCAAAAAATTCCATCCAAGTCATATTAACCTTACCATGGCGAGCAATTTCCTCCCAAGTCCTACTCTCCCACCAGGTGAGAGTTGTACCTCCCAACCAGAGAGTGGCTAACTGGATCCTAGAAGCATCTTTTGTTAGGCCTTGAATCCTACAGTACACTTCTACCTACTAGACACAATCATCTAACCTTTCGACATTTAACTCCCCACAGTACTTAGGTAATTCAAATTTTACATCCAGTTTAATAATAGGCTTAGACTTGCTCTTGAAAGGGTTAACATTAGCAGAAGTAGAAGAAGGAGAAGAAGGGGGAGATGGAGAAGAGAGAGTAGATGGAGGAGAAAGAATTTTTGAAGTTTCTTTCTCTTTTCTCTTTCGATCTTCCTTCTTTTCTCATTTCCAAGAATCTCCCTTTTCATGCATGGGTATGTGTAGGATCATGATGGGCCAAAAAGTAGCAATATGATGGGTATGTGGTTGATGACTTTTTTTTACCAAAAATTGATGAAACAAAAAGGTTTTTTAAAGGAGATTCTCATATTTCCACCAATATAAATTATGCTTTACTTTGAATTTAATAAGTAATTATTATTCCTTTTCTATTCAAATTATGATTAAAGTCCTGACTGATAGACTGATTGAGAAACATCTATAGCTTTCAAATGATATCACATTTTTTGAATCCAAAATATATGTCACAATCTATGCTTCGAATACTATGGGATTAGAAAAAGAAAAATTGAATTTCATTAAGTTTTGACCAAGTTAGGGTGGTTAGACATACAAGTTTTTATTTTTTTAAAAGTTGTAATAAAAAAATCATAATTAATTATTTACTTGGAAATTTTTTATAAAAAATTATGTATCACATTGGGACATGAGTCCTCTACTTATATCTAAAGTATTATAAAAAATATTATCATTTTATTGTGGTTAGGGTGGTCAGACAAACACCTACTTATTTTTTCCTTGAAATTTAAGTACTACTCCATTGAAATTTCAATTTTTCTCATACTAGATTTTTTTTTTTAAACAAACCTAGTAGTCTAGAAACTAAATTCAATTTTCTACAAATTCTCTTCTTACATATTTTTGAAATAATATATATAACTTATCCAAATATTTACATCAAGTTGCCTAACTTTGATTTTTCTAATTTTTTTGCCACTTAAGGGCCTGTTTTTTCCATGATCATCCTACACATACCCACATCTTCTTGTCTACATAAAGCTCTTCCACCATTTCCTTCATGTCAAGGAAGGCTCGCTAAAAAAACTTCTCATCAAGCTCAATACTTTTCCTAGCTTCAGTTTCTTCCATCTTTGACAAAGTCCTTTTGTAGATCTCAGGATTATATTTTTCATGCTCCCCTCCACCTCAGTATTTACTGGAATGTGTTAACATCCACTTCTACAATACTAATCACACAAGCTCTAATACCAAACTTGACCTAGATTAGGATCTATGACATTTACTATGAACGCTTAACTATTACAATGATTGATTAAGGCTTTAAAACTAAATTAACATAACTGAAAATGCTTAAAATGAACAAAGCATAATAAATGTGATGAAAAAAGGAGAGAGAAGAGAAAGAGAAGATAAAATAGTCAATAACAGAGTTCGCCAATATGGTTACGTCTCTTGTCCCCTCTCTAATGGAGTGACTGATCCTTGTTTATGCTCCAAATTGAATTACAAGGCAACTATTAAGTTACAAGTCTCTCTCTTCAACACAACAACATAACTTTCCTTTGTTGCATAGAAACAAACACTTGATTCTTTAGGATGATTCTCTCCTTAGCCATCACCTGGATGCCACCTCTTCCATTTTCACCCCCTTTTATACAAAAGTTTACCCAGTATGGTTTAAAACCATAAGATTAGAAAATGATAGCATATCTCCCCTTTACAAGTAAAAATTTCAACCAATTCCCCTTATTTACAATTAAAAATCACTAATTCCCCCATATAATCTCCTTTTAAAAATATTTATAATCTTTAATATATATTATAGCCCCTTAAAATTTTGTATTTCGAGCTTTAGGAGATTTTTTTTAATCTTCTTTAATAGATTAGGAGATTTGTATTTTTAAATATGTTGGTAAAATGTTAAAAATAAAGGTTGGAGTCAAGAAATTGGTTAAGGAGGGCCTCCTCTTTGGGGTTTGATCACTTGTGTCTTCCTCGTCTTCTAACATTTCTACACAATACGTCTCCCTTTTTGAGGAGGTATACGCCACTTCAAAGCATAGGATGATATTGTCTCCTATATTTTCTAGGTGCAAGTATTAAGATGAGATCTATATCTTTTCCCTTATGCTTGATCCACAATATCAAATGAGAACAATCAAGAGCTAAATATCCGCCAAACTTCACTATAAAGTACCTTGAAAGACAAATCCCAAATACTGGGGTGATGTTTATCACAACTATTTCTTGCATGACCATTTGGTTTAGACACAAGAAGAGGTTTAAAAGATAGATCCTCGATACAATCGATGTGTTTTTCTTATAGCACACACACCCTTTTTTGGACTGGGGACCCCGTCCTTTCATTTTTCCTTCACCTAGTTGGTTCACCTTTTCCTCATTTTGTGTGCCCCTACTTTTGAGCCTAATTTGGTCATGAGCTATAAAATTGTCAAATACATCTTGTCCAAAGTCACTTATCCAAGTTTCACCAATTTTAGGGCCTTTGTGGAAATCCCAATGTAGGTTTTCATCCATTGGAAGCCATCTCGTCTATTGTTTTCTATGGATCCACAACTGTAGGTCTCCTTGGGTGGATCACTTGTTTGTTCCACCATTCTCTATGGCCTTGACCTCACGTCCACCTACACTACATCTCTCACATCTGGTTTCTCCACTTGAGTCTTCACTCGACATCCCCGGGGGATAGGTTTCCACACTTCCACTTACCCGTCTACTCATTGTACCTACATTTAATACCATCATTAATGATAGTTTAATCTATAAATAGCTCACTTTGAGATATCATTTTCACTGAATATTTTCAAATTTAGAGGGAGAACTGCATTCTTTTGTGCATTGAGGATTCAAAGGCTCCATCGATGACTATCACTTTCATTTGTGCAACCGAGATTGTGTATCCGATTTCTCATTATCTATCATTAATAGAGTCCTCACTGTGTCATTTGTTAGGGTTTGAACTAAGTGCAAATTCATGGGTTTATTTTTGAATAGTAATAACAAATCCTTGAGTCTGGAACTGTCTTTTTCTTTGTGTAGGATGATCCATGGGGAAATTTGCTAAGGAAATATTGGTTAAAGTAACAATCTATTGGCAATGTTTGTGCCCTTCAACTCCATATTAAAAAATATGTGTGAAACCAAAGCTAATATTCATAGTTCCTTGAAACCCTTATGGGCCCTCATGTTGGACTTCACCCCTTCAATGTCACATCCAATGACAACATCCTTGCAATCTTCCGTCACTAAATGGCCTGCATCAAAATGAGTCTTGAAGATTTTTAGAGGATGGTTCCCTTGTGGACCCACCTTTGTAGGTCTCCACATGCATGACTCCCCTTTGTCTTGGATATAACTAACAACTATGCCCTTGTGGACCTCCACTACATAAACCCTATGCCACTCATCTCTTAAAATTGAAACTTAAATCCAAGTGTTCAAAGTTGTTGAGGTAGGATGTCATTGCAAGCCTACTTGAGAAGTTCTCCACTACATGTTTGTTACACAAATGGTAGAACCTTAGCATCCTCCCACTTTGTGAGCTCTAACCCTATTGTCATAGTGAATGAACTAGACCTAATGTGCCATGAAGTTGACTAAGTCCTAAATTGTCATGGGAGTTTCCCTTTGAGACACTTCATATGGCCTTTTTCCACCTCAACGCTATCACTCAATGGTAAAGACTTCATGCCTCCCCACATTGTGGATTTTACACTCATCGCCTCATGAACCCAACATTAGAGTTTGAAGTGGAAAATTCTTTGAGTCGAAATGATTACAGAGGTTCACCCTTGTGGGCATCCACCATTAGAAATTCGTCACCTAGTGGACATTTTTTAAATGGTGAAGACCTTGTGTTGCTCCACCACACAGGTCCCACACTTCCATTTTCTTTGAAAATACACTTTGAACATGATCAATGAAAATCTTATTCCCAAGTGTTTAGGTGGGTCCGCTTGTGCGGGCCATGCCTTGCAGAACGACATCTATCTGAAGTTTTCTAAAAATGATGACCCCACAGTGCCTCACTACATAGCTTTCACACTTCCAATTCCTGCAACCCATAAGATGATTGAGAATAATGACATGCATATGAAAAAATTTTGGAAGCAAGATTAACTGAGTAGAAAAGACTTTGTGGATCCTATTATGTGAAACTCCATTGGTGGAAAACCGTCTTCCCTTGGTTGTCCCTTAATAGCAAAGACTTGAAAACCTTTAACATCACAAATTTCACATCCTACACACCCAAATAGGCTTTAGAGGTTGATCTAATAAGAGAAAAAAAATGTAGGTGCTTTCATCCAAAAAAATTTCATGTGCCTAATAGCATCATGCTAAGATCACTTAGCAATTTAACCATGTGGAAATTCACCATGAAAATGCCACCTGTGGAAGTCTACCTTCCCAACACCATCTCTTAAGGCTTTCCCCTAGCAGCTTTTGCAAGGTGGAAACCTGAATTTCAAAAAATTCCACAAACGAGGCTCAAATGATGAAATATTATAAATGTAATAATATTTTGAGTGTATACAGATGCAATTACTGATAAATTTGGATGATTCAACTGACATTTTACATTTCTAATCTTTCAAAAAACTTACTACACCCATTGCGTGTAGAATTTATAGATCCTACTGAGGGACTTGTAGAGAAGCCAGTTGGGAAAGTTGAGAAGGGAAAAACACTAGCAAGGACCCCTAGAGGAAAGGAAGAGAAAGAGAAAATGAAGTATGAATTCCATCAGGCCGATTGTACCTCAAAGATTACTTCCAATTGGGACAAGGTCACTGACACTAATTTGGGACGTGATAGCATAGACTATTTTAGATGAAGGGTTATAGTTAACCCCACAACGAAGAAAGCCCTTAGGATCAAGCAAAGCAGACTTGCAAAAGTAGGAGACTTTCCTCCAGCTCTAGTAGCTCTTGAATTATTAATGGCTTGCAAGGAATGTTACCACCCTCAGAATAGAAGGATAGTCATCAGGGATGGAAGAGTACTGGAAGACCTGTCTCCCTAGTCTATTGGAAATAATTTTGACATTCCTATGCTTGTTGGAACAAAGGAAGTTGAAAAGGTATTTTCCTTCAAAATATGACAGCATGATCTCCTCGAATGCAAAAGGACAATAAATCAAACATGGTTAAAAGAAAAAAGGGCTAGTTCCAATAAGGTGCCTTAGACCTTATATAGAAGTGATTTTATAGAAGAAGCTAATGACTTGGTCATGCTTCTTAGAAAAGTAATGGGCCTTCCCACTTCCTCATTCTTTGAGGATTGGATGTTCTATTTTGTAGAAGAGATCCTCTGAGAAACTACTAAGTTCAATGGGAGAAAATGATCAATGAAAACCTACATAGTCAGTTTATGGCAGTAAAGAAGACTTCAATTTTACATGATATCTTATCTAGTCTACCTCCTGGTAGTCAAACTCTCGTACAAAGGATAGGATTGTGCTGGCGTACTAGGAACAAATAAAGGGAAACTTAGGGTATATGACTGCTACCCTCAACTATGTTATAGGAACTTCAAGAAGGACTACAAAAGAGTCAATGATTCCCTCATTGGGCACATCATAAGAACCATGGTGAGAGACTATCACAGAAGGGTATCACATAGTGCTAAGATGGTCATAGATGGCTATTGATATTTGTTCATTCCATTCCCCAAATTTACGTACATCAGAGTAGAGGGATTCCTAGGAAGACCCTTCTGGCTGCCCTGTTATATAAACAAATAGGATCATATTGCTAGATCTTACTAGGCAGTTGTAGACTACCTATACTTTATTGCACAATAAGCATTGTGTTAGGGTCCCTTATCCCCTCACATTTGGATAGGGAATGTACTCTTGATCTGTTTTCCCATGCATTGATAACTCAAAAAAGGAACTTGCAAAATATAACTTGGATTTGCACATGGAGAGAGGATGTCTTGACCCTCTTGGTAAATTGAAGAAGCAAGTTGGACGATAGTATTATCACAAAACTCATATAGAAGACTTCTTGGAAAATTGTGATGATGACTGCGAAGTTCAGAAACAATACTATATGAAAATGATCACTCAATTTATGAAGGCTATTGATCTATATCTAGTACCAGATCAGATTATCAAGGAAGACAATATTATTGATGAAAAATACAATGCTTTGGTTAATGTGTCATTTCTAGTAATTGATTGGAATGAGCAACATGTCACAGACTTGGATACTATCACTTGTCCTATAGAGTAGAGGACTAAGCAGTGGATTGATGAGTAGATAGCTCAACTACATGAACACTACACAAAGTTAACCTATGGGGACCTCGAAGATGAAATCAAAAGTGAGATATAAAGTGGCACTACTACTGGTCCTTTGGGCGAGGGTTCCAAGTATCTACCTATCACTAGATTAAAAAAGAGAAAAGACATATTTGAGTGGAAGCCCAAGCACAAGGTGTATATAAGGAAATTTGTTGAAGGACGACTACCAAAGAAGGAAAAATGGATGAGAACCTTTTTCCTTGAGATGTCGACCATCCAAGAGGAGGGAAATCTACATGAGGATGAAGAAGAAGTTGAACGACCTCACTCACCACTACCAACCACCTCTGCATCCCCATCAACCATTGTCACCGCTGCCACTACACCATCCCCTTCTACTCCCCAAGCATTTCCTGTCTCATCCCTACCTACTATGGACATCTCTATCCACCTCACTTTCACTTCCCCAACTACTCCAGTGGTGGTATTAGAGTCATCTTTCTCCACTACTTTCCCACTATCATCCTCCTTGCTCCCACCTCCACTACCAACTCTCTCTACTCTATTGCCTTCTTTGCCAACAATTTCTATGGCACCTCTCACCTTGTTGCATGCCTTTGCCACTGATATGTAAAATGTGCCATCTGAGTTGTCTGGAGTGATCCTCAACCCTCAAGTCCAAGCATTAATGGCCTAGCTCATTTCTACCTTCCCTCTTCCTCCACCTACCACTAAGCCAACAAAGATGGAGGCAACAACACAAATCTCTAAAGAGATGAAAAGATTAAGTGTAGAGTAGCCAAAGGAAGTAGCCTTATATATAAGTGAAGAGATAGAGGACTTGGATCATAACAGTTACTTTGAGCACCCTAAGCAAGGGTTAAATGTTGACTTGGATGAGGTAGTTTCAGATGAAGAAGGGAAACACACTCTTGAGGGAAATGCAGTAAAATTTGATGATTACTATGAAGTTGAAACCTCTAACCAAGAACTTGATGGAGATCAGCCCAAAGAGAACATAGAAAAGGAAGCAAACCTAGAGGAGCATCGCTCTGAGGAAGGGAGTATTGAAATATCTTTTGATGTAGAGAAGGCTGATGAGCCTCCACAAACTGGACAAGATGAAAGCCTAAGATATGAGGAAATACCTTCAAAAAAGGAGGGAGTAAAGGATAAAAAAGAAGATGATGTGAGAGAAAAGACGTTTGAACCTAAGAAAGAAATTGAATAAGATAAGAGGGTAGCATGGGAAGAAAATATTGCTAAAGAAAACGTGGAATTTTTTGAGCCAAATAAAGGGAAGACCATGATACAAGAAGAAGAGTAGGACAAAGAAGGAGAAAACATCCAAGACACTCTAGAGCATCAAAATAAGGACCATCAAAAGAGCAAGAGGAAGGGGAAGATAATGAGTCCCTAGAGAATCAAATGGAGGTTCCTGCATGGTTGGAGTAGTAGCTCAAGAGAAAGGCTCTAGTACTTGTCAACCCCAACGCTTGATTGGAAGCCATACTGTCCAGAGCACAGGTAAAGACTCAAAAGTAGAAGAAGCCAAAGATTAGATCACACATCACCACAAATGGCTCGAGGTTTAGGATATTACAAGTGGCTACTCCTACTACAAGCAAAGATGCAAATACCATTCAATGTCAAGATTATCAAATATTTACTATCAATCTAGGTCCTACGACCCAAGCCTAGAAAATTGATGAATTCTAGGGGTCAATCTCTACTATCTTGCAACAAATTAACAAAGATCAATATACAAAGGAGGAACTAAAAACACAACTGGTAGAGCTGACAACCTTTATAAAACAATGGATCATCTTAGGATAGGAAGCTCCAATAGAATTGCCTGCATCCTCCTTACTCTCTAAGGAAGATGTGAATAAATTGGAGAAAATGAGGAATTGGAACAAGGCTACATTTGATTTATTTAAAAGAGTCATCAAAACTAGTGACAAAGGTATCCACTGCACTGCCAAAATGTGTAATGAGTTTCGGGTTCTCCAAATAAGAAAAGAATTGAGTTGATGGTTTCTTGTGTGTTTCTCTTTATTTTTGCATGATTCTATCTCCAAAATTTCATTTCAGCATTCTTATATCAAGTTTAAGTTCATTTTCTATTAGTAGTTCATGTTGAGCTTTAATGGTGGATGTGTGCTATATTTTTTGATGCATTTCTAGCTCATAATTTTAGTATTTTTTTGATGAAAAATTGTTTAGTAAAGTTAGTATGAGCTATTTCATTTACTACACTTAACTTCAACTATGTATGTGTATGCTTTTAGTGTTCATGTTGTGTCTGGAAATTATAAGTAAGCCTTAGAAGATTGCACTAGTTTTATGATACTGTGGGTTGTCCTTGGTTGTCCTCCATTATTATTGTTCACCTTAGTTGCAGACTTAGGAAAAATTCTAAATCCTTTTCCTGTTGCTATTTCTTGTAAAAATATGAATTTAAACATATGTTTCTAGCATCATTGTAAAGCAAAATCTAATGACAAAAGTGAGTTTTAGCTTGTTGTTCTAAAATTACAACCATTGTTCATCATTTCTAGAACTTCTAAAACTTTATATGCATACACACAACTTCCAAGCTTAGTGAACCATAAAGGTCCCTTGTGATTACCAATAAATCACAACAACAATTGAGTTTTTTTTGCATAGTCATGACCTAATACCTAAGAGACCTTGGGGTGATTTTTCTGAAAATGAGTTGCAAATTTTCACCTTTCAAGAGAGATATCACACTGGTGTGTTGTTTGTGTTGATAAATACAAAAAACACCCATCAATGGAAGTAGCGCTAGAAGGAGGGTCAGGATAAGATGGATCAAATTGGATCCTTCTCCCCTCAGAGATTTTATAGAGTAAATAGATCCACACCATATAAGGGAGAATTCCAAGAGCTAAAGACCCCTACTAGGACAAACAAGCTAAGAAAGGGGAAAGCTTCAGCATCAGCCGTACCCACTCAACCTCCATCCTCTATATCTCCATCTTCTCCTTCACTGCAACAAGCATTTTATCCATTCACTTCCCACATCCAAAGCACTGCTACAACTGCCTCACCTCATCCACAAATTGTTGTGACACAACCATTACCACCCCCACCTCCACTAATGGCTTGGTTAGGAAATAATCCATCACCCTTGTCCTTCAATGATTACCATGACATGTGAAAGAATCCAAAATGATTTTTCTCCAAGTTTCATCCAAATGATCCACAAAGGAAAATAGAAGAACACAACAGGATCTTCCAAATAGGCTTGAAGGATATGTAGATTGAACATGAAGATGTGGCCTATAGACTCTTCCCTTAATCATTGGAGGATGAAGAATTCTATTGGTACATCCATCTACCTATAGGCTTCATTACTTCTTGGGACCTCATGAAAAAAGCTTTCTTGTAGAAATTTAAAGTCCTAGCCAGCCCTGTAGATTTGTATCAACAATTTATGTCATTAAGGAGGGAAGTTAAAGAGCCAATTAGCTCATTCAATAATAAATTTCATAGAGCCTACATGAAGTTGTAGCCTCCTTATATATTTGATGATGCTTTTTCTAGAATGGTATACTATGTTGCTTTGGATAACCTCCAATCCACCTTGGTCAAAAGAATGAATCAACCACTAGTAAGTTTGGTAGAGGCTTATGCTGAGGCAGTCAAGGTGAACATTGATTTGGTGTAGCATGTTATAGGTCCATTACCTTCATTGGGACTGATCGCTAATCTTGCACAAATCCATGGACTCACACATGCCTTGGCACACCAAACTCCATTCATGAATTTTATTCCTCAATTTCCCATTATGCTGCATCCAGGGCCTCATTTGAACCAAGCCCCATCCATACCAAGTTATCTACAGACTTCAAATCAAAAAAATTATCCACAGTAGCTCCAAGTGCCCTCATACTTGCAAAGCTCTAAAACTTTGGCTGCCCAACCAAGTCCACCCTCAACCCATCCAATCTACCTTCAAATTGCAGTACCAATGTAAAGCGATGTAGACAAGGAGCATACTGATGAGTTGGATGAATTAGTAAATAAATTTTCAACCAAAGTAACTCATCTAAGGAAATAAATAAACTAGTTGCAAGCATCTCAAAGGAGTATTCAAACTAATTTCCATAGAGACAACTGTGATTTTGACCCATCATTGGTGTAGAATTATGAACAAGGTCAAAATTTTGGGAAAAAACTTTGAAAGGAGGAACTCCTAAAGACATAATGGAACCTAGAATAATAGACCAAACAAATGGTGGGGTGCCAACAACTCTTGATCCACCTGGAGGTATATAAAATTCAGCTAGAAGAGTCTATTTGGCTAAGGCTACCCTATCTGGATGGTACAAAATTCATCAAACCAACAGGAATTCTAAGCTTGAATGTCTAGAGGTCCAAATGGCTATTGTGGATAGTTTGAGCTATAGAGAAATAGTGCCCTTAGATCCATATGACTCAGTATAGGTCATCAACTAGGTGCCCTTCCCTCAAAGTGATAAAAATGAGCCCAAGAAAGAGGTTGCAGATAAGTTGGGTGAATCAAAAGAGGTATGTAATGAAGGATCCCCATCTCAAATATTTTATTCAATGGATAATGGACCTAAGGATGAGGAGGAACAAAAAATAGAAGGGATTCATATGTTTCACCAATGCATAACCCATTACAACTTGAGAAATAGGTAAGCTAGTGGTCCCTTTACAACCTCCATACCTCCCAATAATTTCAACACACCTTCTAACCCAAACACTAGCAACAACCTGTCTTATCCTAAGGTCCTTACCTAGTATTTCAATAAGAATAGGAAGTTTGAATCTGCTAAAGAGAAACTTACCAATCCAACCTAAAGTAGTTTTCCTAAAGAAGATGTTGAACAAATAGGGGAATATGTGGCAGAATAATTAAAGAAAATGAAAGTAAGTCTATTGGATTTTAAGTTTCTACAAGTGCCCACCATTAGGAATCATTTATTTAGATCATTGAATGGAATTTCTCCATCCAAACTAGTTCAAGAAACAACCACAAAGAAAGTCTCATTCGTTGTTTCCAATAGCGAGCCCATGATTAGAGAAATCTTAGGAGAAAATTAAAGAAAATGAAAGTAAGTTTGGCGAATTTTAATTTACCACAAGTTCCCACCATTAGGAATACTTTATTTAGATCATTGAATGGAATTTCTCCATCCAAACTAGTTCAAGAAACAACCACAAAGAAATTCTTGTTTGATGCTTCCAATAGAGAGCCCATGATTAGAGAAATCTTAGGAGCAAACCATGATCAACCTCCTAGTAAAATTTAGCAGTCAAATAGGAAACTTGCTAAAGAGAAAATTTAGGTGCCTTCAAAGGATAAAAGCCATGAATGTTATAAAGCTCAAGTAGTCCAAGTTGATGCATCGGTAGGGTTGTTCTAAGGAAGGCTAGAGACTCCTCCTTTGCTATTGACCATCCAAATGTTTGGAAAAAACTTGCACAACTATTTTCTAGATTCTGGGGCATCTACAAATGTCATGCCATTTGTAGTATACTAAGCATTGGGAATCACCACAATCCCATCCAAATGTAAGTTAACTCAACTAGACAAGACCAAGGTCAATGTGGTGGGAGAGTTTAATATGATCCTAATGTAGATTGTAGCTGATCCAAGGGTACAACATTTCATCAACATTCAAGTTGTTGATATTCTCGACACCTATGAAATCATATTAGGAAGGTATTTCACCAGGCACTCAATGGATATACATCTATTGACTAATCCCAAATGTGGCTTCCATGGAAGGGGTTGCCCAACTAGATTCAAATTGAGCATGATCCTGGGATGAGATTCATGATTACTGAGTACAAAAACGAGAATGAGGTATTATTCACAAAAGCAAAGTTAGGAAATTACCTCCTAGTGACATATGACGTTCTGAAAGAAGAGGTAGAAGAGGAACTCCTTGTTCCCAACTTGACTACTCTTCTTAACAACATAAAAGCACTGGTTGAATTTGATAATGAAAATCTTCAAGACGATGGAAACTTGATCCTATTTGATGGTTTCCAAGAATTAATGTAGAAGTGTGTATTAGACCAGATCAACTTGGGGGTGTGCCATAGAAAAATGGCCCCTTATCATTTTCATGGCCATTTAGGTCTTGTTTCATGGTGTTTGATCTATTTTTTCTTTGATTTTATGATGTAACATGGCTTGAACATGCATATTTAGGTACTAAAATTCAAATAATGATGTCTTCTATACTCTATTCATTACAATTCACCTAAAAAACACCTTTTCATCACTAAACAAGATTTAATGCTTTTCTAGGCACAACTTCACTATTTTTCCCTTTCTTATGCTTTATTTGGTCCTTTTATGCCCTCATATGCTTTAATTAAGTGTATTTTTGAATGTTAGCCCAACAAAAAATATTAAATACAAGATAATTCCTGACACCCATTTTTAGGTCCTAAGTGGAACCCATTCACCATGAGTGGTGAATGAGTCCCCCTTGGCCCCAAATTCAAAATTTTTAAAATTTCCTTTTGGGTTTTTACTCAAAATCACTTGATGTCAACCTGTGATGTAGTATGAACAAGCAACTAAGGGAATGGATTGTATAAATAAGTGATTTTCACCTCATTTTACATCTCTTACAATCATCCAACATTCACACATCATTTGAAGCATTCAAGCATCTAACAACATCTTATCAAGCATTATTCAAGCATTTTGGTGCATCCATTAACATTACTTTAGATTTGCATCATCAAGGGTTTCATAAGTTGATAGCAATTGCATGTTATTAGTATATCTTTCTCTTCCATTTCATTGTTTTATTAAGGGTTTGATTACCAAAAGTGGGTTTTGACCAAGGAAAACCCCTATTTGCTAACCCTCAACCATTTTTCCCCTCTTGCATGTGTGTTTGTAGATATTTGTATATATATTTAACAAGATTCTTGGTTTTGAATATTGGTCGACATGTCAACCAGGTGCTTGAATTCAAATCAACTCTAGTTCAAGCTTGGAGAAGGTTTTATGTCTGTTTCCTACAGAATTGACTTCGGAAACCCAACAAACAGACATTCCTAGATCTGGTGTTGTAGATTTGTCTCCTAGATCTCATAATTTTGGGAGATGACTAATTCACTACTAGTGGAAAATTAGTTCCACCTTAAGATTGAAAATCTAATTTTTTTTCAGATTTTGGATCTTGACAGTCAGAAACCTATTTTTGACACTTTTTCACCTATAGCAGGACTAATTCGCCATCCTAGGCAAATGAGTCCCACTATGAAATTTCAATAACTTCAGACAAAATTCACGACTTTCCAAAATCATCAAATATTTCCTCGGTGCACTTTGTTTCATCCTATTTCTTTCTGTTATGCATTCTTTCATCATTTAGTTCATTGTTTGCATATCACAGTGTGTTTGCAAACATACTTTAAATCTAAGTTTTACATTGATAATCATTCATTTAAACCACTCAATTGCATTTAGATCATTTTATTTAGCCTATACAACATCAAACATAACATAATTTGAATGAAACCTTAGATATTTTGGCCCTCTCTCTCTCCTTTTAGGTGAAAAACCCTAGAAGAGCTAGAGAAGTCCATAGGAACTCAAAAATTAGTGGTTCATTTTGGTGAACCTACATTTTACACACTTTGAATTTCTGAAATAAATTGAATATTGCATCCTAGTTTATATTTGCATCTACATTCAATTAGGACATTTTTTTTTTGCATTGTAGGACTTTTCATATTGCATTAATGAAAACTTCATTTACATTTCATTTTTGCATTGCATATCATTGAAGAAAATAAAAATCTACATTCTTCATCCTTAATTGCATTATGTAGAGAATTAAAATCACATTCAACTTTTTGAAAAACACAAAAAAACATCATATTGGGACTCATTCACCACCCTGGGCGAATTAGTCCCTCTGCACTTTTTAAACAACATTTTTGCTATCTTTCTGGCATTTTCTTGCATTACAGTTTTATGTTCTTACATTCTATTTTAATTTCTAGAATCTCTATTTTTAAGCATTTATTACATCTTAGTTTACTTACATCATGGCATTCTCTTTCAATAAGTTTTGGAATTCACTAAAATCATTGGTAGACATGTCCAATTATACCCTTGGTGGTGACCCTAATGACCTTGAACTCCCACATGCTCTTTCAACTCCTCATGATTTTCCTCCTCGTGAAGTAGAAATAATTGGAGAAGATGATGATAGCATGAACAAGTTATACAATGATTGCCTTGATAAATTAGAAGCCTATGCAACCTTTTATCCCTCCATGAAGTCACAAGATCTCCCTTCTATTGCAACTCCTGATCACTTTGCATATTTACATCCTGAAATCAATGTAGAACCTAAGGTTCCTCCCTCAAGTGGACCTAGTTACTCTAACCAACCACACTCACAACCATTTTATGATGAAAAAGTCACAAACGTTCCTATAAACCTTCAAGAAACATATGGTAAAGGTTTCACTATCCTAAGTAAACAAGGTTGTGAAAAAAACATGAACATGAAAGTCATGAACTTCTTGAACAAAAACCAAGCAAAGCACACACAATAGTACTAGGATATCAATATCCTTCTCATCTTTATGAACCTCAATTTAAATATTGGAAGCTTGGGGATGACGGCACAATGATCTTTGATGCTCCTCCTAACCTAAACATTCTACTTCCATGTGAACAACCATTATCTCGTTCTAATGACAAGGATGTTAGGATCCCCATGGGTCCTCCTCCTTCTATTCATGAACAAGGAGAATCTAGCAAATTAAAAAAAACTTACAAATTAAAGAAGCTCAAGTTTCCTACACATCCTCCACCTAAATGTGAAAGGAGACATCAATTGCTTTTAAACAAAGGTCTTATACTTTTACAACCTATGAGTAGATTGGTTATTCATCCTAAAGACTCTAACATACCATTTTGAAAATATCATCATATTCTTGGACATTAAACAAAATAATGTCAGACATTGAAGGACATACTAGATAAGTATCACCTCAATGATATCGATTGTTTCCTCGTCATACCTTATAACAACTAAACCCCTTTATCATGCCATAGTTATAGAATTCCCTATTCTCACTATTGCATGATCCTTTCCCATCATCCACCTTGGCTCATTCTTTCCTTTACACTTTATAGGGGGAAATAAGTTGTTATCCTTGTCCTTGTAATGCATTTGGATTTGTCTCTTAACTATGTTATTCCTTTTCTGCTTAACCATTTAAGATTACAAAACCAATAACTTAGTCAATAGTTGAATTACATTTCCTTTTCCTTTTCATCATGTGTTTTAAGTTTCCTTCTCTTTGTACACTTCTATTTGTATCCCTATTCTTTTATATTTCATGCATCTTTTCTTTTCACTTTTTGTTTTGTGTTTTCCTTTTGGGGATGATGCAAAGCGTAGAGACGCCCTATGTCTCTTCCATGTTGACCCAAAAGGTCCTTGTCTTTTTTGCTTTCATTTTGTGTTTTCCTTTTGGGGATGATGCAAAGTGTAAAGATGACCTATGTCTCTTCCATATTGACCCAAAATGTCCTTTTCATTTTTTCTTTCGTTTTGTGTTTTCCTTTTGGGGATGATGCAAAGTGTAGAGATGACCTATGTCTCTTCAATGTTGACCCAAATGGTCTTTGTCTTATTTAATTTTATTTTATTTTTTCCTTTTTGGGGATGATGTAAGGAATTGAGACCAAAATGTCTCCTTCATGTTGACCCAAAATATTTTCATTTTCTTTCTCCTTTTTTTTTTGTTTTCGCTTGTGTTTTCCTTTTGGGGATGATGCAAAGAGTTGAGACTACAATGTCTCTTCCATTTTGACCCAAAATAGACTTTCCTTTTTTCTTCTATTTTTGCTCTATTTGTGTCATTCTTCCAGTTCTATGTGCTTTGGGGAATGATGATAATTTTGAGCTCTTTCATAAAAACATTGTAGCAATGAACATACTAACCCCAAATCCATAGATCCCGTATGTGTGCTTTCTATTCTAGGGGAAACCTACCTTTTATTTTGTTTTTCATTTTCCTTGACATGATGTATCCTAACTTCAAAACATATGACTTGGATAGGGCTTTCTGAGTTGGCTCTCATGTCTTGTTTTCCTTTTCCATTTTCTTCCCTTTGCTACTTTAAAGTAATTGCTCATAGAATGGTGTGTCACAATTCCTTTAAAGTGGGGGGAATACATTACCATAATTCATTTGAATTCTTGGTTCCTAGTGTAGCCCTTTCATTTATATGATGTGTTTGTGACTTTTTGGATGACATTGGGTTTTATTTCCTTCATATGTGTGGTCTATCTTAGGAAATTACATTCCTCTTAGTTGCTTGATGTGACACACTACATCCCCTAAGTTGTGAATATACTATTCTTTGATTGTTCCTCTCTTGGATACATTAGAAACAATGTTCCCTTAGTGATTGACCTTGCATGAACTTAACAAGACTCCTTTGAACATCTTTTGCATTCTACATTAAACATTTTAGATTTTGCATTTTTTACCATCTTGCATAACGTAACTTGCATGCCTATGGTACCTTGCTTTTTGTTCATGAGTGCTAAGCATACAAAGCCTTGCTCATCTCATGGAGCACAAAGCAACATTTAATTTTTCCTTATGGTGCCTTATTAAAGTTATTAGGAGGTATAACTTTGATATGGTTGAGCGGGAAGCCCACATAGCGGCATGATTTTTCCCCATAGCCACCTTTGTGTTTGTGAGTGCATACCAACTAGTGTATGTATCTTACCTTTTGGACTTTCTCACCCTGCAAATGATCATAATTTATGTGGCCCCAGAGTGAGCACATTTGGGCCTTCTCACTTGGTGGAATGTCATGTGTTTTGTTGCCCCAGAGTGGGTATATATTCTCCTTTTTCCTAGATCTAATCCACAACTAGTTGGACTGACGATCGAAGCTTCATCTGATTTCTCTCAACACTAGTGTGTTCCTTTGTTCTTATGTTTAGTTTGCCATGGGTTCTTCATCCTGTGGGCTTTATCATCCTTGTTGATCGTTGTTATTCCATCTTGCTAATGTAAGTGCATTTAAACCCACCTCTTGATGTTCATGGATTTAGTGTGAGTTTGAAACAAGTTCATCCTCTCACTAAAGTGGGGGCTAAATATTCCATAGAAAAATGACCCCTTGTCATTTCCATGGCCTATTAGGTCTTGTTTCTTGTTGTTATCTATTTTTATCTAATTAAATTATAATGTAACATGGCTTGAACATGCATATTTATCCCTTTATTGTGCTTTTGTTTGGTCCCTTTATGCCCTCATATGCTTTAATTAAGTGTATTTTTTAATGTTAGCCCAACAAACAATATTAAATACAAGATAATTCCTTATACCCATTTTTAGGTCCTAGGTGGGACCCATTCACCATGGGTGGCGAATGAGTCCCCTTTCACCCCAAATTCATTTTTTTAAAATTTCCTTTCGGGTTTTTATTCAAAATCACTTGATGTTGGCCTGTGATGAGGTATGAATGGGTAACTAAGGCACAAGATTCTATAAATAAGTGATTTTCACCTCATTTTATATCTCCTACAATCATCCAACATTCACATATCATCTCAAGCATTCAAGCATCTTACAACATCTTAACAAGTATTATTAAAGCATTTTGGAGTGTCCATTGACATTACTTTAGATTTGCATCATCAAGGGTTTGGTAAGTTGATCGCAATTGCATGTTATTAGTTTATCTTTCTCTTGCATTTCCTTATTTTATTAAGGGTTTGATTACCAAAAGTGGGGTTTGACTAGGGAAAACCCCTATTTCCTAACCCTCAACCATTTTTCCCCTCTTTCATGTGTGTTTGCAGAAATTTGTATACAAATTTAACAAGCTTTTTGGTGTTGAAGATTGTTCAACAAGTCAACTAGGTGCTTCAAGTCAAATTGACTCTATTTCAAGCTTGGAGAAGGTTTTATGTCTGTTTCCTACATAATTGACTTTGACAACTCGACAAGCAGACATTCCCAGATCTAGTGTTGTAGAGTTGTCTCCTGATAGTCAGAAACCTATTTCTGACACTTTTTCACCAGCAAGAAGACTAATTTGCCATCCTGGGCGAATGAGTCCCACTGTGAAATTTTAGTAAGTTCAGATAGCATTCATGACATTCCAGAATCATCAAATCTTTCCCAAGTGCACTCTGTTTCATCCTGTTTCTTTCTCTTTTGCATTCTTTCATCATTTGGTTCATTGTTTGCATATCACAATGTGTTTTAAAACATAGTTTAAATCTTAGTTTTGCATTCATAATCATTTTAAATCACTCAATTTCATTTAGATCATTTCATTTAGCTTAGACAACATCAAACATAACATAATTTGAATGAACCCTTAGTATTTTTGGCCCTATCTCTCTCCTTTTAGGTGAAAAACCCTCGAAGAGCTAGAAAAGTCCATAGGAACCCAAAAATCAATGGTTTAGTGGGCTAGAATGGATTCCTACCTAGTTGGTGCAAAATACATGATGCCTCCCATTTTGAATTTGAGTGTTTCTTATGCTAGACAATAGTAAACCACATTAAGAGGTAGATCACTCCCAAAGAGGTCATGGAAGATCAACAAGACAAAAACCAACCTGAATGTAAACAACCATCTAAGGTTGCAAGGATAGACACAACCAGAAAAGGAAGAATGATCAATTAGCTCCAAAGATAAAAGTACCTCCAAATTCTGAAAGTTGTGCTTTGATGGATCCAAGTCAAAGCAAGGAGCAAGAGTAGGCTTCAAGCTCATGAGTCTTACTAGTAAGACTTATTTTGCTGCCCATAGATTACAATTTTATTGTACCAATAATGTAGAAGAGTGTGAATCATTATTTCATGGGTAACTCATGGCTTTGAGAAAGAAGGTCAAAATGTTACAAGTATTTGGGGACTTAGAATTATTTGTCAAACAAGTTAGGAAATTATACCCATGTCATGATCGAAGATTAGCAAACCATAGGCATAGAGTATGGGACCTCATAGAGGGGTTTGATGCATTCAACATCCAACTCATTCCCCATAGCAAAAATCAAACCACTGATGCCTTAGCCTAAGTAACCAATACCCTACAACCTTTATCCTTGACTGGTCTAAATAAATTTACTGTAGAACTCATCTCTACCCCATTGGTGCCTGACAATGTAACCAACTTTCAAGTATTTGAAGATGGCATGCATATCCTCAACTTTATCACTAGCTCTGATGTATTCACCTCCTAGATCATCGATGAGGTAGAACCCGAAGAAGCAGAGCTGCACATAGAAGGGGTGATTAACTTTAAGAGAAACATAATACCAAGGGGTATGGTCTAGTTAGAAAGGATATTTTAACTAGACTACATAATAGATCAAGATTAGCAAACCATGAAGGATTCCATAGACAACCAGTGTGATGCTCACAACTTGGGTACTACAAAAGTAGTAAAGAATGTATTTATTGGTAAGGTTTGAACCTCAAAAGAAAATAAAGGAATTATTGATGCATTAGATTTTTACCATGATGTTATTTCTTGGGGATATGAAGACCTCAAGATGTATGAAACATTAGTAATCACTCATACTATTCCCCTCAAGCTGGATGTGAAGCCTTTTTGGTAGCAACAATACCTAATTAACGCACTACTAGAACCTATTATATTCAAAGAGTTGCAAAAGTTTTTATCCACCTGTATCATCTTTCTTGTTTGAAATTCCACATATGTGATGAATTTGGTTTCGGTCAGAAAGAAAAAATAGAAAAATTAGATTTTGTGTGGATTTTAGAAGCCTGAACCGAGCATCTGAGAAGGACAACTATCTAGTCCCCTCATTGGATGAAGTATTGAAAATTTTCAATGGTTCACAAATGATGTCCTTCCTTGATGGCTACTCAGGATACAACCAAATAATGGTGCAATATGAAGACATGCACAAGACAAATTTCACAAAAAAATGGAGAAAATTCAGATACAAAAGGATGCTTTTTGGTTTTCTTAATGTAGGTGTGATGTTTCAACATTCCATGGACAAAGATTTTAAAGACCTTATTGGAAAATGCATCATCATCTACATGGATGACCTCTCAGTGTTCTCAAAAAAAAGAGGGGATCACATCTATGATTTATGCAAGGTGTTTTTGAAATTTAGAGAATTTGGCAATTTTCTAAATCCAAAGAAAAATGTATCTTTGGGGTAATGGAAGGAAAGTTGTTGGGACATGTGATTTCAGAAAAGGGTTATCCATAGATCCAGAATGCATCCAGGCGATCTTGAAAATTCAACCTCTAGGAAACAAAAAGGAAATGAAATCCTTCTTTGGAAAAGTAAACTTTGTTAGGAAGTTCATCATAGGGTTCACAGAAATAGTAAAGCCTCTAAAAGTCATGCTTAAACAAAATGCCAATGTGGAATGGACACTAGAAGCCAAGAAATATTTTGTAGAAATTAAGAAGGCTATTGTAGATGCTCCTATGCTCATTAGCCCAGATTATTCTAAGTCATTCTATATCTATTTGTTTGCTTCAGACCACTCATATGTCTACATGTTAACACAAAAGGATGATGAGGAGAATGAGCATCCTATTACTTTTATGAGTGCTCTGATCAAGGATGTTGAATTGAACTATCACAATGTTGAAAATTAGGCATATGCATTAGTTAGAGGAGTCGAGAAATTCATACATTATATTCTAAGGAATAAAGTGTTTGTTATTGTCCTTGACCTGGGTGTCAAGATATTGTTGATGCAAAATGAACCAGGGGAAAGTTGATAAAAATGAGTTACACTATTACAAGAGTATGAAATGGATATTCAAGCCATGAAACTAGTTAGAAGACAATCCCTCACATGCACGATGGTAGAGACAAAACCAAAACTCACCTTTCAGTAATATCACTTGGAGGACATTTCTCTGGATGAATGGTACAATGATAGTATATTACTTACTGAATAAAAAATGTCTACCACGGCTACAAGGAGTTTAGAAGCAAGCCTTGAGATTGAAAAGTAACAACTATATTTTAAAAGGATCCATGCTATAAAAAAGGGATCACAAGGGAATCTACCTCAGATTCTTGGGAAAAATAGAAGCAAAAGAAGTGCTAAGGGAATTCCATGACATGTTTAGAATGGGACATTGGTTCGGTCCTTCAACAACCCATCAGATATTATGGGATAGATATTACTAGCCAAAATTATTCAAAGACACTCACAATCACATCTGATCCTATCATGTCTAACAGACCATTGCTACTAGGGAGAGTTACGCTACTGTCTCTCTATAGCCTGTCGCGAGGGTAAGGTCCTTTGCTCAATGGGTGCTCAACTTCATTGGCCTGGTAAACCCACCATCTTTTGTAGGCCACAGGTACATTGTAACCATGACTGATTATTGTATTTGATGGAAAGAAGCAATTTCATGTAGACAATGAACAACTAAGTAAATAATTTTCTTGAAAGCTTTATTATTAATCATTTTCTCTACCCTTTCACATTAGTGTGTGACAATGGTCCTACAATAGCTTCCCTTAAGTTTGCAAGTTGGGATTTTGATTATGGGATTGTTCTCAAGTTTTAATCAAACTACTATCCTCAATGGAACAAATTAGATGAATCCACAAACAAGAACTTGCTAACTTCCATATGCAAGCTGCTAGACAAAAACCCAAAGGACTGGCACACCCAACTACATTTTGATTTATGGGTAGACCATACTTGACAAAAAGTTACTCTAGGAACTTCCCCATACCATTTCATCTATGGTTGATATGGTTTGGAACTTGTATTCCTCATCCACCTAAAGATCCCTACATTGTTGTTTATTAAGCTCCTCCATTTAGAGGAAGTGTGTAATGAAGCAGTTAAATTTTTTTCCAAACATTAGGGCATAGTCAAGAGATGGTTTTATCAAAAATCCAAGGTCAAGGCCTTTAGGATTGTTGAACTTGTGTTATGCTAGGACAAAGCCCATGAGAAGAAAGGGGGACATGACAAATTCAACAAGATCTAGCTTAACCCCTTTCAAATTTCTAAAATTCTAGGAGACAATACTTTTCACCAAAAAATGCTCACCAGAGAAGATCTCTCATTGCTAGTCAACAAGCAATAACTCAAGCATTATTTCCTTACCTAAGCTTTTCAAGCTCACCCTTGTACATAGTTAGAGTAGGTCTTTTACTTTTTTTTTTCTCTTGCTTCAATTCACTTGTTTTCTCGACATTTTTTTTTGCTAAGGGTGTTGTCTGATCTAGATGTGATGGTTGTGCTTGGCCTTTTTAAATGGCCCATTTTGCTACATGTTCCTTTTTTGTTCCATGGATAAGTCTTCATGAGTTATCAAGAGTTTTTGTCCACTTCCAAGAATCAAGTCTCTTCACTTGAACCTTGGCTTGACTCAAAATAGAACCCTTATTTGAATCATCTCACACTTATCTTAGAGTTCACGTAACAAACTTTAAATACTCTTGATAAGCTATATGATAGTTACCATGAAGCCTTGGTGAGTGAAAAATCTTACATTTGCTCCACTAGCCACTACAGTCTCCAAACCCACTATAAGATTCATTACTTATACAATTGAGCAAAAGAGTATCCAAAGAAAAGTGTGAGAGAAAATAAAGGAGGAAATTTTAAAAATAGGCAACTATGTGGGTGTGCGAGGAACTCTATCGAGGCTATGGATGCTTGGCTAGCAATAGAGCAATGTTCATGGTGATTGCAGTGGCAACTCCATTAGGGTTATGGATGTCTAACTAGTAGCGGAGCAATGTCCAGGTTACTTTTGGGGATAGATTACCTACATAACTTTCCCTGGCTAATTGTTCATAGTTCCCTATAGTTTCTGAGGGAGGGAAATGAACTCATTGAGCACACACACTTCTGAGATATTTTGTGACCTAACCCAACTAAGGATTCTATTCTCCTTTGAGCCTTTAATTTTTTTGAGGATCCTTGCTTCAAGTCTGTCAAACAAGAGATTTTGGGTTTTAGATGAATCCTTATCTTTAGAATGCTAAGGAGAATTCTCCCTGCACATTCTGCACTTGTTCCTATACCACACACACCCCTATTTAGACTAGGGGCCCCTCTTTTAGTTTTTCCTTCACCAGGTTAGTTAACCTTTGCCTCATTTTGTGTGCCCCTATTTTTGAGCCTAAGCTAGTCATGAGCCATAAAATTATCAAATACATCTTCAAAAAAGTCACTAATCCAAGTTTCACCAATTTTTAGGCCTTTGCGGAAATCCCAATGCGGGCTTCTGTCAATAGGAAGTTGTCTTGTTTGTCGATGTCTATGGATCTACGGCTACAAGTCTCCCTAGGTGGATTTCCATCTCCATTCTAATGTTCTCTATAGCCTTCACCTCACTTCCACCCACATTATAGCTCCTATGTCTAGTTTCTCTACATGAGTCTTGCCTAATGTCCCCTTGGGGATGAGTTTTTACACTTCCACCTACCCATCTACCTATCATACCTACATTTAATACCATCACTAATGATGGTTCAATATATAAATAGCTCACTTTGTGCTATCATTTTCACCTTCCATTTTCAAATTTATAGGGTGAACAACATTCTTTTGAGCTTAAAAGATTCAAAGACTCCATCAATAACTATCTCTTTCATTTGTGTGACCCATTGTATGTATCTAATTTCACATTATTTGTCATTAATAGAGTCATCACTGGGTTGTTTGTTAGGGTTTCAATTGAGAGAGGATTTATGGGTTTAAGTTTGAATAGTAATAACAAATCCTCGAGTCTAGAACCATCTTTTACTTTGTGCAGGATGACCCATGGGGAAAGCCACCTAGGAAATATTGTTTAAAGTAACAATCTATTGGAAATGTTTGTGCCCTTCAAATCTAAATTCAAAAATATGTGTCAAACTGAAGCTAATATTCATAGTGCCTTGAAACCCTCATGAGCCCTCATGTGTGATTCTGCCCCTTCAATGCCACATCTAATGACATCTTTGTAGTCTTCTGTCACTGCATGGCCTGCATCAAAATGAGTCTTGAATATTTTTAGAGGATGGATCCCCTATGACCGTACCTTTGCAGATCTCTGCATCGATGACTCCCCTTTTTCTTTGCTATAGCCAATAGCTAGGTTTTTGCAGACCTCTACTACACAAACCCCATGCCACTCATCACTTAAAATTGAAACTTAAACCCAAGTGTTTGAAGTTGCTAAGGTAGGATTCCATTATGGGCCCACTTGAGAAGAAGTTTGGCCCTACATGGTTGTTACACAAATGATAGAACCTTAGCATCCTCCCACTTTGTGAGCTTCACCCCTATTATTGTAGTAAATGAACTAGATGTAACGTTCCATAAAATTAACTAAGTCCTAGATTACCATAGGAGTTGCCTTGTAGGATGCCTCGTGCAGCCCGCTACGACCTTGTCACTATCACTCAATGCCAAATCTTTCACGCCTCCCCGCATTGTGGATTTTGTACTTATCACCTCATGAACCCAATGTTGGAGTTTGAAGTGGAAAATTCTCTGAGTTGAAATGATTAGGCAGGTTTCCCCTAGCGAGCATTTGCCATTTTAAAGCCATTGCCTAGTGGCCATTGTTTAAATGACGAGACCCTTGTGTCATTTCACCACATGGGTTATGCACTCCCATTTTCCTTGAACATACCTTTGAACTTGATCAATGAAAATATTAAGCCCAAGTGTTTGGGTGGGTCTGCTTGTGTAGGTTGTCCCTCACGAAATGACATCTAGCTGAAGTTGTTATCTAATAATGATGACCCCATGATGCCTTGCTACATAGCTTCCACACTTCCAATTCTTACACCCCATGAATTGACAGAGCCTCCAAGAAAAATGACTAAGAATAATGACATGCATATGCCAAACATTTGGAAGCAAGATTCACTAAGATAAAAAGATTTTGTGAATCCTGCTATGCGGAACTCCACTGGTGAAAAGGCATCTTCCCTTATCCATCCCTTAAAAGAAAATGCTTGACAACCTTCCACATTATAACTCCCACATCTTGCATGCGTAAACAAGATTTAGTGGTTGATATAATAAGAGAAAAAAACTATAGGTACTTCCATCCAAAATTTTTACATGAGCCTAATAGCATCATGCTAAAGTCACTTATCAATTTAACCATGCATAAATTCACCATTGAAATATCTCCTCGGGAAGTCTTCCTTCCTAGTGCTATCTCTTAAGTCTTTCACCCTAGTGGCTTCTGCAAGGCAGAAACTCACATCTCTAGACCTGCATTTCAACAAATTCCACAAACGAGCCTTAAATGATGAAATATGATAAATTTAATGATGTTTTGAGTGTATATGGATGCAATTAATGATGAATTTACATTATTTAACTAAAATTTTGTATTTCTAATCTTTCAAAACACTTACTACACCTGTTGTGTGTAGAATTTATGAAACCTACTAAGGGACTAGTGGAGAAGTCAGTTGGAAAAGTTGACAAGGGAAAAGGACTAGCAAGAACCCCTAGAGGAACGGAGGAGAAAGAGAAAATGAAGTAAAAATTCCATAGGGTTGAGTGTACCTCAAAGATTACTTCCAACTAGGACAAGGTCACTAACACTAATTTGGGGCATGTCAGCATAGAAAAGTTTAGATGAAGGGTTATGGTTAAAACCCCACAATAGAGGAAGCCCTGATGATCAACCAAAGAAAACTCACAAAAGCAAGAGGCTTTCCTCTAGCTCTAGTAGCTCCTAAATTAGTAATGGCTTGTAGGGAATGTTACCACCCTAAGAATAGAATGATATTGATTGAGGATGGAAGAGTACTAGCAGACTTGTCTCCCTAGTCTATTGGAAATACTTTGGACATTCTCGTGTTTGATGAAATGGAGGATGTTGAAAAGGGATTTATCTTGAAAATATGGTAGCATGATCCTTTTAGATGCAAAAGGACAATAAATCAAACATGGTTAAAAGACACAAAGGATAGTACCAATAAGGTGCCTTAGACCTTATATAGAAGCGATTTTGTGGAAGAGGCTAATGACTTGGTCACACTTCTCAGTAGAGTAATGGGCCTTCCCAATTCCACATTGTTTGAGGAGTGGATGTTCTATTTTGTAGAGGAGATCCTCCAAGGCACTACTAAGTTCCATTAGGTGAAAATTATTAGTGTAAACTTGTACAATCAGTTGATGGTAGTAAAGAATACTTCAAAATTCCACATGACATCTTATCTAGTCTACCTCCCAGTAGTCAAATTCCTCTACAAAGGATTGTATTGTGCTAGAGTACTATGAACAAAGAAAGGGAAACCCAGGGTATATGACTGCTATCCTTAACTATATTACAGGAACTTCAAGAAGGACTATAGAAGAGTCAATGATGCCTATATTGGGCACATCATCAAAGCCTTGGCAAGAGACTATCATAGAAGGGTATCACATAGTGACAAGGCGATCATAAAGGGATTTGGATATTTTTTCATTTAATTCCCCAAATTTACATACATCAGAGTAGAGGGATTCCTAGTAATACCCTAGTAGCTACTCTATTATCCAAACAAATAAGATCATATTGCTAGATCTTACTAGGAAGCTATAGACTACCCATACTTTGTTGCATAATAAGCACTATGTTAGGGTCCCATATCCCCTCACATTTGGATAGGGAATGTACTCTTGCTTTGTTGCCCCATGCATTGATAACTTAGAAAAGGAACTTGTAGAATATAATTTGGATTTCCACATGGAGAGAGGAGGTCTTGACCCTCTTGGTAAATTGAAGAAGCAAGTTAGAAGACAGTATACTCACAAACCTCAAATAGAATATTTCTTGGAAAATTGTGATGATGACAATGAAGTTCATAAATGGCACTATATGAGAATGACCACCTAGTTTGTGAAGGCCATTGATCTATATCAATTATCATATTAGATTGTCAAGGATGACAATATTATTGATGAAAAATACAATGCTCTAGTTAATGTGTCATTGCAGGTCATTGACTGCAATGAGGATGAAGTCACAGACTTGGATACTATCACCCATCATGTATAAAAGAGGACTAAGCATTTGATTGATGAGTAGATAGCTCAACTACATGAATAGGGTGTGGAGCTAACCTATGGGGATCTTGAAAGTGAGATGGATAGTGGTGACACTATTGGTCCTTCGGGTGAGACTCCCAAGTCTCCACTTGTCACTAGATCAAAAAAGAGAAAAGACACATTTGTGAGAAAGCCCAAGCATAAGGTGTATACAAGGAAATCAGTGGAGGGACAACCATGAAAGAACAAAAAAAGCATGAAACCCTTTTTCCTCAATATTTCGACTATCCAAGAAGAGGGCTTTCCACATGAGGATGAAGAAGAAGCTAAGTGACCTCGCTCACCACCACCAACCACCTCTACACCCCAATCAATTGCTATGGCCACTGTTGGCACACCATCCCCTTCTACTCCCCAAGCATTGCTCATCTCATCCTCACCTGCGTGGACATCTCTATCCACCTCACTTCTTCTTCCCCAACTACTCTAGTGGTGGTATTTGACTCATCCTCCTCCACTACTTCCCCACTATTATACTCCTTGCTCCCACCTCCACTGCCAACTCTGTCTACTCTACCACCTTTTTTTCCAAGACCCTCTAGGGCACCTATCACACTGACACATGCCTTTGCTACTTATATGAAAAATATGCCATCTAAGATCTTTGGGGTATTTCTCAATGCTCAAGTCCAAGTGTTAATGCCCTAGCTTGCTACTACCTTGCCTCTTCCTCCACCTCCCATTGACCCACCAAAGATGGAGGAAATGATGCAAATCTATGAAGCGATGGAAAGACTAAGTGTAGAGAAGCCCAAGGAAGCCACCTTAGATATTACTAAAGAGCTAGAGGACTCAGATCGAGATGATTACTTTGAGCACCCTGAGCAAGGATTAAAGGTTGATTGGAATGAATTAGTTTTAGATGAAGAAGGGAAACAAATGCTAGAGGAGGGATATGCAAGAAAATTATGATTACTATGAAATTGAAACCATTGACTAGGAACCTGAGGGAGAGAAACCCAAAGGAGCATCATTATAAGGAAGGGAATATTGAAATAGCTATTAATGTAGAGAAGGATGATGATCCTTTACAAACCAACCAAGATGAGGGCTTTAGATATGAAGAAATACCTCCAAAAAAGGAGGGACAAAAGGATAAAGAAGAGGATGTAGGAGAAAATAGTGTTGAACCTAAGAAAGAAATTGAAGAAGATAAGGGGGAAGCATAGGAAGAAAATGTTGTTGAAGAAAATATGGAATTTATTGAGCTAGATAATGGGGAGACCATGATACAAGAAGAAGAGTAGGAAAAAGAAGGGGAAAACATCCAAGATGCTCCAGAAAAGGAAAAGGAAGGGCCATCAAAAGAGCATGAGGAATGTGAAGATAATGAGTCCCTAGAGAATCAAATAGAGGTTCATGCATGGATAGAGTAGTAGCTCAAGATAAAGGATCCATTACTTGTGAACCCTAAAGCTCGATTGGAAGCTATACTAGCCGAAGTGCAGGTAAATACTCTTAAGGAGAATAATCCAAATATTAGATCACATGACACCACAGATGCCTATAGGTCAAGGATATTAGAAGTGGCTACTCTCATCATGGGAAATAATGCGAATACCATCCAGGGTCAATATTATCAAATATCTACCATCAATCTAGGTCCCATGACCTAAGCCTAGAAAATTGATGAATTCTAGGGATTCATCTCTACCATCTTGCAACACATGAACAAAGATACAAAGGAGGAAATATAAACACAAGTGGTGGAGCTAATAGCCTATATACAATAATGGACCACCTCAAGAGAAGAAGCTCCAATAGAATCTCCTACACCCACCTTAATCTATAAGCAAGAGGTGAATAAAATGGATAAAATAAGGAATTAGACTAAGGATACATCTTATTGGTTCAAAAGAGTCATTAGCACAAGAAAAAAAGGCATCCACCATGCCATCAGAATGCAAAATGAGTTTCAAGTTTTTCAGAAGGAAGATGAGGAGGAAATGGAAGTCTGTTAAGAGCTTCTTGCGCTCTCTAGGATTACCTATCCAAAAATGGAGAGTATCTTCAAGCTCACCCGAGAAATTAGGGAAAATAAATTGGAGCTATCCAAAGAAGATCATTGGTTACCCGAGGCTTGGCAGCTAAATTTTGAATATAGAAAAGGAGTTTTTGGAATGGGTCCTATAGGAGTTGGAAGCCAACCCTGAGTAGATCATAGAACACCAAGTTCAAAGTGATGATTACTTAAAGATGATGAAAGGTTATAAAATTCCCACGCTAGAGTTAGATCCAATGGCCATTAAACATGAATTCCACAAGAAAGTAGAGCAGGGAGCTGGTGATACTTTGTTGGCTGATTTTATGGATTTTGCTACAAAATCCTGATCATCCTCCATTGTTACTATTCAACTTAGCTGTAAACATAGGAAAAATTATAAACCATTTTCCTTTTTCTATTTCTTTTAAAATATGAAGTTAAAAATAATTTTCCAGCATCATTGTAAAGCCAAATCTGATGACAAAAGTGAGTTTCAACTTGCTATTCTAAAATTATAACCATTGTTCATCATTTCCAAAACTTCTGAAACTCAATTTGTAGACCCAAAAATTCCAAGCTTAGTGAAGCATAAATGCCTCTTGTGATTACAAGAAAATCACAACAACAACTGAGTTTTTTTTCCATAGTCATGACATGACACCCAAGAGACCTTGGGGAGATTTTTTTGAAATTGAGTTGAAGATTTTCACCTTTCAAGAGAGACATCACACTTGTGTGTTGTCTATTTTGAGAAGTGCAAAAACACCCATCAATACGATGGTTAGGACCTTCTTCCCATATAATTGAATGATCCCTTTATTTAGAGGCTCATAGTGTTTTAGAGCATTGACCACTTGTTTAGGCATGACTATAGTACTTGCTCCCAAATCAATCATGTTATTGTGTAAAAGTTTATCTCCCACAATAAGTGTTAAAAAGAAAGATGTGGGCTTTGGTTTTCTTACATCTTTCACATTTTCATTTTATGTGACATTCACATATGTCATGGCTCTCAAAGATTGAGGGTCCAACATAGGCTCTTTGTCTCTAAATTGATTGTGCAGTGGAATCACATCCGTTCACGGTATTTTTCTTCTTTCTTTAATGCTTCCTAGAGAAATGTCTTTGTTCTAAAATTGATATAACATCCCACAAAGATACATTAGCAAGTGCCTTATATAACTATTCAACCATGTTGAGTGTTCCAACTGGCTAGACATTGGGTTTGAATGGTGGTGTTTCTTTATCTTTTCCAGGAGAGGTTGATCTGACATGGGTAGGCTCAGTGCTTTATCTATGTCCTCTAGCAATGGCAGAGCTTATGACTATTGAGTGGGCTAGGCTTACATGGCTTGCTTTACTTATGGCTATAGTTCACATGGTTGTGGACACTATGGGGCTTGTTGCACGTATTCTCTAGTGAGCCTTCTTTTGGACCTTGCATTGTAGTCTAACTATACTTGCGGGGCACTAGTTTTCAGTGCATCATTTGTAAATACTACATCTTATTCATCCATCCAAGAGAAGAGCACTTGGTCTGGCACGATATCTGACTCTTGCTCTAAGGACATTGCTTGTGTTTATACACTGAAGTGTACATTCTCCATTTTGGGAGATTGATATTCTTTCATGTTTGATAAAATGCCCTAAATTATTTATGTTAGGGTTAGAAGGTAGATATATAACAATTAAATGAAGATTTGATCAATAAAATAGAGAAATAAAACACACAGAAAAATTATAGCAGCAACAAGACAACAAAGAGAATTTAACACAGTTCACCCAATCTGGGATACAACCATAAAATTGTAGTCATCCAATGATTTTATTATCAAGTGAAAAAAATATTACAATTTCATGAATAATGCCCTACTGCAACCCCCATCCCAACTACTTATAACAAGCTTTTTAGAAGCTTCTAGAATTAGGGCTTTACAAATTCATTTTTTTCCTTTTTCAGTGACGATACATGAATAGTGTATAGATAGCATGATCAATTGCCACATACCAACAATCTCCCACTTGGAGACTGATCAGGCTCCACACTAACACACTTTGCTATGTTATCTTTTGCTACATATTTCCCTTCAGAAAATTTTGGGGTATATGGCTATAATTACATGGGAAGCACCACACATTCTCATCCTCCCCAAAGTTGCTCTAGCCTGGGACTAAATCTTTTCTTAGACTATTCTTGATGGTCTGAAGTGGAATGGTAACTAGAACTATCTAGTTTGTGGGTGCTAGTAGTTGACTTCTTCCTTTTAGAGCTCCTTCATATGCATTCTATTGATAAGATGGCCTTCCTCCTTGATAGTTTTGTGTGGGAGGCTTCAAAGGTGTTGCTTGTTGTCGTTAGATGACAACTAGCTCATTTGTAAACAACCACATGAGGTTATTCATATCATTGACTTCCATTACAAATGAATAGGAGCCTAAAATGATTGGTTGTACAATAGGGTATACGTACATGGATGGTGGTACAACCGACCTTGTTTCTTATGGAGTGGAGGCACTTAGAGTTTCTTCTTCTTGATGGCCACCAATGATTTCTATGAACATGGGCATCGACAGATGTGGTGGAAGCTTCTCAACATTGATTAGACTATTTTCTACATGCACAACTAGATCGTATGCGTTAGGAATAATATCTCCTCCCATTGAACGCACCATGACTATGATATTCAAATTTAAAGCCTTTAATTAAAACATGAACACCATAGCATTCAGAGGCTTGGTAGTCAGGAATTCTTTGCCAAGTTTTGTGAAACCTGGTGTTGAACTCACTCATGGCCTCTTGCAGAGCCCTTTTGAGGGTGATTAATTGTTGAAATAAAGAGGAGAAATCTCCCTTTTCCAAGAAGTGCTCAAACAACTTCTCTCTAAGTTGATCCCAATAGAAGTAGAACCAGAAGCCAAAGACCTATACCAATCCTAGGATTTTCCTTTGAAAGACGTGTCCAATAACCTAAGAGCAACATTCTCCTCTACAATGTTATGTACTCTACATATCTCTACTATATCTTTTAGATGTTCGGAAGGGGTCTTAAAATCCCCCCTTAAAAAAATTGGGATTGCCTTAAGAGCATTGGAAGGTATGTTGGGCCATATATCTGAGGGTGTAGGTAGTTGTAGCAAGTGAACACTATCCTAGGTTACAAAATTTCTAGGAGTGGAGGCACCTACATGAGCCATTGTGAACAGATTCCTATGGATAGGGTATATGGGTATTTTGATTCGGAAGGTTTGACCTCCTAGTGGAGTAGATGAGGCTCTGGATTGTGGGATAAAACTTCTTACCCTATTGCTTCTTATAGGTGATATGAAACCTATAAGTCTTCTTCTCCTTATTACAGAGGAAGATAACTAGGAGTACTAGAAATGGCATCTTGAAGATGCTCTTGTTTGAAATCTAGGCATGAAATTTCTAGCCTCTTTCCTTGGTCTGAATTAAGAGATATTTTTTACTTCTAATAAGATGTTTGAAAACTTCAGTCCCATTAGGCATGTCAAAAAAAAGAACTATTTATCATAAAAGCTTGCGCTTCTTCAACGGCCTTATGGGAAATTCAGTGAGTGGGGGACCAATTTGTGCCTCACTAAATGAACTCTGATATTTTTATAGAAAGGCAACTCTTCTTTGTGTTTGGAGGAAAAGGTTAGAAAAAAATGTAAATAAAAAATAGAGATGGCAATGTGCCAAAGTTTTTACAACATTTCAAATCCTAAATATTCCAAGTATAAGTAATATGATAGGCATAGAATGCCACAAACCCTTCATTGTTGGGAAGAGAACAAGCAACAAAGGCTAGAGAAAGCATAATGTAGTCTTTCATATCGTTCCATGGCAAGCACACATTAAGGTCCAATCCGACATAAGAAAATTCCAAAGATTAATAGAAATATTTAGAAATTTACAAAATCCTTCTTCCTTTATAGTATAATATGGAAAATGGCATACCCATTACAAAAAATGGAAGAGTTCAATATACATAATCCAATTTCTAAAATCTACCATTCAACATAGAAGCTTAACAACATGTAAATTAGTTATCCAAACTACCAATGCAAAATTTTAACACAATTCTTTCAATATGAATGAAATATGAATTTTTTTTTAACAAAGTCCATAGCATGCATAATTTCAAATATTTCTCCTGAATAGATCAAACTTTTATGATATATAAATTGAAAAAAAGGTTAGATTATAATTCAATGATAGTTTCAATTAAATATAACATGCCAGAGAGAATAATAGTATTCTATAAAGACCCTCATACTTTTGATAAAATAGAACTCCCTAATAATATTTATATCCTTCGAAAAGATTCTTGAAGCAATAGCTAAAATCCCAAAAATCTTAAAACTTTTTAACTCAATGCTACCAACCCCTATTTATAACCAAAAGAAGAGGACACTATTGTAAACATTATAGAAGTAGAAAAGTTCTACTAGATACCTGAACCTAATAGCTCACAATCCAATCATAGATCTTTATTAGATCACAACAATCTTCGCTCATCAAGTTTGAACTGCTTCATTAATGGCTTTAAATATTTAAGCGAAGATAGCTATTCATAGAAAATAATCAGATTTTAACACAACCCAGGGGAAAAAATCTTATCGATCTACTAGAGAGGTTGATGATGGTGACTCAAAGGTTCTACCCCAAAAGTAAGATATCCACTGTACTCCCCAAAAAAAACTTTGTCGTAAAAGATCACTTTGCAAAAATATAAACTGCGTGACATAAGTAGATGAATTGTCAAGTGAGCAGGTGATCTCAAACTTGTGAGAGTAGTTATGAAGAAAATCCCCACCAAGCTAACATGCACCTTGATTCATTCTTGAAAGGAAAATGATATATAAAGCCATGCAGCCACCATGTGGTGCATTGTGCACCTTTATGCAAGAGCAGTCTTCATCCTTTGGGAGCGGATTCATCTCGAAGCAAAAAAGAGTAAGGGACGAAAACCAAAGAAAAGCTTAAAGGAAACATTGCTTTACATTATGAATAATAATTAATAGTTTTTCTTTCATCTTCTATAATAGAAGGTATAGTGGTTATAGCTCAACATCAAAGTACATTCTAAAGTTATTATAACCAAATGGTCAATGATAAGGTCCCTCTATTAAGGTAGGTGGACTATGTTTTAGATGTTTGGAAAGAATTTGTTTTTTTGAAGAAATAGCAATAAACTATACCTATACAAAGTGAAATAAGTTTACAGATACTATTGTTAATGAAGGAATGATTATTATTGGTTGGAGCTCAAAGATCTAGATCTCAATCAACTACTCACTACAATTCAAAATGATAATAATTAATAAAATTATTATGAAAAGGTTGAGTAAGGGAAAGTGGAAAATTAATAATTTCAAGATATTAAATCTATATTGGAAATAGAGGATGGAAAGTACTAGGAAAGAGTTACTTCTAAATGTTGTGGAGATTTTTCAATAAAAAATAATATTAGGGAATGGTTTGAAGAGATTGAAAATTCCCAATTTGAAAGCTTGCAATCATTTCATGATGACTCAAAGAGCTAACATAATTTATGAATGTAGTTACATAGTGAACCATGGATCTCAAAAATATATCAAAAATATTAAACTTCTCTTTTAGATTACTTTTCATATAATTTTTGTTTCTTTCACAAAGATTTGTGGAAGAAAAAATAATTTCCATGGGAGGAGAAATTTGAGGGTGGAACCCTCTAGTTTGGATAATTTTATGATAAATAAAAAAATATAGTAGATTTTTTAATTGCTCAAGTGAAATATCCAAATGATTTAAAGACATGAAGGGCTACATTGAAATTCTCTCTATCAAATTTTCTAGCTCATATTTGAACTAGTGGGAGGTGAAAATTAAAGGGGTTTAAAGGTTCATGTTGACAAAGGATATGATTGCAAAGGATGGATGCACTAGTTGCAAAGGGAGGAAGGTGAAAAGGACATACAAATATAAGAAAGAAGAATTGATAGATTTATTCCTCAAAAAGGAGGAAAGACTACTATTAAGATTTTATAGTGGTCATGAATGGAATGAATTACCAAGACCCTAGAATGAGGCACCTGAGTTGAAATATTATAAAGTATTTTACTCTTAAAGGTCAACTTTGAATTTTTATAATTAATTATTATCTTTCCATTTTATAGTTTGACATCCCTAGAAGTTTTAATCCTCAAATTTGACAAGATTTTGCTTTCATCAAGGTCTAAAAATCTATCAATATTAATTTAACTTGAATAAAAATTTCCCACATTCTATAAATCAATTGATACTTTATATTATATATGTTGAGGAGAATAAAAGACCCTTGAAATAAATACATACCATCATAGCTAAGTCCATGTACTGAAGTAAATTGTCACCCAAGGAGGTTAACAATTTCCCTCTAGGTTTCACACCATGTTAAGTACATGTGCCTAAATATGATTATAATTTATGCATTTAATTATTGTTTTCGGGAAATTGATTTAGATTTGGAAAATTGAATTAAAATATTATCCAATAGACTTTTTGAAGAGATAAAAGGGCTTGGAATAGGACATATACTACCCCTATCCTACCTTATGAGACCCTAAAATATAGATCGTAATGTCGACCTCAATATGTTTAAGAATATAAATCCAAATTTTCCTCCTATTAACAATTAATTTGAAATATGTTGAAACTCATATAAATATCAATATTTCCCTCCATTTGAGCATCTAAATTTTTTGAATATCTCTTTTGGAATTTTTAAGACAATTAATGTAACTTCAAGAGTAGAATAAGAAAAAGATATATGGCACAAATATAATCCATTAAAACTCTATAAAATATTAGAAATTTATGTTTAATATTCTTATTAGCACTAACACTTACAAAATCTCTAAGAATCCTCATATTTTCTCCCTTTATGTGATGGACAAAGTGATTTCAGTCCAACAAGAATTTTAGATTTGAGTGATGTTCAAGGTAATTCATGCTCTCTAACTAATTTTGGAAACTTATCGTGTGACATCACTTTGACAAGGGTTTCATTCCTAAGATAACTTTATCTTATGTTATTCATTTATCACAATCATTATTATTTACTTTCCTTTACCCTCGTGAGGGCACATGATTTATATCATCATTATCATTGCTATTGTGGATGTGGGAATACTAACACGGGGTTTTGATTTAGGAAAAAATATATACAACAAAGCCTTTCCCCTTTTTTTGTGTACAAATTCAAATTTGAATCCTTCTATTTTAGGACATGAATTAATAGACAAAACTATGACTATGCAAAAAGACTTTTGAATAAGTAATAAACCTAGGGGTAGAGTAGCCACCACTCCTTTCCTACCAATTCCTAGTTGTATTTTTATCACATGTCATCCTTTGTTTGCACATCTCATAGTTACACCTATTTCAATGACTTTTTTTCATCTATGTGATCATTCACATTTTTAAATTAGGGGTTATATTAACTAGGTTAAAAACATCACACCAATAAAATTTTCCCTTTTTACAATAAAGGAACAAAACCTAGGTAGATTGGCTCTACTTTGAGATGGTTATCCAATCATAAAGCCCTCATTTCTTCATTTTCCAATGTTAAGAAAATGAAATCTAGATTTAGGCTAACTCACTAGTTAGATCTAGGATCTCTTTTCCCACTTAAAATCTTGGTGAGTCTAATGCTTCCTACACTTGTAATTATTCTAATTTACATGCATTTATTCTATAATTTGATCAATACATTAGGTTATTTGCATATCTTATTGTTCATGTGCACTTATTTAGTATTGAAAATAAAGCATTGCACTTCTTTGTTCAATAAACACTTAGATTTTTGTTGAACCCAAATTAAATTATATTTTGCATAATTTTTAGATTTAATTGCATAATTTAAGATCTAATCTACTTTATGAAGAAATTAAATCTATTTATTTTAAGTAAATATTCAAATATTGTATTTTTTCTTTAGAAAAGTAAAAGCATATCAATTCTTGCTTTTTTGTAGAAACATAGACTAAAATTCCTTCTACTATTTCATTGGCATATCTATCTTGTCACCACTTTCTTCTTTCTCCTACTTCCTAGGAGAATTCAAGTGTGAAGTTGATTTGAGCTTTCAACTCCCTTGAATGCTTAAAAATATTAATTCATTCTTTTTTGCACCCCATCAAAAAATTAGGGAATTTTTGTTTGCTAAGCTCTATCAAGATTTAGACCTTGATTGATGTTGTTAAAGACTTGTAGATATTAAAGGACTTGTCTAGGTGTTAGCTTTCTATAATGATTCAACAACTAGGCCTTTATAGCTATGATTCAGAGATTGGACATTTAACCTAAATATCTATTTCAATCATCATGAAGGTGCATTTAAGTTTTCAATCTAGGGACGTGAACTTGAAATGGGTCATCATAGTATGTGCAATAGGAACTCAAAATAGCCATTTTCATTCTACAACTAAGATAGACACAATGCTGAAAGTAAAGTGCTTAGAACATAATAATATAAATGCCAATAATCAATCAATAACTACATTAAGCTGAAATGCATGATAGAAATGAAAATTTGAACAACAAATAAGAAACTACTATTTTTTCTTTAGCTACAGGAAAAATCACATAATGGAATTCTAGTGGTTGCAGGAATAGTCGGTGCCAGATTCTTAAATAGTTATTGAGTAGAAAGTAATACTAAACAAATACTATACTAAAGGATGGATTATTCACCAAGTGGCCCCCTTGGATAAGTATCCTCTAAACTAATGGAAAACTCAGATGCTCAAACTTAGAATTTCATTTTATTCACTAGAATCATGAGTACAAAAGAGTAGCATAACTATATTGCTAAAAAATTTAGAGTGTGAGTATAATATCAGATCGTGCAACCCCCTAAGAAGGAGCATATGATCCTTATTTATACTATCAACTAAGCAGGGTAGTCAACTCCATGAACTGGGAGGATGCCATTTAGGGAAAACAAAGAAAGTGGAGTGGCAGTTATGCATGCATGTAATCCAGTCAAACATGCATGTCCACACGTAGATTTAGCATTGCAATAACAAACACATTTTCTCAACATCAATAAAGACCACTAAAAGGTGGTTACATTCAATTTGCATGGGAAATATCCTCTCGTCAACCTCCTTTGACCTTTGAACAATTCCCTCATTGGATGTTATGGTGCATGCCTAGATGGTGGTGTCTTTCTCAATTTAGTATCCTCAAATTAAATCTGCATGGAAATGTTAGTATGTACGATAATTGCATATCTATAACCAGCTTAAAGAAAATTCATTAACCACATGCAGGATTAATATAGATAGTCCATATATTATGTCACTATCATTAAAGGTTTGAAGAAATAGGATTAGGCCAAATGTCTATAGTTTGAGGAAATATCATAAAAGTATCAATACTTAACATCGAAGTCCATGATAACTTCAACAAGTAAATCATAAATTATATCCAAAATTAGACCATAAACTAGACTCATCACTCCCCCCAACCTAAGGTTTTGCTGGTCCTCCAACAAGGGAAGGGTTGTTCTACTTGGTCAATGCTCTAAAATTTACAAGTGACAACTGTCCCACATCAAAGTGTGCTATGTGTGAATCAAGGTCCCAATAGAATCCTCCAAATTTTTCCAATCTGCTCCATATCTGACTCTCTGTGATGGCAAAACAATATCATAGTGGAAGAACCTAAAGTTCAGTACAAGCCACATTAGGGTGGGTGGCTGAAAAGTATGGGGAAGCCATAGTCACCCTTTTGTCCTTCCAATGTGAATATATATGTCAATTCTTTTAAAAGTTGCAGCATAGTTCCCGATGGAATGAGGCTTAGCCTGCTTGAGATCATCAATTAGGCTGTTCCATTTTTGTGAGAGGTATCTCTTCACAGTTTCCTCTTTTTTTTTTGCCTTTTCCTCATATTCACTATAAACTGCTTCTATCCAAGGCATAATCCTATTACCATAGCTAGGTCTGAAAAGCATTATGTGCCATTCCCTAAATATGTCCCTTGGATTCCTTGATTCAACCCTAATGGATAGGGGGATGTTTGATTCCATTTGCTTATAAGCCCCATATTGATGTCCCCAACTAATCTCATTTTGTACCTAGGACATAAATTCCCTTAATTTGACATCCCCAACATACAACAATGGATTCCAATCATGTTCTTGAGTCACAACACAATTATGCAAATAAAACTCGCACAAAAAAATCTTCATTTCAAGGGAAGAAATCTGATAAGCATTGAAAATTTCAACAAGAGTCAATGGAAGGGTTCAAACCTGAGACAACTATTGTCAGCCTAAAAGAAAGATATTTATCCTTCAAATGCAGAGCATAGACTCTTGGAGGGTCCTACACTCTAAAATCTATGGTACCAAAGTTGCCATATCATCCACCTTCTTCTTTAAGGTGGAAATTTCTACATCCTTGTCTTCAATCTCCTTGTCTCTCTTTTGAATTTCCTTTTTCAACCTGTGTTTTTCCTCCTTCCATTCTTCTTCCCTTTTTTTCATCTCTTTCCATAAATGCATAGCTACCTTATGCATTGAAAAATTAGGGGGGTTATGTATTCCCACCAGCATTTTTCCTGGCACTGATGCTTGCTCTTCACATGGTACTAACTACAAGGATTCAGGCTATCTCGTCAATTTTGGTTGCAGTGGCACTAATTTTTCTCCCAATTTTTGCTGTTGCTGTAGGGACTCTTGCTCTTGTTCTTGTTCTAGCTTTTTCTGGAAGATCTCTTGCTGCAGGAAATCCTAATTTTCCTCATACTCTTGGTTCTCCACTTGTTCTCTAATGTTGGTAAGATCAACCAATGTTATGTTTGTAGTTGTCTTAAATATATCCTCTTCCTCAATATTCTCCTACCCCATTGGAGCTTATGTGTCCACCTATGATATTTCTCTAGACTTAGGGCTTTCCTATAGAGGCATACCAAAGGCTGGCCCAGCTAGTCTTTCTTTCCTAAGAGGGCTCCCATGTTTTCTTTGGCTATAGGATGAACAGTGTCAACCTTTCTCTTCTTAGAGCTTGGTATTTCATTTTCTATTGGCTGCTTTTTCGCTTTTCCTTTTCTCATTTCTACCACTCTCTTTTCTGCCCTAGTTTTCATTAAGATGCCAAGTGGAACATCATCATTAGAATCAAGGGAAGAAATTTCATTATCTGAGTGGTTTGTCCAACAAGAGCTAATTTCTTTGATTTCTTTTGTTGCGGGAGGGTTTACATTAGGGCCTATTCTAGAGGTTGAAGCACCAAGAGTGGCTTTAGTCATGCTCAATCTCCTGATAGACCTACAAGGTTGAGGTAAAACCCTAGGTTGTAAATGCTTAGGTCTAATTTGATCAATTTCTATGAATTCTTCCTAGGTCATTCCAGATACATCATGTAGAGACTTCTCAACTAACAATTTAATTAGACAATGGTGGGAAACAGAATCATCCCCACCTTTCTGAGTCTTGGCTACCATGATTGAAAGAAGGTTGCATAGCATGTTCGACACATTCATCCTCCTTCCATGCCTCATGCGATTCAAAATATTGAAGTGCATGAAATGCAAATTCAGCTGGTGACCTTCATAGGTGATATATTTTATGACATAAATGACTATCTGCTTCAATGGCTTAGAAAAAGACATTATCTTTGAACCTTATTTATCTATGCTCAATGGAGGGTCATTTGGCTCTATAAATTCAGCCCTAGCTGATCTAGCATCTCTAGAAGTAGGGTAATTTTCATCATTGGTTGGAAACTCTATGAATTCTACAATTAATTCTTCAGTCACCATGACCTCCAACGCTTTTACTGTGCCCTTCCCTTTAGACAATGTCTAGGAAAATTCTCATGCAATGTCTTCACTGAAATCATTAGGCTTCATGAAGTAGTCTATCCACTCGTAGCTTCTAAATTCAGCTAGGCAGGGTGCATCCTATAGTAATATATTATGCACCATGGGTTCATTTTGAATAAACCCACCTCCCATTGTCTGCAATCAAACAAACAATCTATGGTTTCCTTCCTGCAATTCTCATTTGAAAACCAAATTTACCTCCTTGCAATACTTGCTAAATTTCCAATGTTAATGTCAACTGAATTTTCCCTTTCTAATTTTAAAATTTTTTTTGGCAACACAACTTGATATACGATAGGGTCAACAATGGTAAGGAAAGAGTAATAAAGGAAAGTTATAACGGAGAGAAATGGTGGCAATAGTTGGTGTCACCTCACACATGTGAGCCGTCCTCTCACTCAGATTTCAAATTGGCTCAATTTAAATTTTGTTGACATAGACCAGTATGGACTGACACATGGGAAAAATATTGACATCTTTTTCCTCCTCCCAACCTAAATTTGGGCATGTGTCCTCGCATGCAAAATGATCATTTAACAAGGGTAGGGAATATTGGCATGATATGGTGAATATCCATACTAATGTACAACAATTAAATGAATGCACTTAAAGACAATTAAGATATAGCAATTAATGAGTGCACATACCTGAATGTGTGGAGGATTCATTTTGAAGATTGTGAAGAAAGTACCATTCGCCTTGTTAGGAAATAAGTTCAGCAATTAATGAAGATGAGGTGGGATGAGGTGGAGTGGAGTGGAGTGAAGTGAAGTAATGGAAGAGAGAGAAAGGTGGATATGAATGGGAGGATGGGTGGATGGGTGAAGAAATGGACTCCCATGGAAGTGGAAGTCTTTATTATGACTTGAGTACATACCTTAACTAGCCAAAAGGAGGGACATTAGGTTCGTTTCCTTCAACTGTAGGAAGCTTAGGTGTTGTATGTGTTGTGCAATTTTTTGCACACATGCCCCACTGTAAGCGGGGACCCTCTTTCGCTTCAGTTTTGGTGTTCTCCCCCCTCTCTTTTGAGGTTTTGTCTTACTTGGGCACATGCTTAAATGTTCATTTTGATTTCCTAGGTGTTCCTCTAGGTTGTTTATTGAAAATCTTTAGTCCTGGATGAATTTCGGGCTTTTGCCCTGATTCAGAATTTTCCCTCCTGGTTGGATTTTCCTGGATCCTGCTTGATGTCTAGCTAGACCCTTGTGGTTTAGGAATTTTGGTTCTTCGTGGATTTCTGCATGGTATGGATTTCCCCGAACTCTGCCCTGTCATTGGTTCCCTGAGTTTCATGACTATCTTATCAAGTGCATTAATGGCTTCATACATGCTTTTAAGGCTAGATCCTACTTGATTTCTAAGATCTTTTGCACCATTATGTTTGCTACTTGCCATCATTTGAGCTAGGAGGTGCTTTCATGGGATTGAATTAATTGCTTTGGTGGGTATCTCTTGTGCGTTGTTGCCTCTGATTGTTGCGGACACCATTGAGCTTCATGTTTGCTACTTCCGAGACCAATTCCCACTTTTTAATGGTATGTCTCTAGTTGCTCTACTTTGAATTAATTTATGAATGGCACGTTGGTATTGTGAAGGTTGGTGGGATTTGAGTTCCTATGTGTTTTTTTATTTCATGCTAGGGTTGTTCAATTTTGCATCATTTGTCATCCCTTGGGTAAGTCTTGAACTCACTTGTCTATCTACATTTTGGTGAACCTTTCCCAAGAGTGTTTGGTAAACCCTGGTAGTGACTCAATAGTGAAACAACTAAATCCTAAGCTTTCATGTGTGTTAATGGTAGATGGTGAGGTTTGAAACCTAGGACAGGGCCATGTCTTGTTATTTCATCTTAAAACGGGTCCGTAATACAAAGAAAATTCATGAAAGAGCCCATCCCTAGCTTCCCCTGGTTTTAACTTTTTGAAATCCTTAGTGGGTTTAGTGTCTGGGTGAAATCATACTTTAGCATTGCAGTCAGGGATGATCCATCCCTTTTGAAGTCTCTTCACTATGACCTTTCATCATTGGTGAGACCTTATGTCGATCACCCGGTGTTTTACCGAGGGGCCTTTTTTAAGTTCATGACTTGTCACTATGACAATATTGTCCCTCACACCAAGCACCTTTGCTTTCGTCAGGTTGTATTCTTTCCAAGAAAGCCATAACCCTTTGAGTTTGGGGAGACCTCATACCGATCACCCTATATTTCACTGAAGAATCCTTCTTAGATTTGTATTTGGTCTCCCAAATGATGTCACGCTTTTCCTGAAGTCTTCCTGTTGGCAAGATAAACCAAGTTGCTGAGATATCATAGCAGGTCCCTAAAAGTCTTGCCGATCTTCTATTATATCACTGTGACTTTTTCCTTCAGCGAGACCCTTCACCGAGCACTATTGCCTTCGTCGAAGTCTTTCTGTTGGGGAGACATCCATCTTTTGCTAAGAGTTCTCTACGAGATCCTTGTTCCTGCCGAGACCTTTGCTTTTGCCAAGAAATTTTGGAGACCCCCTTCCTTTCTCACCAAGCTTAGATCTTCCTTCTTTAAGACCTTAGTGTGTCAACCAAACATTATACCAATGAGATTCCTTTGTTGGTGAAGCTTTGTGCAGTCGCTAGGACCTCCAGCCAAACTAAGAACTTATACTGATATTTTCCCAAATTCTTCGTGACTCCCCTTTGTCGCCAAGACTCCCCCGATTGTCCTTTTATCATATTGATGGTATTTGCTATGTCTCTTTTTGCCAGGATGTTTCACTGAAACCCCTAAGTCTTAGCGAAGCCTGTCCTAGTGATTTCCTTCGGTGAGACTCCCGTTTGTCGTTGGGCCTTCTCTGTGAGATCTTAACTCAAGTCAAAATCCTTCATTTCAGGAATCTCTGTTTAGTTTGGAATTATGCCTTAATCGTGGATTTTTGTTGAGTCTAGATTCCTCCAAAATCTGCCATCTCTAGAATTTTCCAAAGTCCCCTATCTAGCTCGTTCTTCACGGAAATCCGTCCCTCAGATTTTCCCGAAATTTGATGAAACATGAGTGAACATGAAATAATTGGATTCGATTATAATTTATGATATATTTGGTGATTATTTCATGTCATATTTGGATTTCCCATGTGAATTATTGATGAAAAATGATCAAGTCAATGATTAAGTAGGCGTCTCTTGACTTCTCCATTGGAATCCAGTTGGTCTAGAACTTCCCAAAATTCCTCTCCGACTCGGATTCCACGGATGGTCTTGAAACTCAAAATCTATTATGGTCATTTTATGTGAATTTTAACAACACCTTGACTTTGTGAGATGCTTTCTAACAGTGTTTTGAAGAATTAACCTTGCTTTCCTATGATTTTTACTATGTTTTCATGTTGAATGCAGGCTGAGTCAAGCAAGGTAGTAGCTGGGTCCTCATTATCTGATGCAGAGAGGATCAAGCTGGACATTAAGAGCAAGGTCCCTAAGAGTAAGATCACTTCTATTTGGTCAGAAGTGACTGATACAAATGTTGGCCTCTGGGACTATGAAGAGTTTAAAGCAAGAATGGTGGTTGAGGATCTTCCTTTAGTGGCCAGGAGAATAAAAGAATCAGGATTGTCGCATGTTGTTGGTTTCCCTTCTAGGGTGCAATGCTATGAGCTGGTCCTTGAGTGCACCAGGCACTATGATCGGGATACATAGAGGATAATTGGTCCTCAAGGGAGAGTCATTTCCAATCTCAACCTGGTCTCCATTGCCCAAACCTTCGACATGCCATACAGATCTCATGTGGTGGAATTCACCATTGAGGTAGCCGAAGAATTATACGATCATAAGTCTGTGAAGTCACAACAACTAATCAACTCCTGGCTGGAGAAGCCCAAGTCCCACTATTCCAAGTTGCCTAAATAGCTATATAGAGCAAAATTCAAGGAGTACTATGATGCAATCACCTTTCTTAGCAGGGTGCTTGGATTGAGGAGTGCTGGTACATTTGAGAACTAGATGTACCATGTGATTGTAAGGATGGAATGAGAAAATATCAACTACCATTGGGTAGGGGTCATCAGTCAAGTGATTCATAAACAATTGTCCAATGTGTTGTAGACAAAGACCTTCACAATGACATCATATTTGGTCTATGCACTGGCTAGGTTCCATCCCTATAGAGGATTGGATACAAAGGGAATTTTTGGAAAGGACATCATTTATGAAGTTTTTCCTCAGTTATATTTAGGAGTCTCTGACTATAGGAGGGAAAATGATGCATTCACCATGCATATCACCAGAATGCTTCAGGAGGCAAAGCATGTCAGGATTTCAGATTTGGCTAAGGAGCTCATCAAGAAGTATGTAGCCTAGTTCATTTAGTTACCAACCTTCTCTTACATCCGGATTGATGGTTGTCAAAAGGCCCTGTATAGGCTTCCAAAGCATCCTACTGACCACATCATATTTGTTGGAAGTCACCAGGCAGATTTATGACTTTGATACCATTGTCAAGAAAGACAAGCATAAGATAGAATTTGGTGGGGATTTTCCCCCAAGGATTGGCACTGGTGAGGTATGTCCTTCCATTGGTTATGCTCAATCTTTAGAAGAAGAATTGTGTGCTCTTTGCTTGTCTCTCCACTCCAAGAGATCTAGGTTTGAAATCACTGGGGAGGCTCAAAAGAAGGCTAGCAGAGAATATAGCCACAAGGTGAACTTAGAATATTACTGGGCCAACTGCAGTGATGAATTTGAGGTCAGGAAGAAGAAATTCTCCTGACTTCTAGTTGATGCAGTTCAATTATATAATGTAAGAGCAGTGCCTGATCAATTGGAAGATAATGGGAACGCAATTCAGGACCATGCCTATGAGGCAGTAAAGGATAGGCCTATTGGTGATGTGGATTGGTCAGAGGAGGAAAAGATAGAGCTGAAGCAACTGATGGATCGAGTCCTAAAATTCACTAGGATGTGGCTTAAACACACAGTATGGGAGTTGGAAAACAAAGGAGTACAATGCACCTATGCCCTGATGGGGGACTTAGATTCCCATTCTACTTCTGAGGAGTCCACTAAGTAGGATTCGAAGGGCAAGGGTAAGCTGGATTCCCCTACCAAAGGTAAATCTAAAAGCATTCAAGTAGAAGAGGCCCAAGAAACAGTGAAACAAAGGAGGCCAAAAGCTAAGAAAAGCACTAGGACTAAGAAGCCTGAGCAGAAAGAAATTTAAAAAAAGAGTCCTGAGGTCGATGCTACTATGCCAAAGAGGAAAAGGATTGTCAAATTATCAGAGAAGGCTAGCTCTGAGGTTGGAAAAGAAAAACCTACTCCACTGGTGGTGGATGTTGAAAGTTTAGGAGAAAAGTCCAAAGTGTATGCAAGGAAGTCTAAGACCCCTTCTCCCAGGGATGGTATGTCTATGGCTGATCTTCCTCTAATGGCTTCTCATGAGAAGTAGCATGATGACCTCCCTTCAACTCATGAAACCCAAAGTGAACCAAGTGAGACGAGGGAGATTGATGAGGATCCAGATATAGGAGAGGAAGAATTTCATGAAGGGGTACTCTACAGTGTAGAGGCAGAATTTGAAAGGATAATGTGGTCCCCTATGGTCGCACATGCTGACTCTCCTATTAGAACTGAAGCAGTTGAATTGCCTCTAAGAGAGGTAGGGGCATTAAAGGATCGCTCACCTAGACATAAAGAGGAGCATGTTTCAGAGGAAGAAAGTAAAATGGATGGGACCCCTGAGAGATGAAATTTGAATGAGGAAATGGCAGGAGAACAACATGAAGAAGAAATTGGGCAAAGCAGAGTGCAATTGGAGTCCACTATCCCTAATTGGCTAGAGAAATAAATAAAGAGAAAGCATGTGGTAATGGAAGATAGCCCACCGAACTGGGATGCACTACTGGCCAATATTGGAAAGGATAAAGGAAAGAAGAAGGCTAGGGTGAATTCATGAGTTGAGAGGGATGAGGCACATAACAAGGTTGTTCATATTGCTACCCCTATTCTAGACAAAGATAGAGACGATGTGGCTAGAAGTGATTATGATATACAAACTTTCAATCTCGGGCCTACATCAGTTGAGCAGGATATAGAGGACTATAAGGTCTCCAGTATAGTTATGGTGGATCAATTGAGGAGGGAAATAAAGGCCAAGCAGGAGCTAAAGAGCAAAAATGAAAATCTTAGGAAGTGCTTGGAGGAATTAATAAAGCCTCTACAATCTATTAATCCCTCTTCCTGTGCTACCCATCCTCTACTTCAGGAGACCATAACTGAGCTTGAAAAGATGAAAGCTTCCACCCTTGCCACTGTGAATTGGCTGAAAGGAGTGCAAGAGAAGGGTGATGAAGCTATTAAGGAGATCTTGTCAACAGGGAAAGATGCTATTATGGTGATTGAGTGGTTGAAACGAGCATTGGCACAAGATAAGGAGGATACAGACCTCCTTCTACAAAAAAGTAGAACTCTAATGGAATACACCCGTGACAGGTTGGTAAGTGATGAAATTCTTTCTTCCTCTAGAGTTGTCGAACCTTGGGAATGGTTTGAAGTGTTGCAAGTTAGGCAGAAGGTGTTGAAAAAGATTCACAAACAAGGGAAGCAGATTGACGACACCTTGACTAATATTTAAATGGTTCCATTGCCTTCTTTGAAATCATAACAGGAAGAAGAAGGATCATGCCCAAGTACTTGAGCTTGGAACAGTTGAGAGAATGGTGGCATGATGTGTATGCACCACTTGGTGATGGTTCTATTTCTGAGCACCAACTAGATGATGTGGCCACCTACCTCACAGTTATTGATAAACATGTGACATACAAAGTAGAATGAGATAGGTCAGTCAAACACTCAAGGGACAAGATTGTGTCCATGGAGATGCGACTTAGCGTTCTACCAAGAGCACTTGTGGCTGACTTGGATGGGGCATTCTTGAAGCTACATGAAGAGTCAGATCGATGTAGGGATAATAGGGAAGGGAGCTAATGATAGGATGTAGTGGGATTTGTGCTTCCCCATTATCTTCCCATGCATCATCTAGGATGCATTGTGGATCCTGGGATGACCTCGACGGGATGTACATTTAATTCTTGTTTAACCCATTTTGAAGACTCTCTTGGCCGAGTGGTTGTGGTGAGTTATTACAGCAAAACCCTTGCCTGGCCAACATTTTCTGGGGAATTCTTTATATTGGGCGTTTTTCCTCTTTGTAAAGGGTTGTTGATTAGAACAATCAGAAATAGTTAGAAAGATTGGAGATAATAGTTAGATAGTTTAGTCAGTAGCTAGAAGTGAGTAGGTATTCTCAAGCAAATATTGTAACAAAAAACCAGGATTGTTGCTACAATGAACAAGTTGAATACAAAATGACATTGTGATTTGGTGCCATTCTTGTCTTCTTTTGTTTCTTGCATGGTTTTTGTCGTCTTATCTTTAAAACTTCTTTGAGGAAGTTAGCATTTAGATTAGATTTGATTTAATAATGTTTGTGATTCGATACTTGAAAGTTGTAGCAATCCTTCAGTCCATACTTTTTGCAATCAACTAATTGTTAGTTGCTTTGCAAAGTTAGCCTAGAGTTCATATTTCATTATGCCTAGTTCGATTGTGAGGATTTGTTCATTTCAACTGCATAAGGGGTTTTTGAATGAATGCTCATGATTTGAAAATATTAACACCTCAAAAGATTGCACTATTTTATGTGAGATTGCAGATTTATCTTGGTCAAGGAGAGACTAGTTTTTGAAGGATTTGTCCATTTTAGTGTTTTGTTAATTTCATTGTTAATCTTAGGAGTAGTATTAGATTTAGAAATCTCTCTAAAACCCTTTTCCTTTTCTATTTCTTTAAATCATTGGGTTAAATTTAGGATTGGAGTATCACTGGTTTGTTAAAATCTGGTAAAATGGATTCAACATTTTGCTCATAGTAAGGTCCCTTTGTGATTACCAACATTTTCACATTTCGTTACTGAGTTGTTTTATGCACTGTCAAGACCTGAAATTAGAGACCTTGGGGTTATCTCTTGAGACTTTCCAATAGATATTTACCTTTCATGAGAGATAGGATATGATATATTCTATTTGTCTATTATTATGCAAAAAGCACTATCAACAGGAACTGGCACTAGAAGGAGGGCAGAACAAGCAAGCTGGATCAATTTTTGAATGCCATCTCTTCTAAGAGATTCAGAAGAATAACAAGATCTGCTCTAAGAGAGGAAGAATTTCAAGAGTTACCAGACCCCACTAGGTCAAGAAGGACCAACAAAGGGGGAGAATCATCATCTTCTCATCCATCTCATCCACTCCCATCATCCCCATCTTCATCAAGTTCATTTGAGTATGAGGCCATTCCCAGTCCACAACCTCAACCCATCATAAATCAACCATTACCACCCCCACCTCCACCAATGGCTTTCCTAGCAACCAACTCATCTCCCTTGAGCTTCGCTATCTATAATGTTATGCCAAAAAACCCTAAGCACTTCTGTTCAAAAATCCATATTAATGATCCTAATAGAACCGCTAAAGAGCGCATTAGAATCTTTCAAACTGGCCTGAAAGATAGGGGGATAAACCATGAGGATGTAGCATGTAGGTTATTTCCCTACTCACTAGGGGAAGATGAATTCTACTGGTATAACCACTTGCCTGCTAGATCCATCCAACATTGGACTGAGTTAGAAGCTGCCTTCTTGCAGAATTTTTGAATTCCCATTAGTTCTAATGAGCTTTACAGACAGTTCACAAATGTGAAGAGAGAGGTCAATGAGCCCATAGGGTCTTTCAACAATAGGTTTCATCATTCCTACACTAGATTATAGGCCCCTTATGTTGTTGATGAACCCACTGCCTTAGAAGTCTATTATGAAGGACTTGATAGTTTGACAGCTACCTTTATGAAATGGAGTAATAACCCCCTAACAGTTTACTAGATGCATATGCAGAGGCTGAAAAAGTCAACACAAATCTAAGGCAACATCTTTCTAGGCCTTTACCCTCATTAGGACCCATTGCTCACCTTGGACAAGTTCCAGCTATCAGCTCACCTTGGACAAGTTCCAGCTATCAACCAAGCCCTTGCGAACCATACTCTTATCATGAATCCAGTACCTCAATTGCCTTTGGTCCCTCACCTAGGACCCGCTATGGGACAAATGTTATCCACGATGAGTTATCCCCAGCAAAATGTGAATCAACTCTTGCACGCTCAGCCTCATGCTAGTTATCCTTCATACTTGCAAAATTTTGAAGTCCTAAACCAATCATTGAATCCCCATGCTGGAGCTAGGTATTCTCAGAATAATGCAAACCAACCATCATGCAGTAATCCTGACAAGGAATGACTAGATGAACTGTCAGAACAAATAAAGAAACTGAATATGGAGGTAACCTACTTAAGAAATCAGAATAGTTAGTTGCAAGCTACTTAGAGGAACATGCAGTCCAATCAAAACATGGAGTATAACAATGACAGAGGGTATAACAATGATAGAGGTTATAATCAAGACTGGGGATATAATAATGAAAGAAGATAGAATTATGATAAAGGGAAATCTTCGGGCCAAAACTTTGACCGAGGTGGTGGATAAGGATTTGAGAGAAGACTACAGTCAGGACAGAACAAAACTTGGAATACAGGTCCCATCAATGGAGGAGTTCCCACCCCATTGGATCAACCTACTAGTCAACCTGTTAATCAGTCTACCAGTCCACCAGTAAATCAAGAGAAGCCTCCTAGCAGAGTATACCTGGCTGAGGCTACTTTATCAGGGTGGTGCAGGCTCCACAAGACTAGTCAGCATTTTGAACTAGATTGTCAAGAGTTCCAAACAATAGCCTTGATCTTTCAGTATGAGGTGGAGAATAACACAACCTGTCAGGAAATAATACCCTCTATTCCTTATGATTCACCAGTGCTGGTGTTAAATCATGCTCCTTTCCCACAAAGTGAGGACAACAAACCTGAAAAGGAATTAACCAATTGGAGGATGAGGCAGACCAGGTGTACAATGGGGATGAAATGACCCAATTATTTGATGAAAATTCAATGAACGATAATGGTCCTAGGGATGAAGAAGAAGCTTACATTGAAGAAGTATAGACCTTCCAAAGGCCTGTCAAGATGTACAATTTGAGAGAGTTTCCACACAAGCGTCCACAGGATGGAGCCCCCTTCACTACTTCCATCCCACCAAATAATTTCAACATGCCTCTAGACCATAATTCTAGTAACAATCCCTCATTTCCCCTAGTTTCTAGACAATATTTATCTCAAGGAGGATAGACTGATGTACCAAAGGGAAGAAGTGCTGAGGTGAGTAAAGAAAAGATGGTGGAGTACCCGAAGGAAACTCCCACTGATTTAAATGAAGAACAATTATTCACGTATGTTGCTAAAGAACTCCAGAAGTTAAAGGTAAATCTATCTGCATTTGAGCTATTAAGAGTTCCATCCATTAAGAATGCGATCATAGGTTCTTATGATGCAAACTCCATATTGCAAGATAAATCGGTTAGCAAGAGTATCAGCAGAATACCTAGTTCTCAACCAATAGGAGGGAAAAATTGAGTACATAATCAAGACCATATTCCCCCTTAGAGTATAGGGAAAGAGAGGGACAAATCCCAAGTTGCCCAAGTGGATACTCCTTTGACTTTATTCCAAGGGAAAACAGATACTCCCTTATTTTTTATTTTCATTCGCGTATTCGACAAGAATTTACATAACTATTTGCTGGATTTGAGTGCCTCAACCAATGTTATGCCCCTTGGTGTCTGTAGAGCTATGGGTATCACCCCTACTGATTCTCAAAAGAAAGTCACATAGCTGGATAGGACTAAAGTCAATGTTGTTGGGGAGCTGAATATGATCCACATGCAGATTGGTTCTGATCCTAGGATTCAGCAAGTTATTAATATACATGTGGCTGACATTCCTAATGCTTATGGCCTAATCTTGGGAAGGGACTTTACTAGGGCATTGAATGGATATGTTTCAACTAATCACTCCCATATGTGGCTCCCATAGAAGGGAGTGCCAAATCAAATTAGAATTGAACGAGAACCCAGAATGAAGTATATGATTATAGAGTATCATAAGACATCTGCTAAGATTTTGGTGTCAGAAGTAGGTATGGGTAGTTACATGCTTTCCGCTCCCCTTGAAGGACTAGACTCGGAGGAGGTCCTCATGTTGCATATAGTATCTCATGGCCTCATGAAATAGTCTAGTGGTGTTGAAGTCCTAGTGGAACCAATTAAAGACAATGGTGAACTAGCTGAAAGTAATGATGATCCGAAGGATAGTCGACTGGATGTGTTAGACAATTTTCAAGAGTTCCTTCAAAAATGTATTGAAGGTCAGATTCAGTTAGGACAAAGGATGAACTTTGAGGAGTTAATCTTGCCCAATTGGTGCAGGGTACACAATGCTACACATTCAAAATTGGACTGTTGCATATGCCAAGCCACACTAAGACAGATATAGAAGCATACTAATCCTGCAGCCCGAGTTGATAACATCAATGTCCATGAAGACTACAAAGGAAGAGAAAGGATGCCTTTTGAAGAGCCATCCAGCAGTAACAGTGCAAGTAATATAGTGAGAAACCCTGTAGCCACTGGTTGTTGGACTCTGAGATTTGATGGGTCTAAATCAAAGCAAGGAGCTAGAGCTGGCTTCAAGTTGATTAGTCCAAGAGGTAAAACATTCTTCACTACTCATAGACTCCAGTTTCATTGTACTAATAATATAGTAGAATATGAAGCCCTAGTACATGGATTGTTGATGGCCTTGAAGAAGAAGATTAAGATCTTACAAGTGTATGGGGACTCTGAATTAGTAGTCAAACAAGTTAGAAAGTAGTAATCCTGCCATGACAGAAGAATGACTAACTACATACACAAAGTATGGGACCTTATTAAAGGATTTGACGCCTTCAAAATATAGCTGATTCCATGAAGTAAAAACGAGACAGCTGATTCCTTGGGCCAGGTAGCTAGCATTCTGCAACCTCTATCTCTTTCTGGGTTGAAGAAGTTTATAGTGGAACTAACCCCAGCGCCCTCAATCCCTGATAATGTTACCAGTTTCTAGGTGTTTGAAGATGATAAGAATATTCTAGACTTTATCACAAATATAGATGTGTTTGCTTCTCAGGATCAAGACACTAGAAAAGAGTCCATTAGCAGAAAATGTGACAAGTATAATGTGGGATCCCAGGAGGATGTAAAAAATATTCTTATTGGCAAAGTGTGTACCCCAGAAGAAAGACAGGGAATCATTGATGCATTGCATAAATATCCAGATGTGATAGCCTAGAGTTATGAGGACCTAAAGACTTATGATACATCAATCATAACTCATACTATCCCTCTCAACCCAGGAGTGAAACCTTTCAGACAGAGGCAAAGGCCTATTAATACTCTGCTAGAACCTGTAATACAAAGGGAAGTGTAGAAACTATTGTCTGTGAGAATCATATTTCTAGTTAGACACTCTACTTGGGTTGCAAACCTGGTTCCTGTACGAAAGAAAAATGGTGAAATTAGATTGTGTGTAGATTTTAGGAACCTGAATAGAGCATCAGAGAAAGACAATTATCTAGTGCCTTCACTGGATGAGGTATTGCAGATTGTCAATGGGTCCCAGATGATGTCTTTTCTAGATGGTTATTTAGGATATAACCAGGTCATGGTGCAATATGAGGATAGACATAAGACTACTTTCACCACTAAGTGGGGCACTTTCGCTTATAGAAGAATTCCTTTTGACCTGATTAATGCTGGAGCTACATTCCAGAGAGCAATGCACATAGCCTTCAAATATATAATTGGTAAGTGCATAATCATTTATATGGATGATCTAACTATCTTTTCCAAAAGGAGAGGTTATCATATTTTAGATTTATGCAAAGTCTTTCAGAAATGTAGAGTTTGGGATATCCCTCAACCCAAAGAAATGCATCTTTGGAGTAATTGAAGGTAAGTTGTTAGGGCATATCATCTCTAAAAAGGGGATTGCAATTGATCCAAAATGTATAAAGGATATTCTCAAGATCCTACCACCTACTAGTAAAAAGGAAATGAAGTCGTTCTTTGGAAAAATCAATTTTGTCAAGAAGTTCATCACTAGATTTGCAGAGATAGTCAAACCACTAAATGCAATGTTGAAGCAGGAGGCCAAGGTGGAGTGGAATGCAGAAGCGAAGGAAGCATTTACTAAAATAAAGAGAGCTATTGCTGAAGCTCCAGTTTTAGTAAGTCCTAATTATACCAAACCATTCTACATATATTCATTTGTTTCTGACCAAGGAAACGAGCACCCCATAGAATTCATGAGCACACCATTAAAGGATGCAGAACTGAGGTACCCAAATATGAAGAAGCAAGCTTATGCCTTAGTCAGGGCAGTCAAGAAGTTTAGACATTACATCCTCAGAAATAAGATCTTTGCTATAGTTCCTGATCTTGCAGTGAAGCTGCTCTTGATATAGAATGAATTGGGAGAACGAAGAGCCAAGTGGGTAACTATGCTACAAGAATATGATATGGAAATTTAGCCCATAAAGCTGGTAAGAGGGTAGGGTCTCACAAATACAATGGCGGAGACAGGCCCTGATCTTACTGCTCAGGCCTATACTTTAGAGGATGTCTCTCCGGGAGAGTGGTATGATGAGATTGTTCATTATCTCCTAACTCAGAGGTATCCAGTACAAAGAAGGGAATTGCACTTAAAGAGTGGCAATTTCATGTTAAAGGGGTTGTCTTATACAAAATAAATCATGAAGGTGTGTACTTAAGGTGTCTGGGAAGGGCAGAATCTGAAAGAATGATGTCAGAATTCCATGACAGATATGGTAAAGGCCATGGGTCAACACCATCTACAACAAACTAGATTCTCAGAGTTGGTTATTACTAGCCTACATTGTTCAAAGACACCCACAATCATATCAAGACATGCCATGTGTGTCAGATGATGGCCACCAAAGAGAAATATGCAGCGCTCCCACTCCAGCCAGTCGTCAAGGTAAAACCTTTTGCTGAATGGGGGATGGACTTCATTGGCCCCATCAATCCACCCTCATCTGCTAGTCACAGTTATATTATCAACATTACTGATTATTTTACATGATGGATTGAACCTCTCGCATGCAAACAATGTACTTTTGAGGTAGTGATTAACTTCCTTGAATTTGGTATTCTTAATCATTTTGGATGTCCTATGTCCCTGGTTTGTGACAATGGTCCTGCATTTTCATCATTAAAGTTTTTGAACCGGGCTTTTGATCATGGGAGCATTGTAAAATTGGCATCCAATTACTATCCGTAGGGTAATGGGTTGGCAGAGTCATCTAATAAGAATCTACTGACTGTCATCCACAAGTTGTTAGGTAGGAACCCTAGAGACTGGCATACCCAACTTAGATTTTCTCTTTGGGCATATCATACAAGACATAAAGCCTCCATAGGGATGTCACCTTACCACCTAGTTTATGGATTAGAACCTGTGTTCCCTATACAGTTGAAAATTCCTACCCTTTAGTTCATCAATGAGTATTATGATGAGGGAGGTAGACGTGAGGCAAGACTTGTTGAGCTATTGCACCTTGAAGAAAAGAGAGATGAAGCACTGGAGAACTTGGCTAAGCATCAAGGGGTTGTCAAGAGGTGGTTTGATAAGAGAGCCAAGGTTAAAGCTTTTAGGATTTTTGACTTGATTCTTTCCTGGGATAAAGCCCATGATTGTAAAGGGGAACACAAAAAATTTGATAAACTTTGGCTTGGACCTTACCAGATCTCATAAATTCTAGGAGATAATGCTTTTCATTTGAAAACTATCACTGGAGAGGATATCCCATTGCCTATCAATGGGCAGTATTTGAAGCATTATTTCCAATCTTGAGCTATTTTCAACTCTGGTCTTGTATATAGTTAGAATAGGGTTTCCCTTTCTGCTTTGCTTTTGTGTATTTTGGTTAGTGTGGGCTTTCTTTTGGTTTGTTTGATTTTGCATTGCTTTTGCTATGGGGGTTTCTCTATTTTAGCCTGGATGTGTTGCGCTCGTATGGTGAATCTGCCTTCTCTGGAATTGTTCTAAGCATTTCACTGGTAAACTTTAGTCTTGCATCTTGAAAGGATGGTTGAAGTCTTTGCTATTGCTAACAGTTTTAAGATCAGATCTATAGAAGGTTGAGTCACTGGTGTGGATTTTAACTTGAAGTACTCTAAAAATCTCATATCTTTCATACATCTTAAGCATCTTGATGTCACTATAGGAACCCTTGTGAAGTCTTGTCAAGCGAAAAAATCCTATTTCTGCTTCAGTGCAACTGTGGTTCTCAACCCTGAGTGTGAACTTCATTGTTCACAGGTTGAAATGAAAGAGACATACATTGAATATCAAAAGAAAAGGAAAATGAAATATTAAATAAATAAAGAATAAATTCAACTTATCAGGATACTTGAATATCTCTACCGGGGCTATGGACACCTAGCTGGTAGTATAGCTATGTTAAGGAGAGCCACAACGATAACCTTGTTGGGGCTATGGATGCCTGACTAGCAGCGAGGTTCTATCTAGGATGCTTTTGAAGTTAGAATCCTTACGTAGCCTAATGTGACTAAGCTTGGTTTCTATAGTGGCTTAAGGAGGGAAATGAACCCATGTGCACACACATGGATTTTCAGTTTATGGAGGGTTTAATTTATCCTTTGGTTCTGATTCTGTAAATCTTGCTTTCTAACTTGTTTGTTTAATGGGTCATCCCACAATAATGGGTTACACTTTTTGGCCAAACTTGACATTGAAATCAACATTTTCAAAAAAAACTTCACTTTCTGACACCTATAGTAGGAAAACTATTAGGAATTTGAAAATGATGTAAACTAGTGATTTGTGAGATTTTTTCTGTAGATTTTAAATATAAATTTTTTAAAAAAATTGGAATTAAATTTTTATTTTTTTGATCCAGTTTTTAATAGTAAACAACATTTTTTAAAAGTGATGTGTACTTCGACACGCATAACTTTTTTTCTACAAAGGATAAAATTTTGATTCTTTTTAATTTAGGTTGCTAACACTGGTATCTATTGGTTTCATTTTGTTTCATAACATTTTGTTGAATATTTTTTTTTTAATTAAGTTTTGAAGTCAAAAAATTTACAATTTAGACATAGGTGCACTTCGGCACGCATAACTTTTTTGGTATGTATTGAAATTCATTTTTTTTTTGTTAGAATGAGGACACCAATACCTAGGGCATATATATTTTTCAAATTTTTTTTCTCAAATTTAATATTTTTCCACAATGATTTTTCGCTAAACTTGATGTTCAGTGAAAAACCTATGTTCAGTAAAACTAAAAAATAAAATATAATATAAAAACAAAATATATTAAATTTATAGTTGTTGGAAAGCTCGTTTCAATCTCTACAATTATCCAACTTGGTTTATCAAGTTGACTCCATTTTCACCTCCTTCCCAAGCTTTGATAGTCAAAAAAATGCATAAATTTTGAAATGGTGGAAGGGAAGGTGAAAAAAGGGGGTTCATTAGAACCCCCCTTCTAATGAAGGGGGTTCGAATGAACCCCCTTCATTAGAAGGAGGGTTCATTCGAACCCCCCTTATATGGTGCAAAATGGGGTTCATTAGAAGGGAGGGGTGTTCATTAGAAGGGGGGAGGGTTCATTAGAAGGGGGGGTTCATTAGAAGGGGGGTGGTTCATTCGAACCCCCTTCATTAGAAGGGGTAAACCATTTTAAATTTTTTGATGAGCATTTCTAATTTTTCTTCATCCAAAAAATTGTAACCCACTATTGTGGGTTTACCCTAATAGTGAGATGGAAACCAGAGATTTTGGGTTCTTGATTCTTGTTCGTCATCAAATGCTCTAGAGCATTGTCCCAGCAGAAGTCACCATTTGTTGTGCAATTTTTCACATGCCCCACTATAAGCAGGGACCCTCTTTCGCTTTGGTTTTGGTGTTCTGACCCCTCTCTTTTGAGCTTTTTTCTTACTTGGGCACATGCTTAAATGTTCATTTTGATTTCCTGGGTGTTCCTCCAAGTTGTTTATTGAAAATATTTAGTCCTGGATGAATTTCAGGTTTTTACCCTAATTCAAGATTTTCCACCCTTGTCAGATTTTCTTGGATCCTGCTTGATTTTTTATTGGACCATTGTGGTTCAAGAATTTTGGTTCTTTGCAGATTTCTGCGTGGTCCGGAATTCCCCAGACTCCACCCTGTCATAAGTTCCCTAGGTTTCATGACTATCTTATCAAGTGTATTAATGTCTTCGTACACGCTTTGAAGGCTAGATCCTACTTGATTTCTGAGATCTTTTGTGCCATTATGTTTGCTACTTGCCATTATTTGAGCTAAGGGGTGCTTTTAGGCGATTGATTGACTTTATTTTGGGGCATTTGGGCTTGAATTAATTGCTTTGGTGGCTATCTCTTGTGCGTTGTTGCTTGTGATTGTTGCAGACACCATTGAGCTTCACATTTGCTACTTCCGAGACCAATTCCTACTTTTTAATGGTATGTCTCTGGTTGCTCTACTTTGAATTAATTTATGAATGGCATGTTGGTATTGTGAAGGCTTGTGGGATTTGAGTTCCTGTGTGTTTGTTTATTTCATGCTAGGGTTGTTCAGTTTTGCGTCATTTGTCATCCCTTAGGTAAGTCTTGAACTCACTTGTTTATTTGCATTTTGGTGAACCTTACCTGAGAGTGTCTGGTAAACCCTGGTAGTGACTCAATAGTGAAACAACTAAATCTTGATCTTGCCTATGTGTTAATGGTGGATGGTGAGGTTTGAAACCTAGGACAGGGTCATGTCTGGTTATTTCATCTTAAAACGGGCCTGTAATACAAAGAAAATTCATGAAAGAGCCCATCCCTAGCTTCCCCTGGTTTTAAATTTTTGGAATCCTTAGTGGGTTCAACGTCTGGGTGAAATTATACCTTAGCATCGCAGTCCAGGATGATCCATCCCTTCCGAAGTCTCTTCACTGTGACCTTTCATTATTGGTGAGACCTTATGTCGATCGCCCCATGTTTTACCGAGGGGCCTTTGTTAAGTTCATGACTTGTCTCTATGACAATATTGTCCCTCACACCGAGCGCCTTCACTTTCGTTGGGCTGTATTCTTTCCAAGTCACCGTAAGCCTTTGTGTTCAGGGAGACCTCATACCGATCACTCTGCATTTCATCGAAGAAGCCTTCTTAGGTTTGTATTTGGTCACCTAGATGATATCACGCTTTTGCCGAAGTCTTCCTGTCGGCAAGATAAACCAAGTCACTGAGATGTCATAGCGGGTCCCTAAAAGTCTTGCCAATCTTCTGTTCTATCACTGTGACTTTTTCCTTTGACGAGACCTTTCACCAAACACTATCACCTTTGCCAAAGTCTTTCTGTCGGGGGGACATCCATCTTTCGCTAAGACTTCTCTATGAGATCCTTGTTCCTATCGAGACCTTCGCTTTCAGCAAGACTCCTAGTTTTTGCCAAGACCTTTCGGTGACCCCCTTCCTTTCTCATTGAGCTCATATCTTCCTTCGTTAAGACCTTAGTGTGTCAGCAAAACATTATACCAACAGGATTCTTTTGTCAGTGAAGCTTTGTGCAGTCGTTGTGACCTCCAGCCAAACTTAGAACTTATACCGATATTCGCCCAAATTCACCGTGACTCCCCTTTGTCGCCAAGACCCCCCCGACTGTCCTTTGATCATATCAATGGTATTTGCTATGTCTCTTTTTTCCAGGATGTTTCACCGAAACCTGTAAGTCTTAGCGAATCCTATCCTAGTGATTTCCTTCAGCGAGACTCATGTTTGTCATCGAGACTTCTCCGTGAGATCTTAACTCAAGTCGAAATCCTTCGTTCTAGGAATCTTCATTTAGTCCAAAAATTTTCCCTAACCATGGATTTCCATCGAGTCTGGATTCCTCTGAAATCCACCATCTCCAAAAAATTTTGAAGTGCCCTATCTGACTTGTTCCTCGCAGAAATTCGTCCCTCACGGATTTTCCCAAAATCTAGTGAAACATGAAGGAACATGAAATAATTGGATTCGTTTATAATTTATGATACATTCGATGATTATTTCATGTCATATTTGGATTTCCCATGTGAATTATTGATGAAAAATGATCAAGTCGATGATTAAGTAGGTGTCTCTTGAGTTGGAATCCGGTTAGTCTAGAATTTCCTGAAATTCCTCTCCGACTCGGATTCCACGGATGGTCTTGAAACCTGAAATCTATTATGGTCATTTTATGTGAATTTTAAAAACACCTTGACTTCATGAGATTCTTTCTAATGGTGTTTTGAAGAATTAACCTTGCTTTCCTATGATATTTACTATGTTTTCATGTTGAATGCAGGCTGAGTCAAGCAAGGTAGCGGATGGTTCCTCATTTTCTGATGTAGAGAGGATCAAGCTAGACATTAAGAGCAAGGTCTCTAAGAGTAAGATCACTTTTGTCTGGTCAGAAGTGACTGATACAAATGTTGGCCTCTGGGACTATGAGGAGTTTAAAGCAAGAATGGTGGCTAATGATCTTCCTTTGGAGGTTAGGAGAATGAAAGAATCAAGATTCTCACATGTTGCTAGTTTCCCTTCTATGGTGCAATGCTATGAGCTAGTCCTTGAGTGCACCAGGCACTATGATCAGGATACACAGAGGATAATTGGTCCTCAAGGGAGATTCATTGCCAATCTCAACCCAGTCTCCATTGCCCAAACCTTCGACATGCTAGATAGATCTCATGTGGTGGGATTCACCATTGAGGCAGCCCAGGAATTCTATGATGACCAGACTGTGAAGTCATAGAAACTAATCAACTCCTGGCTAGAGAATCCCAAGTCCCACTATTCCAAGTTGCCTAAACAACTGTACAAAGCAAAATTCAAGAAGAAGTACTATGATGCCATCACCTTTCTTAGCAGGGTGCTTGGATTAAGGAGTGCTGGTACATTTGAGAATTGGATGTGCCAATCGATTGTAAGGATGGAAAAAAAAATATCAACTACCATTGGGCAAGGGTCATCATTCAAGTGATTCATAAGCAATTTTCCAATGTGTTGCATAAAAAGACCTTCAAAATGACTTCATATTTGGTCTATGCACTGGCTAGGTTCCATCCCTATAGAGGATTGGATACAAAGGGAATTTTTGGAAAGGACATCATTTATGAAGTTTTCCCTCAGTTATATTTAGGAGACTTTGACTATAGGAGGGAAAATGATGCATTCACCATGCATATCACCAGAATGCTTCAGGAGGTAGAGCATGTTAGGATTTTAGATCTGGCTAAGGAGCTCATCAAGAAATATGTGCCTTATTTCATTCAGTTCCCAACCTTCTTTTACATCTAGATTGATGGCTTTCAAAAGGCCTCGTACAGGCTTCAAAGGTATCCTACTGACCACATCATATTGTTGGAAGTCACCAAGTAGATTTGTGACTTTGACACCATTATCAAGAAAGAAAATCATAAGATAGGATTTGGTGGGGATTTTCCCCTAAGGATTGGCACTAGTGAGGTATGTCCTTCCATTGGTTCTGCTCAAGCTTCAGAAGAAGAATTGTGTGCTCTTGGCTTGTCTCTCCACTCCAAGAGTTCGAGGTCTAACATCACTGGGGAGGCTCAAAAGAAGGCCAGTAGAGAATATAGCCACAAGGTGAACTTAGAAGATTACTGGGCCAATTGTAGTGATGAATTTGAGTTTAGGAAGAAGAAATTCTCTCGGCTTCCAGTTGATGTAGTTCGATTATATAATGTAAGAGCAGTGCCTAAACAATTGGAAGATGATGGGAACATAAATCAGGACCATGCCTATGAGGTAGTAAAGGATAGGCCTATTGGTGATGTGGATTGGTCAGAGGAGGATAAGATAGAGCTGAAGCAACTGATGGATCCAGTACTAAAATTCACTAGGATGTGGCTCAAAGACACAGTATGAGAGTTGGAAAACAAAGGAGTACAATGCACCTATGCCCTGATGGGGGACTTAGATTCCCATTCTACTTCTTAGGAGTCCACCGAGCAGGATCTAAAGGGCAAGGGAAAGCTAGATTCCTCTACCAAAGGTAAATATAAAAGTGTTCAAGCAAAAGAGGCCCAAGAAATAGTGAAACAGAGGAGACCAAAGGCTAAGAAAAGGATTAGGACTAAGAAGACTGAGTAGAAAGAAACTAAAAAATAGAGTCCTGAGGTCAATTCTCCTATGCAAAGAGGAAAAGGATTTTCAAACTATCAGAGAAGGATAGCTCTAAGGGTGGAAAAAAAAAACCTACTCCATTGATGGTCGATGTTGAAAGTTCAGGAGAAATGTCCAAAGTGTATGCAAGGAACTCTAAGACACCTTCTCCTAGGGACAATATGCCTATGGCTGATCTTCCTCCGATGGCTTCTCACGAGAAGCAGCATGATGACCTCCCTTCCACTCATGAAACCCAAAGTGAACTAGGTGAGATGAGGGAGATTGATGAGGATCCAGATATAGGAGAGGAAGAATTTCATGAAGGGGAACTCCATAGTGTAGAGGCAGAAATTGAAAGGATAATGCAGTCCCCTGTGGTTGCACATGATGACTCTCTTATTAGAACTGAAGCAGTTGAATCACCTCCAAGATAAGCATGTTTCAGAGGAAGAAAGTAAAATAGATGGGACCGCTAAGAGATGAAATTTGAATGAGGAAATGGCAGGAGAACAACATGAAGATGAAATTGGGCAGAGCAGAGTGCAATTGGAGTCCACTGTCCCTAATTGGCTAGAGAAAGAAATAAAGAGAAAGCAGGTGGTAATTGAAGATAGCCCACTAAACTGGGATGCACTACTGGCCAAGATTGGGAAGGATAAAGGAAAGAAGAAGGTGAGGATGATATCATGAGTCGAGAGGGAAGAGGAACATAACAAGGTTGTTCATATTGTTGCCCCTGTTCTAGACAAAAATAGAGATGATGTGGCTGGAAGTGATTATGATATACAGACTTTAAATCTCGAGCCTACATCAATTGAGCAGGATATTGAGGACTATGAGGTATCTAGTACATTTATGGTGGATCAATTGAGGAGGGAAATAAAGGTGAAGCAGAAGCTGCAGAGAGAAAATGAAAATCTCGGGAAGTGCTTGGAGGAATTAATAAAGCATCTACAGTCTATTAATCCCTCTTCCTCTACTCCCCATCCTCTACCTTAGGAGACCATAAATGAGCTTGAAAAGATGAAAGCTTCCACCCTTGTGACTATGAATTAGCTGAAAGGAGTGCAAGAGAAGGGTGATGAAGCTATTAAGGAGATCCTGTCAATGGGGAAAGATGCTATTATAGCGATTGAGTGGTTGAAACAAGTGTTGGCACAGGATAAGGAGGATACAGACCTCCTTCTACAGAAAACTAGAACTCTAATGGAATACACCCATGACAGGTTGGTAAGTGATGAAATTCTTTCTTCCTCTAGAGCTGTCAAACCTTGTGAATGGTTTGAAGTGTTGCAAATTAGGTAGAAGGTGTTGAAAAAGATTCAATAACAAGGGAAGCAGATTGATGACACCTTGACTATGATTTACAATGGTTCCATTGCCTTCTTTGAAATCATGACGGGAAGAAGAAGGATCATTCCCAAGTACTTGAGCTTGGAATAGTTGAGAGAATGGTGGCATGATGTGTACATGCACCACTTGATGATGGTTCTATTTCTGAGCACCAACTAGATGATGCAGCCACCTACCTCATAGTTATTGATAAACATGTGACATACAAAGTAGACTGGGATAGGTCAGTCAAACACTCAAGGGATGAGATTGCGTCCATGGAGAGGTGACTTAGGGTTCTGCCAGTACCACCTATGGCCAAATTGGATGGGGCATTCTTGAAGCTACATGAAGAGTTAGATCGGCACAGGGATAATAGGGAAGGGAGCTAATGATAGGCTGCAATGCAATTTGTGCTTCCCCATTATCTTCCCGCGCATCATCCAGGCTGCATTGTTGATCCTGGGCTGATCTCGATGAGATGCACATTTAATGCTTGTTTAACCCATTATTAAGACTCTCCTGGCTAGGTGGTTGTGCCAAGTTATCACTGCAAAACCCTTGCCTGGCCGACATTTTCTGGGGAATTATTTATATTGGGCATTTTGCCTCTTTGTAGAGGGTTGTTGATTAGAACAGTCATAAATAGTTAGAAGGATTGGAGATAATAGTTAGATAGTTTAGTTAGTAGTTAGAAGTGAGTAGGTATTCTCAAGCAAATATTGTAATAGAAAACCAGGATTGTTGCTACAGTGAACAAGTTGAATACAAAATGACATTGTGATTTGGTGCCATTCTTGTCTTCTTTTGTTTCTTGCATGGTTCTTGTCATCTTATCTTTAAAATTGCTTTGAGGAAGTTAGCATTTAGATTAGATTTTATTTAATAATGTTTGTTATTCGATACTTGAATGTTGTAGCAATCATTTAGTCCATACTTTTCGCAACCAACTGTTTGTTAGTTTCTCTGCAAAGTTAGCCTGAACTTCATATTTCATTATGCCTAGTTCAATTGTGAGGATTTGTTCATTTAAACTGCAAAAGGGGTTGTTGAATGAATTCTCATGATTTGAAAATATTAACACCTCAGAAGATTGCACTATTTTCTGTGAGATTGCAGATTTATCTTGGTCAAGCAAAGACTAGTTTTTGAAGGATTGGTCCATTTCATTGTTTTGTTACGTTCATTGTTAATTTTAGGAGTAGTATTAGATTTAGAAATCTCTCTAAAACCCTTTTCCTTTTCTATTTCTTTAAATCATTGGGTTATTTTTAGGATTGAAGTATGACTAGTTTATTAAAATATGGTAAAATGGATTTAGCATTTTGCTCGTAGTAAGGTCCCTTTGTGATTACCAAAATTTTCACATTTTGTTACTGAGTTGTTTTATGCACTGTCAAGACCTGACATTAGAGACCTTGGGGTTATCTCTCGAGGCTTGTTGAGAGAGATTTACCTTTCAAGAGAGATAGGATATCATATTTTGTCTGGCTGTTATTGTGCAGAAAACACGATCAATAGTATGCTAAGTGAATTGTTGTAGGAAATCCTCCTTGAAAGTTGGATTGTGATACAATATGAGGAAATGACCAGTGACAAGTAACTTGAATCTGATTAGATCAATAGTAGTGAGTTGAGGAACACCATTGGAAATACTTCAACAACCTCATATGGTCCTAGCCACCTTGCTTGCAATTTTCTAGCATTGTCCTGATATTTGGAATCATAAAGCAATGCCCAGTCTCCTAGTTGGAATTTCTTGTCCTTGATAAATGTATCATGCCACCTAATTCTTTGATTCTGTACTACCTCAGTGTGATTCAAGACTACTCTCCTCATCTCGTCTAAAGCATTTAGCTATAGGATTCTTTCTCTTTGTGCCTTAGAGATATCCATCCCCAAATCTACTACAGTCTTAAGAGTCTTATATTCAAATTCAATGGGTATCATGGTTATCTTTCTATACAGCAACTCAAATGGAGTGAAGCCTGTAGTTGTTTTCCAAGTAGTTTTGTAGGCCCAAATAGCTTTCGGTAATCTATTTTCCTAGTCCTTTTTGTGGATAGTGATGGTTTTTGGTTAGAATAGATTTAATTTCTCTATTGGTCACTTCAACTTGACCATTGGCCTAGGGGTGATAGGGAGTAGACTTCCTTTGTCTTATGTTGTACTCATTAACTAGTGTTGCAACAAGGGTTGATTTGAATTGAGTCCCTTGATTAGTCACTATCTCTCTTGGAACTCCATACCTTGTGAAAATCTCCTCATAAAGAAATTTTGTAACCTTATTATCGCTTGCATGCTTCATGGCCTTAACTTCTACCCATTTAGTTACATAATCAATGCATACTAGGATATAAGACTTACCATTTGATGGAGGTTTAATGGGTCCTACAAAATCCAATCCTCACTTTTCATAGGGGGTGATTACTACCCAAGGGAAAAGTGGCATCTCATCAAATCTGGTTGGTCTGCCTATTTGTTGATATCTATCACATTTTTTGGGATACCTTCATGCATCATTGCAAAGTGTTCAAAATCTTCATTGTTGTGTTCAAAATCTTCATTGTTGTCCTCTTGGCTACAAAATGTCCTCTACATGGTTCATTGTGGCATGCATGCAAAATGTCATGTTGATTTTGACTAGATAATTATCTATGTTAGCATACTAGGGTGTTTGTACACTGATAGAGAATAAATTCTCATTAGGAAAAGAGTCATCTATTTCTTGATTATCCCCTGATGTAGTCAACCTTAAAAGAAAATTTACAACAATATTAGCCTTCCCTATTTTATCCATAATGGTTATGTAAAAATCCTACATCAACAATAACCATCTTGCTAGCCTACTAGAGATTAGAGGTTTATTCATGAGATACCTAATGGTTGCATGATCAGTGTGCACAAAGATTTGGTAACCTGTTATGTAATTCCTAAATTTGTTCAGGGCATAGATTATTGCCAACATTTTTTTCTCTATCACTGTATAGTTGAATTCAACTCCTTGCAATATTTTGCTGATAAAATAAATGGAATTTTTAATAGCTCCTTCTTTTTGTACTAAGACTAGTCCTATGGCATAATCTGATGCATTTGTATAGATGTGGAAATGAATCTCCCAATTAGATCCTTTGTGTATAGGAGCACAAGTCAAGGCTACCTTCAAATTAGAAAATGCCTTGTCACAACTTCAATCCACTAGAATTCAACATCTTTAGTGAGAAGAGTTTACAATGGTGTTTCTATTTTGATAAAATCATTGAAAGCTTCCTGTAATAGCCTGTATGTCCCAAGAAACTCCTAACATCCTTCTATGTTGTAGGTCTGGGCAGATTTGTGATCACCTCAATCTTTGCAGGATCTATTTGAATTCCTTTGTGAGAGATGTAGTGTCCAAGAACGACACCTTGCATCATCATGAAGAAATTTTCACTATTTAAAGAGAGATTGTGATCTTCACATCTTTATAATACTTTCCTAAGATTATCCAATGCTTCATTGAAATCACCACCATAGGTGGTGTGGTCATCCCACAATAATGGGTTACACTTTTTGCCTAAACTTGACATTGAAATCAATATTTTCAGAGAAAACTTCACTTTCTGACACTTATAGTAGGTTAACTATTAGGAATTTGAAAATGATGTAAACTAGTGATTTGTGAGATTTTTTCTGTAGATTTTAAATGTATATTTTTTTTTAAATTGAAATTAAATTGTAATTTTTTTGCATCTCCCTTGATAACTAGTTTTTAATAGTAAACAACATTTTTAAAAAGTGGTGTGTACTTCGGCTCACATAATTTTTTTTCTACAAAGGATGAAACTTTAATTCTTTTGAATTTAGGTTGGTAACACAAGTATCTAGCGCTTTCATTTTGTTTCATAGGATTTTGTTGAATATTTTTCTTTTAATTAAGTTTTGAAGTCAAAACATTTATAATTTAGACATAGGTGCACTTCGATTCACATAACTTTTTTGGTATGTATTGAAATTCAATTTTTATTTCTTTGTTAGAATGAGGACATCAATACCTATTGGATATATATTTTTTTAAAAAAAATTCCTCAAATTTACTATTTTTCCATGATGATTTTTCATTGAACTTGACGTTCGGTGAAAAACCTATGTACAGTAAAGCTAAAAAATAAAAACAAAATATATTAAATTTATAGTTGTTGGAAAGAACATTTTGATCACTACAATCATCCAACTTGGTTTATAAAGTTGACTCCATTTGCACCTCCTTCCCAAGCTTCGATAGTCAAAAAAATGCATCAATTTTGAAATGGTCGAGGGGAAGGTAAAAAAAGGGGGTTCATTAGAACCCCCCTTCTAATGAAGGGGGTTCATTCAAACCCCCCTTATATGATGCAAAAGGGGGTTCATTAGAAGGGAGGGGGGTTCATTAGAAGGGGGTGGTTCATTCAAACGCCCTTCATTAGAAGGGGTAAACCATTTAAATTTTTTTGATGAGAATTTCTAATTATTCTTCATTCAAAAAATTGTAACCCACTATTGTGGGTTTACCCGGTGAAATCATCCATATAAATTTCCATGCAATCATGAGAAATGTCTGAAAATATGATAGTGACTTCCCTCTAAAAAGTTGCAGGTGCATTGCATAAGCCAAATGGGAGTACTGAGTAGGCATAGGTCCCCCATGGACAATTCAAGGTGGTCTTCTCCTAGTCCTCAGGTACAATTTGGATTTGGTTGTAGCTAATGAATCCATCTAGAAAAGAAAAGTATTGCTTTCTTGCAAGTGTGTCCAAAACTTGATTTATGAAAGGTAAGTGAAAATGGTCCTTTTTGGTTGTAGCATTAAGTTCCCTGCAATCAACACAAACTCGCCATTTCCACCCTTTTTTAGGCACAATCACTAATGGAGACACCCACTGGCTATTTGAAATGGGGTAGATAAATCTTGCATCTAGCAACTTCTACAGTTCTCCTTTTACAATTTTTGTCAGTGCAGGGTTAATTCTTCTTTGTGGCTACCTCACTGGGGTGCAATCATCTTTGATATAAATTCTATGAGTACAAATCTTAGGATCCAATCATTTCATATCATGAGATTCCCACACAAATTATGCATATTGGTGGGTACTCAATAAGTTGGCTAATAACAATTGTTGTTCTTCACTCAGTTTGTTGTTAACATTTAGATACTTTCCTTCTAACACATGTACTTGTGTAGTTGACTCAATCATAGTTGCTTCATTAACACATGGTACCTTCAGTTCATATGAAAGAAATGTATGGGATGTACCTTTTGCTGTAGGAAGTTTTTCTATAGGAATAGTGGCTACAAGAAGAGTGGTTGTAGGAAGAATGGTTGTAGGAAGAACATTTGTAGGAATAGTGGTTGTAGGAAGAGTAGAGAGAAGTGTCTTGATTGGGGTATCAAAATGAGAAGATGATGCTTCCTCCACTTTACAATGGTTTTGAATGATGTTAACCAATACTTGATCTTCATCTTGAAGCTGCATGAAGGATCTTTTGCCTAACATCATAAGCTACACCACAAAATTAATTTCCTTGGACTCTTCACCAACATATGGCCATATGGGGTTATCGCCATTAAGGGATGGCTGAGCAGGAGGATAAAGAACAAAATTTTTGGTATTCTTCCCATCAGAAATGGTCATGTATCTTGACCAACATCTAATATATGCATCTGCAGTTGCTAACCATGTCCTTCCAAGAATAATGAGATATCTGCCTAGTGTAGCTTTAGGAGAAAGAATCATGAAGTCTGATGGGTACTCCTAGGAGTCTAGAATCACCACAAGATCCTCCACTATACCACCAGACTTAACAGTAGAACTATCAACAAGCTGCAGGATAGTAGGATTAGATCTCATGCTTGCAATGTTTAGTTGTTGTAGGATGTCTTTATTCAATACATTTATTGTTGTCCCTAAATCAATCAGAGCATTCTTTATTTGGATCATGTTTATAACAACTACCACAAGACTACTTGGGTCATTGTACTTAGGGATAGTCACTTTTCCAAGCATAATGCTAGCTAGTTGTCCCACCACATGAACTGTAGTGGGGTCTTTCTTCTTCCTACATGGCTTCTTGAGACATGCTTCTTTGATTTCCTTGCCAAAGATTGGGACATCCTTTATGGCCAAAAATAGAGGTATCTAGACACATATATGCTTCAGCTATTCAAAAATATCAAAGTTTGTGTCCTCCTTTTCTTCCTTCTTCTTGGAAACTTCCAATCTTTGAGGAAATGGTGGTTCTTGTTTAGTCTAATTGACTTGGACTAGTTCAGGATTTTAGGTGCACTTGGCTAAATGGGATCATTTAGAGGTTCCTCTTCCTCTCCCATAGGAAGTGCAATGATAATGGGCTTGGAAGGGGCTAGTAAAGTATTTCTTGAATGCAAGTGGATGTCACTTACACTCATAACATATGCAAGAAATTGATTTGAATCAATAGAGTATACAGGTTATTGTTGTGGTTTGTTATTTGGATTGGGTGTGGGCTGAGCTGGTAGCTGAGTAGGTTTAGGTACATTTGAGCTTAAATTAGTAGGTGTAAGCATTATAGCAGGTTGTTGGGGCTGAGAAGGTGGCTACATGTAACTAGTTTTCTGGGTAGGCCATTGCTACCCTCTCCTCCATTGATTTGTTTGTTGAAAATTTCCTAGAGGTGGCTACCAATGCCCTTGAAATTGCTGCCATAGGGGTGTAGAATTTTAATGATTGGTCAAAACATTTCAAGGGTTACCCTAAGGTTGTGGTGGATATCCTCCATAGCTAGATGGATATGGAGATTTCCATTAGTTACTAGATGAATAAGAATTAAAATATGGCCCAACATAAGATAGTGGATCTGGTGGCATACCTTGTCTTGGAGCCCAAGGCCTCCTTTGTGCAACATAGTAGAATTGATCTTCTTCAATTTGAGTTGGCTTGAACTTGGGTGCAATCTGCTTGCCTTCAATATTAGCTACCATCTTGCATCTGTAGTCCTTCTTCTTTTGTCTACAATGGGGGCAATACTCTTCCAACATTTCCTCTACCTCCTCTTGCTTCTTCTTGGCATGAAGTGTATCTAGTTGAGTAGCTAGATTGTTTATAATTTCTTGCTTTAAATCTACCAACAAGTGTGTGATCTCCCTTCTTGAAACTCCACCGGTAGATGACTTACCCATGGAAGATTGGTAAGCTCTTCCTTTCTTTGAAGCTACCATGGAGTAGTTCTAGCATATTTTCTTGATATCCTCCCAAGGAACTTGGGAGATATCTCCTCGTCCCATTAGGTCCAAGGCATCAGTGTAGCTCTCATTGATTCCTCTAAGGAAAAGCAACTTTTTTGAGTCTTCATTGAGTGTATGGTGTGGATATTTTTTTAGGAAAAACAAAAGCCTTGCAATATAATCATCTAGGCTCTCATCTTCCTTTTTCTACATCCTAAAAATGTCACCTCCTCTCATGTCACATCCCTTGCAATACTCCTTGTATTTCTCAAGGAATTTTTTCTTCATGTCCTCCCAAGTTTCCACAATATCTCTATCTAGGCTTATGAACCATCTTAATGCAGCTTCTTTCAGAGTGTTAGGAAATAGCTTAAGCCTATTGGCATTGGTGGTGTAGTCATGACTCCTACATAGAGTATGTCAAACTCAAACAATAAGGTATCAAGATCTTCTATGAAATGTCCATAAAACTTGGGGAGTGTTGAAGAGGGGATATTTTTTGTGTTGTCAACTTCATTTTGATGGGAAATGGGGAAAGGAAAAACTAGTTGGTTAGGTCTATTTCTATTTTCATCACCCATACCTACCTGATGTAGTTCCAAAGAAAAGAGATTCACAAATTGATTTTGGTCTTCAAAGGAAACTTCAAAGCTAGTCAAATCAGGAAATGGATCAACAAAGGTGTGTGGATGTTCTTCCTCTTCTCTTGGTGGGTTCTAATATTCAACTAGCAGGAATGGATTAGTATTGTTAGGAAGGAATATCCCATAAGCATCCCTTCTCCTTCCTCTATGCATGCAATATCAACTCACTATCATCCATCTCACACAAAGAATTGGTAAAGAATAAGGGGGGTCATTACTTCCTAAATGAGGGTATACTATGAACAACTTCCAAAAAAACTACAACAAGAAAAAATACCAATGACTCCAAAGAACTCCATAGTTTGACACCATCACTAGCAATGACACCAAAAATGCCAGCCTCCTATAATGATTCAACAACTAGGGCTTTATAGCTATGATTCAGAGATTGAACATCTAACTTGAATAGCTATTTCAATCATCATGAAGGTGCATTTAATTTTTCAACCTAGGGATGTGAACTTGAAATGGCCCAACACAATATGTGCACTAGGAACTCAAAGTAGCCATTTTCATTCTACAACTAAGAAAGACATAAGTTTGAAAGTAAAGTTCTTAGAAAGGAATAACATAAATTCCAATCATCAATCAACAACTAAATTAAGAAAAAATGTATGACAAAAATGAAAATATGAACAAACAAGAAACTACTGTTTGCTTTGGTTACAAGAACAGTCACAGAATGGAATTCTAGTGGCTGCAAGAATAGTCGGTGCCAGATTCTTAACTAGTTACTGAAAATAAAGTAATACTAAACTAATACTAAACTAAAAGATGGATTACTTACCAAGTGGGTCCCCTTGGATAAGTATCCTCTTAACTGAAGAAAAACTCAGATTCTCAAACTCAGAACTTCATTTTATTCACTGGAATCATGAGTACAAAAGAGTAGTATAACTATATTGCTGAAAACGTCAGAGTGCAAGTACAATATCAGATTATGCAACCTCTTGAGAAGGAGCATCTAATCCTTATTTATAATATCAACTAAGTAGAGTGGTCAACTCCATGAACTGGGAGGATGCAATTTATGGAAAACAAAGAAAGTGGAGTGGTGGTTACTCATGCATGGAATTCAATTAGACATGCATGTCCACACATAGATTTAGCACTGTAGTAATACACATGTTTTCTCAACATCAATAAATACCACTACAAGGAAATTATGTTCAATTTTCATGGGGAACCTCCTATCCTCTACCTCCTTTGACCTTTTAACGATTCCCTCATTGGATGTTATGGTGCATGCCCAGCTGGCAGTGTCTTTCTCAATTTAGCATCCTTGAATTATATTTGCATGGAAAATGTTAGTACACACAATAATTGCATATTTGTAACCACCTTAAAGAACATTCATTAACCACATGCAAGATTAATATAGATAGTACATATAACATGCCATTATCATTAAAGGTTTGCAAAAATAGGATTAGGCCCAATGTCTATAGTTTGAGGAAATATCATAAAAATATCAATACTTAACATCAAAGTCCATGATAACTTAAACAAATAAATCATAAATTCTACCCAAAATTAGACCATAAACTAGACTCATCACTAGGCTTTAAAATCTAAATTTATATACTTCATGAATAGGGCAGCCACCACTCTCGTCTTGCAAATTTTCCCCAATTTTTTCCACAAGGTTCTTCTCTATAGTCTTTGTCCAGATCCACTCTATATTTTTTTTATTGTAAACTATAACTTTGAGATTCTATTGCACATAGTAAATTTCATCCTAATTCATCTAATCTATTGTTCCTTGCACCCCACAAAAATAGACTAAACTAATAACCACCTTCATTGGATTTCCCTTGGGGAAAACAAAAAAAAAAAATTTCTTGCTTAAATTTTGTGTCATTACCATATTACCTTATAAAGATTTTTCCTTTCAACACTCTAACCTCTGCCAATATTTTTTCTAAACCAAAAATTGTTGTGCATCTTCATCTTAATGTCCCTCAAATAAAATTTAAACCCACTCTTACTACTCAAGGTATTCCAAACCCACCTCGATCTCCTAATAAAATTTTCAACTTTGTAAAATAAATTACTCAAAACAATAATCTTGATCAAAATGCATCACATAAAGCTCATTATTGTGTAGTTTGTTGCACGCACAATATTTGAAAGAACAAGATACCTAAACAAACAAAAACCACTCCCACTTCCATTCTATTCCTCAGCATTTTCTCCCTCCCACACCTTATTTTCCTCAACATATGGTTAAATAGTATGATCTTGTAGAGAAACTTCATGGTACTTTGGCTAGGATATCTCTTTAGGAATTAATACAAACTTTATCTAGATATTACAAGATTCTCTAGGAGGCCTTGTAGAAAATATTTGTTCCACCTTATATTATATTAAATGATGCAGTGGACTTGATCAATGGAATGTATTCAATGTACATAGAAATTTTCTTCCCATTCCATTAAATACCTTCTATTGAAATTAAAAACAAACATGAACCCCTCACAATTTTGGTCATCATTAATAGAAGTAGAATAAAGCATACTCTAATCAATAATGTATCAAGCCTTAATATTTATAGCAATGAATTGTTACATAATATTGGTGTAGGTACATCTCTCATCAAACCTAACACTCTTTCTATTTATGGCTTCGATAATGTTAGTACGAAATCACGAGGTATAGTCACACTACTAGTTGAGATAGGACTTGTGACTTTTCCTAATCATATCCATATCATTATTGAAACTCTTTCATATAATATTCTACTTGGTTTATCATGGATTCATGCCATCAGGGAACTCTTGTCTACTCTTCACCATACAATGATGTTTGTATACACTAACAAGCTCTATATATTTTAAGCAGATCTGAATCTTGATTTTTTCTTACATGCTAAATCTAAACATCAACCTATTTACAAATGTATTAGTACTTTGATTCCATCTACAAAATTTGATCCATTTCTTCCTAATGATAAAAATACTACTAATTGTAAATCACCTACAAATATGCTCTTTTGTGATAATTATGGTTGATCATATTTTACCCCATTCATTTAGGAGCATAAAATATCACCATTAAAGCTTGAAGAACAAAAGGTTGTTTTAGTAGCATCCAGACAACTTTATACTTCCTCTTCCTAGACATCTAATCTCCATACTACAAATCCTAATATCAATAATTGATCCTCCTCATCCAAACATCTCAACACCTCGTGTAGGGATTCACATTCTAACAAAATAATTGATCCTCCTCATGTCAATATTGCCACTCCTTCAAAAAATGATCATACTTCTCATTTACACAAGACTAGTAAGGCAGAATCTCCTCCATTTGAGTTGGAGACGCATTATGGGATTGGTTTGAAAATTATATATAAAGTTTGATAAAAAGAAATCATTTTAGGGTGTATAGAACGAGGATTTAAGGTTTCTATGAAGCTTACACCACACTTTTATAAAAGGGGTTTAGGTTTAAAACCTCCTCCGGGTATGTGCAGGATCATCATGGAAAAAACAGGCCCTTAAGTGGCAAAAAATTCAGAAAAATCAGTGTTAGGAAACTTGATGTAAAAATTTGAATAAATTATCTATATTATTTCAAAAATATGTAATAATAGAATCTGTAGAAAATTGAATGTAGTTTCTAAACGTCTAGGTTTATTTAAAAATAAATAAAATCTATTTGGTGAAAATTTGAAATTTCAATGCAGTAGTACTTAAATTTCAGGGAAAAATAAGAAGTAGGTGTCGTCGACCACCCTAACCATAATAAAATTATAATATTTTTTATAAGATTTTATATGTAAGTATAGGACTCATGTTTGGATTTGATGCATATTTTTTGTAATTTTTTTCTAAGTAAATAATTAATTATGATTTTTTTATTACAACTTTTAAAAAATATAAAAATCGTATGTCTAACCACCTTAACATGGTCAAAACTTCATGAAATTTAATTTTTATTTTTTAAATCCTATAGTATGTGAAGCATAGAATGTGACGCATGTTTTGGATTCAAAAAATGTGATACCGTTTGAAATTTATAGATGTTTTTCAATCAGCCTATTGATCAGGACTTTAGTCATAATTCTAATAGAAAATAAATAATAATTATTTATTAAATTCAAATGAAAGCATAATTTATATTGGTGGAAAGCTGAGAATCTCCTCTAAAAACCCTTTTCGTTTCATCAATTTTGGATAAAAATAAAGTTGTTAGCCACATACCCTACAAATACCCAAAATATTGCCACTTTTTGGCCCCTCATGATCTTGCATGTACGCCTCCATCTACATCCACTCTCTTATTTATGTCCTCCTCTTGTGAGAAATCTAAATTTTCTTCACATGAGAAGGGATTGCTTCCTAATCCTTATCCTCTATCTAAGCAAGAGAGTATATTTTTGAGGCTTCTCAAAGACTGTTTGATTACTCTTCCTCCTCCAACACACAAAATTTCTTTAACATAATGATACATATCATTCTTTACACATATCATTAAGTTCTTGGATATTCAACCAATGAATGTCAAGCCTTGAATAATAAAACATAAAAAATTATTGACTTTGGTACCATCACTCTTCCATTTTATAATAAACCTATTACTTTTAAATGATATACTCTCCTCTATTGTACATCTTTTAATGCAACCATATTTCATCTATGGTAGCAACAAAATAGTCTCTAGCATAGTTGAGCTCATATATATGCTTGGGGGAAAGAATAAATAGTTTTGGAGGTATGCATCCCTCTTGAGGATATCCTCTAAAGGATCCCCTCTCTTACTTCTTGCAACCTATTTTCATTAAAATATTAGCATAAGAATTATGCTAATATTTCAAACAGTGGCATATCACCTATCTTCTACATACACACATGCATTCATGTTTCTTGATATTTACCTTATTGATGTGATACTTCATTGTGGTTTTCCTCATAATGCACATGCTAATACATGGTTATCAACTTAATCTTCAAGATATTAAATCATCCCTCGATACATTAAAACCATCCCCCAAGATGTTAAACATTTATGCGCTCCCTAAGGCATAATAATACATAGTCACCTTACATAACACAAATTGCTTGTTGATGGTCTTTTCTTATAACACTCATGGTTTTTAGAATATTTCTAGTGTTTTCATTGATGTCAAGATCAAGTATAGTTGGGAAGGTTGTTGGAGATTTCTGGTTGTGTTATCATCATTGTTAAGTTTGGATGTGTTGTGGTTTAATATCACATTGATGTCAACCACTAGTATGGGAATTTTTGGTGTTGAAAATGCTATAGATATGTTGGGAATGTGTTTTTTCTATTGGTGATGTAGCTAGTTTAGGTGGTTTCCAAGTTTTGTTGAGAAAACTTGAATAAAAGAGTGTGGAGTGTGACAAAAATGTGTTCAGTGTTGTTATCCACATTTCTTTATGCTTGAAGATATGCTTGTGCAGTTTGGATGTGATGATGCAAGGTGTTCAAAGGTGCTATATCTATAGTTTTAGATTTTAGATCATGTGCTAGTGGAAGATGTTTTTGATAGAGTTTCTACCTATGTAAAATATTATCTAGGAGAAATGAGATTGCTTTGCATTTCTCCATGTTGTTGTTTCTTGTCTTACAGATTTGGGAACACGCTAATATTTATTTGTCAACCTTACATTGAATTTTTTGGTGTTTAACTATTCTACAAGTCTATATTCATAATTTGTGTTCTATTACAATATGTTATGTTGCATAAAATGATGGTGTTCATAGTTGCAGGTGGTTGTGGCAGTGTTTTAGAAGATTCAAATGATATTGGAATCTTTTAGGATGTGAGGATGTTATGAAGTGTTGCTTTGTGTTCCACATGTTTTTTCAGACTTGGAGAAGCATGTATGTGGTTGCTTGTTAGTTTTAGTATAGGTGTGACTAACCTAGTGTTCTAGCGCTAATTACAAAGGTTGTTTGTTCTTTGTGGCAGTGTGGTTGAGCATGTCGGTGTATGGGTCCTAGTTAACCATTTGGATGGTTTTCTTTCACTTCTTTCTACTATGGAAGTGGATGCACATTTTAGGTGGATGTACATTTTATTGTGGTCGACATGGATTTTTTTTTTGTGGTTGTTGGTATAAATGTAAGGTGAATTGTTAGATATGTGTGTGACATGTGTAATAAATATGTGAGATGTGAATGTGATCAAGTGTGGTGATTTGAGTGTGAGCTTAGTGCCTATGAATCTAGATGCAGTGAGTAGAAGGTGTCTATATTTTTTAGTGTCCGTAAAGTTTTTGGAGGTAGTGAGCCAAAGGTTGTGAATGGTGGAGAGTTACAGTGATGGATTTTCCCACTGCTCTGAGATAGTGAATCTCTCTGTAATAGTCTTCCTTTTTCTTTCTTCAAAATAGTAATACTTTGGGTAGTGAGCCCTTGGAAATGAGCATAATTATAATCAATATTGCTATTCATATATATGTGAGCTAATCCTCAATTTGGTTTTCGCCTACTTAGATTTTTCCATATAAATCTAGTGTTTTATTGTGTTTGGTTGTGTTTTCATTGTTGTTTCATATGTTTACATTTTTCCAATGTTTAATGAGGGTTTAAATTTTGATAAGGGTTTGAAAGAGGGGTTGAATGTTTTAATGTAAAATTTATTCACCGCTCTCTTAGTTTTCCTATGCATCTAACAATGGTCACCTCATAAAATAAATTTACAAACTACGATTCATAGGGAATATTTAATGTGCATGACTACTAGCTATAGAGAAAACTAGTTCCAAAGTTATGTACGCTCCTTTTTCTGTATTGATTTTTTAAGAATTCCTCTATGTGTTTGTGAATTTGAGGGATGACACTTGGTATTGAGAAAACCTTTCATACTAAGGTCTCCTCATTTTCCTGACTCAAATTTTAGATAATAGCATGGTTGTATACCTTTCTACTCTCCATGTATTTTGTATATTTTCTCAATGTTTGTTTCATTTTTTCTTCATTTTTTCATTTTATTTACTTCATGTTTTCTTTGAGTTTAGTTTGTGCTTCCTCTATTTTTCCTCATGTATTCTTTTTGTTCATTTATATTATCATATTTATTTGTCTCATTGTGTCTTATATGTGTATATGATCCTTTTATGTAAACATTGTTGTTTGGTAATGTCTTATACTTGAGGGCTATCACATCTCCTAACATAGTGTTAAATGTTACCTCTTAATTTTTTTGATGAAAGGACTCTTTGGATTATCCATATTTTAGGATTAGTATGAGCATAATTTGATACCCTCAATAAAGTGGGGGCTAAATGTAGTGTTGTAAATTCTCACCCTTGATGATTTCACAATAGGTTTTGCACCCACTTAAGTGCATGTTCCTAATTATGTTCATAATTTACCGATTTAAATGTCATTTTTGGGAAACTGAGTTAAATTGATGAAATTGAATTGAAACCTTATTCAATGGGATTTTGAAGAGCTAAAAATACTTAGAATAAGGCAACCACCAGTGCCACTGTCTTTCCCAAATTTCAAATCTTAATTTTGGCCTCAATATATTTAATAATTCAAATCCAATTGTTGGCTTATCTTAACAGTTAATGTGAAATATGTTAAAATCATATAAATTAAAGTATTTCCTTAAATTTAAACATCTAAGAAATTTTATCTCTTTGGCATCACAAAGAAAATTAATGCAACTTAAATATTAGATTAAGGAGAATATCTATAACAAAATTACATTGTATTACAAGTCTACAACAATTAGAAAATTCATGTTTATGCATTGTAATATGTTTCATATTTATGTTTATTACTGTTATAAGTACTAACACTTGTAGGATCTCCAAGCATCCTCCTATTTTCTCCTTACAGGTGATGGGAAAAGTGACTTCATTTGAACAATTATTTAATTTAGGAGTTGTGTTCAAGGTAATTCATTCTCTGTTCATCTACTCTTTTTGACAAGGGTTTCATGCCTAGCATAGCTTTATCTTATGTTATTCATTTACTACAATCATTAGTATTTACTTTACCTCTTCCCTCGTGAGGGAACATGATTTACATTATCATTATAATTATTTTTGAGGAGGTGGTAACACGAAAACAAGGGTTTGACTAAATAAAAATCCTATGTACACCACAACCTTTCCACTCTTTTTGTGTGTATAAATCTAAATTTGAAACCTCTTATTTCAATACATTATTGAAGAAATTGAATTATGATATTGTGGCCAGACTTTTGAATGAGAAAAATCCCTAGGAATAGGGTCACCACCACTCCTATCTTGCTAACTAATGCTCATATTTTTATCACAAATTATCTTCTTTCTATACATATTCGATTTATACCCATTTTAAGTGAATTTTCATTTTCATTTATATGATCATTCATATTTAAATTTAGATTAATCACATCACACCCATCAAATATTCCCTCTTTTCAACAAAGGAATATAACCGAGATAGATTGGTTGTCCTTTGAGCTAGTTATCTTATAATAAAATAATCATTACTTCTTGTTCCAATATTAAGAAAAAAAAAGATAGATATAGGCTAATTCACTAGTTTGTAGGATCTCTTTTTCCACTTAATAGTCCAATAGACATAAATCTATGAAGTTTTTTGATACCCTAAAAAAAAAATCTTCAAAAAATGATAAGCTTAATCCACCATAGTGCTCATAATATTATGGATCATAAGCCAGATAGTCATAAGGTTAAGAATCCCTACCATGAAATAAGGATTGTATTTAGTGAGGTTTAAACATAAAAAAAATCCTTAAGAGCACCTTTCTCTTGGAGAGAGAAATTTAGTGATGGGAAGAAGGGGGAAGAGGGTGTTGGGAAAATGTGTCTCAACCTTCCATTACATAAGGTACTATTGATATGTCCACGATGGGGGGTGTGGGGGGTTTCCCCCATGAGGGGTCAAGTGAGATCATCCCCTCGTTTGGGTGTTTGGGGGCAGCGCCCTTGAAAGGAAAATTTTATTTATATTTTATTATTGTAAATATAGAAAATTCATCATTATATCTCATATCTGATCACCAATATTTTATTAGCTTGACTTTCCATAGAAGGAAATACTATTTTATGAGGGTTTTGTATTACGGCTATGTATTGTGATGTATTCTAAGATTCTTATAGTGGTCATGTTTCCTTTGGATCTCTAGTTCGTGATACTCCTATGAGAAGCTTACTTTGCAAGTATATTGTAATATTTGTTATTTTTGAATAATATATTGGGTGGCTTTTGGAGTGTGGGGTTTTTATCCTTAAAAGGTTTTCACCGCATAAATCCTTGTGTTGTGGTATGCATGATATTAATGTTTATTTCTTTTTAAAGTTATGTAACTGTTAAAGATCTATACAATTTTATTATTATTCTCCTCTCAAGATTAGTGTAGGAAGTTTTTCTACTACCTTAGCTACCTTAGCTTCCTTACATGTGGTATTAGAGCTTAATCACCTTTGGTTTCAATTGTGGGTTGTTGGGTTTTTTGAACTAATCTAGATTTGACTGGGAGCTAATGAAAAAGATAGTTTGTGATCTTGTTGCAAGAATTTTCAAATGGTAGGTTCAATGGGGAGAATAGAAGTGGATAAATGCTTTGGAAATAATTTTAAAATGTGGAAGTTCAAGATAGAAAATATCTTTATAGATCAAGATCCATGAGATACTATTGATGAGAATGTTTCAAGGCCTTTAGATCCTACTCAAGCTGCTCAATATGATGTTATGGACTATAAAGCCAAGGGGATAATAAAGTTATTCTTAGAAGACTCTATTTTAATCAATGTCCATGAAGAGACCTCTACAAAGAAACTATGGAAGAAGCTTGGTGAGATGTATCAAGCCAAATCTTTAGTAAACAATATTTTCTTAAGAAAAAAATTATATTGCTTTAGAATGGAAGAGGGTGGATGAGTTACAAATCACCTGGAAGCATTCAATATGTTGGTGGATTAGTTGGCAGGTATGTGTAGGATCATGATGGGCCAAAAAGTGGTAATATGATAGGTATGTGTAGGGTACGTGGCTGACGACTTTTTTTAAACCCAAAATTGATGAAACAAAAAGGGTTTTTAATGGAGATTCTCATATTTCCACCAATATAGATTATGCTTTACTTTGAATTTAATATATAATTATTATTCATTTTCTATTTGAACTATGACTAAAGTCCTGATTGATAGGTTGATTGAAAAACATCTATAGCTTTCAAATGGTATCACATTTTTTGAATCTAAAACATTCATCACATTCTATACTTTGCATACTATAAGATTTTAAAAAAATATATGAATTTCATGAATTTTTGACCAAGTTAAGGTGGTCAGACATACTATTTTTTATAAGTTGTAATAAAAAAAAAATTAATTATTTACTTGGAAAAAAATTACAAAAAAATATGCATCACATCGTGACATAAGTTATCTACTTATATCTAAAATATTATAAAAGAATATTAACATTTTATTGTGGTTAGGGTGGTTAGATAGACACCTACTTCTTATTTTTTTCCCTAAAATCTAAGTACTACTACATTGAAATTTCAAATTTTCACCAAATAGATTTTTGTTTTTTTTAAAATAAATCTAATAGTTTAGAAACTACATTAAATTTTCTATAGATTCTATTCTTACATATTTTTAAAATAATATAGATAACTTATTCATTTTTACATCAAGTTGCCTAACTCTAATTTTTATAAAATTTTTGCCACTTAAGGGAATGTTTTTTCTATGATGATCCTGAACATACCCTAGCATCACTTGGTGTCAAAATGGATGAGGAGGAGAAATTTCAGATTCTTCTTTATTCTTTTCCTAATTCATGGGATTCTCTTGTTATGGCTATTTGGAGTACTTTTGTTATATAGAAGAGTGAAGATGTGGTGCATTCTTTTCTTTTTGAAGAGATGAGGAGATAGGTATCCATCAATGCCAAGGAGGCCCTAAATGTTCATGGAAGACAAGGAAAAAGGTAAGAAGAATGAGAAGCATGAAAAATCCATGTCCAAGGGGAGATCAAAATAACTTGAAAAATCCAAAGTTATTTGATGAAACTATAATAAACTTGGACATGTTTGTAAGGACTATAAAGAAAAAAAAGAAATTTGATTATGATTCTGGGTTTGAGATGGAAGATAGTGATGCATTCATTAGAGCTTTAGAAACTCATGCAGGTAATGATGCATGGTTAATTGAATCAGGTGCATCTTTCCATATGACCTTTAATAAAGATTCATTTTTTGAATATGAAGAATTTGATGGAGGTAAGGTTTACTTGGGTGATGATTCATATTTGAATATTGTTGGTTATGGTAAAGTTAGAATTAGGTTTTGTGATGGTATAATAAAAAGGATTAATGGTATGTTGTATATCCCTGTATTAAAAAAAAATCTGCTAAGTGTGAGCAAACTAATAGATATAGGTGTGCAGGTAGTATTTTCTGATACAAAATTTAAGATGGTTAGAGGTGTCAGATATGACACATTAAATAAGTTCGATGCATGCACTATTGAGTGCAATTGTACTTCTTTCACAAGTAACTCTGTGGAAGAGGTGAGGGTTTCATCTTTAGTAGATGGTCATGGATTTTGGGTATCCAAGGGTGCTCTTTCTTCTAAATCGAAGATACATGTAAAGAAAACTATGTTATCGCACAAGAAAATTGGCACATTGTTAAAGGTTTTTCTAATTGTAATCTTGAATTTGATTTTTGTGGTCACTTCATTTATGGAAAACAAAACCATGTTCAATTTTACTTGAGTTTTCATAAATATTTTGGTGTATTGGATCTTATTCATTTTGATGTGCTTGGTGTTGTAGATGTTCCTTCAATTGGAAAATACACATATATGTTTAATTTATTGATGATTATAGTAGAAAGACATGGGTGTACTTTCTAAGGGGTAAATCTAAAGTTTTCAATTGATTTAAAGAATTTAAAGCAATGGTTGAGTTGTCAACTGGAAAGAAAATAAAATATTTGAGGACTAATTTATAATGGCAGCGAATTTTCATCTAATGATTTTGATAGATTTTATAAAGACTGTGGTATTTATAGACAAAAGGAAACTCTATATTCTCTACAATAGAATGGAGTTGTAGAAAGAATGAACAAGACATTGATGGAAAAGGTTGGAAGTATATTGAGTGGTGTTGGTCTAGAACAAAGGTTTTGGTTTGAAGATATTTTCCACTACTTCTTACCTAACTAGTAGGTCTCCTACATCATCTCTTGTTGATAAGACACCTATAGAGGCATGGTTGAACCACAAGCCTTCACTAAGAAATCTTACAATTTTTGGTTGTGAGGCATATGTACATGTGCCAAAGGAGAAGCAAACAAAGTTAGAGAACAAGGCTGTGAGATGTATCTTTATCTGATACAACTATGGTGTGAGAAGATACAAGATTTGGGATCTTGGTGTACAAAAGGTAATACATAGTAGAAGTGTTATTTTTAGAGAATCCAAGTCTTGTTTTGTTTCATTGTAGCCAAAACAAAGTAAACATGAAGATGTGATTCAATTTCCTTCTACACTTGAGAAAGTTGAATTGAAGCCCATGGATAGACAAGAAGTTGAGGAGAACTCATCTTTCTCTTAATCTTAAGAATGGGAGGAAGAACCTCCAACTTAGCTTTTTGTAGGTCTACAAGGCATAGACAACCACTTAAAAGGTATTCACCTAATTATTGGAGATGTATTTTTTCTTTGAATGCTAACATGGATGAACCCAAATCGGTAGAAGAGGCATTAGGTATGAATGATGCAAAATCCTAGAAGATTTCTATGAATGAAGAAATAGAAGCTTTGAAAAAGAATGATATATTGGATCTTGTACCATTTCCTAAAGGAAGAAAACACATTGGTTAAAAATGGGTGTTCAAGAAAAAGATTGGTTTAGATGGAGGTATTAAGAAGTACAAAGCAAGGTTGGTTGAAAAAGGTTACTCTCAAGTTGAGGGTGTTGATTATGGTGAGATATTTTCTCCTCTTGCAAAAATGACATTCATTAGGTGTTTTCTTTCTATTACTACTTCTTACGATTTAGAGGTTGAGCAAATGGATGTGAAACTACTTTCCTTCATGGTGACTTGGAGGAGGATATTTATATGACACAGCCATAGTAGTACATGGTGAAAGGTAAAAGTCAATTAGTTTGCAAATTGAAGAAATCTTTGTATGGCCTAAAACAGTATCCTAGGATGTGATACCAAAAATTTGATACATATGTGTTGAGTTTGGGATTTGAGCATTCTAAATTAGATCATTGTATTTATTACAAAACTAATGGTGATTGTTTCTTGCTTATTGCATTATATATTGGTGATATGTTATTTATTGGTAGAGAGAAAGGTATGATTTTAGATGGAAATTAGATGAGATGGAGTGAAAAAAAAGCTATGGATTGGCCAAAGTAAGTATGCTAATTCAATTCTAGAGAGGTTTGGTATAGAGGATTGTAAACTATTGTGTGTTCCTATTAGCCAAAACAAATTTATCTATTTTAGAGTGTCCAACATCCCCATCAGAGATGGAAGACATGAGCATAGTGCCTTACTAGAGTGTAGTTTGAATTTTGATGTATGTTATGGTTTGTACAAGATTAGACACTTCCCAAGTAGTGGGAGTTATTTCTAGATATATGTCTAATCTTGGTAGAGTTCATTGGGATGCAGTTAAAAGAGTCTTCAAATATTTGTGTGGCACCTTAGATTATTCCTTGTGTTATTATAGTAATATGAATAAAGATGAGATTTCCCTTGATATTCATGGTTATGTGCATTCAAACAGGGCAAGTGATGTTTATAGTAGAAGATCAACTAGTGCTTATGTGTTTACTTTATTTGGTGGTGAGAATAGTTGGATGAGTAAGTGAAACATTGTGGTTTCTTTTTCAAGTACTAAAATAGAGTATATGGTAGCTACTCATGCTTGTAAAGAAGCCATTCGACTTAAGAGACTATGTTCATATATTAGAATAAAACAAGGTGTAGTGATAATTTATAGTGATAGTCAAAGTGCGATATGTCTAGCCAAGAACCCAAAATTTCATGTAAGGACCAAGCAAATTGATGTACAATATCATTTTGTTAGAGATATGGTTGAAGATGGAAAATTGAAGCTGGTAAAGGTAGAGATTTTAATAAATGTTGCTGATTCTTAAATTGAGCTTGTGAGCATAGAGAAGTTTAGATGGTGTTATATGGCAGCTACTCATGCTTGTAAAGAAGCAATTTGGCTTAAGAGACTACGTTCATATATTAGAATAAGATAAGGTGTAGTGACAATTTATAGTGATAGTCAGAGTGTGATATGTCTAGCCAAGAACTTGACATTTCATGCAAGGACCAAGCACATTGATGTACAATATAATTTTCTTAAAGATATAGTTGAAGATGAAAAAGTGAAGTTGGTTAAGGTAGATACTTTAATTAATGTTGTTGATTCTTAAACTAAGCTTGTGAGCATATAGAATTTCATATGGTGTTTAAAGAATATGGTCCTTTCAACCCCTAGAAATTAAAAGATGGTGTTTATACACCTTCCCATTGCTCTTGCAAAGTGTTTGGAAAGTGGGAGATTGTTTGGGAAAATGTGTCTCAACCTTGTAATTACATAAGTTACTATTCATACATAAAGTACTATTGATACATCCACGATGGGGGGCACAGAGGGGTTTCCCCCTTATGAGGGGTCCAGAGGGATCATCCACCTGGTTGGGGATCTGAGGGTAGTCCACCCTAATGGGGGCTTGAGGGAAATGCCCCCAAAAGGAAAATTTTACTTATACTTTGTTAATGTAAATTTGGATCGTTCATCATTATATTTCATATTTGATGGCCAATATTTTATTAGCTTGAATTTCCCTAGAAGGAAATCATATTTATGAGGGTATTGTATTATGACTATGTATTGAGATGTGTTTTAAGACTCTGATAGTTTTCACGTTGCCTTTGGATCTTTGGTTGGTGATATTCTTGTGAGAAGCTTGCTCTACAAGTATATTGTAATCTTTGTGATTTCTAAATAATATATTGAGCAACTTCTAGAGTATGGGGTTTTCCCCCTGAAAGGGTTGTCCCCATGTAAATCACTGTGTTGTGGTATGCATGATATTTATATTTATTTCTGTTTAAATTTTTGTAACTGTTAAAGATCTATAAATGTTTTGTATTATTCTCCTCTCAATATTAGTGTAGGAATTTGTTTTACTACCTTAGCTTCATTATAGAAGGAACCAAACTTCAAAAATAAATTAAGATACCATGAAGAAGATAGGAAGATCTAAAAAGAAAAAGGGTGGGGAAGAGGTGGAAGACATGGGAAATATTAATGAAAAGTAGAATACTTTGAGAGAAAACCTTAAATTATATTTCTAAGATTAGCTAATTCCAATCTTCAAGAAACAAGAAAAAATAAAAAGAAAGAGGGAAATGTTGAATATATTATTGTTCAAGAGGTGATTTTGGAGTTAGGTGAAAATAGTGAAGAGGAGGATTCAATCCAACATATAATAGTCATGAGGTTTCATCCCTTGTTGAGTATATCTTTGAATCCATACAAATCCTTGACCATAAGGAGGATGAGGAATCTAACTCCATCTCTTTTGTTTCAAAATTTGATCCACATTATTAACCATCCCAGTAAGGAAAGAAAGAAAAGTAGAAATACAAAGAGGAAACTAACAACCATAAGACATAAGACATTTAAAATTTTAGAAGGCCGAAAAGGGGACAAATAATAAGTAAAAAACAAAAAGAAGACACATAAGAAAGGATGAAAAATACAATTACCTAGCTACAAAATATGATGGTTCAAGTCATATCGATCATCAAAGAAATGATGAAGTGTTTCAGCTCTTTTTTTTCTATCATGCAAGAGGAATACAAAAGGAGAAAAAAGAAGCTGGAGGACAAAAGACATAAAGATAAAAGAAAGTTAATGAAAATCAAAGTGACTAAGAAGGATAGTGAGGAGAAATACCTCTTTGTGTTGAATGGGAAACTAAATTATCTTTCTAATCAATGAAATTCTCTAATGAGCCTCCACAACTTGAAGACCAGCTAAGACATTGCTATTTTTTTTCTCGAGTTTTCTTCTTGTGTTTTAGTTTTTTCTCCTTTTCGCATTGTGTTAGTGCATCATTTTGTTGTTACTACGTTAAAATTAGGTTTTAAGTTATTTGTATAATTTTTTGGTATGGGACCTTTTCCCCACCTTATCTTATAAAAAACAAAATAAAAAATAATTTAATTTATCCAAGGCTTTCTATAATTGATGTAGGGGCTTCCGAGAATCATAACATTTGATTCAAAAGTTTGTTTGGGATGAAATTTTATGGGAAGATGAATTACAAGTATTTTTTGGATTTCCGACAAAACTCAATTTACTAGGTGTCCATTTTAACACTATTTCGGGGCCAAATTCTTTCATTTGGGCCCTCAAAATAAGCTTTTAGTGTTTTTTACAAGGTTTTAGAAAGTTGTATTTTTAAATAATTTGGAACTCATATTTCCAATTCAAATTGTAAGTTAGAATTTAGTTTCACCATAGTGTTAAGAATATTTTTGAAAAAATCTAAGCTCAACTAGATAGGCATGCAAAATTACCAAAAAAAGACAAATTATGACAATTGTCAAAAAATGCCAAAAATGGTAATTTTTGGACTTTTGGATTTTTACTTTTTTAGATATAAGGGGTTTTTTCATTCATTGTAGATTAGAGAGGAATAATGCAATAGTGTGGTTTTGAAGTAATTCTTATTTTACTAGTTTTCTTTTAACAATAATGGAAAATTACTTTTAATGGTTTGTGTGGTTGCATCAATAATTAAATTTTTTTTATCATAAACGGAACAAATTTCAAGGTACAGTAGACCTAGAATACTTTATATTATTAAATGCATCAATATTTTTTGATCCATCACTATCATATACATTGAAAAAGTTTCATTAATCATCTAGTCAACTACACATTTTATATGGAATTTAGTTATACATTTGCTTACAAGGCTAAAAGTTACTATATATATTGTTCATAATCATTGGAAGGCATTGAGAGTTAACACGGTTTAAGAAATTAATTTTTTGGGTCTTATCTAAGCATATAATGTTAGTGTAGTGATTAAGTTTTATCTTAAGGTAAATACTTTGAGTGGTTTTTTCCTATATGGTAGGTTTCTCACCCATTGCTTTTTTTTTTTCTTTCCTTTAAAAGGTTATACAATATGTAATTTTACATCTCAATTCATTCACTTCTGGTGAAATAGTGTGTGCTTCTCTCATGCATTTGTGAAGGTTCTTTACTATAGATAGTGCTCCTAGGAGGTGGTTGACATGAGACAAGTTGTTTGCCGATATTGGATCATGTTTTTTCTTGAGGCACTTACCATTTTTGCTAGTGATTACACATTGTGGGGGGCTATATAGTCTCTCTCTTTCCCTCTTATGGGGAGCTATTGATTGTATATACATGATGTATGTAGTCCTTGGGGGGTGTGATTGAGTCCTCCATCCATGCATCATTTTTGTTTTATTTTCTCTCTTTTGGGAAGAGATTTTTTCCCACAAGAATTTTTCTCCCTTTCTTTGATTGCAAAAGATTTCTTTTTGCATTGTAAATGGGTACCTAACATGGTTGTGTAGCCAAGACCCATATTGCATCTTCATTCTCCCTAAGTTTGTAGTTAAGGGGGGGTGTTAGTGTAGTGATTAAGTTTATCTTAGGGTAAATACTTCAGGTGGTTTTTTCTCATAGGGTAGTTTTCTAACCCATTTCTTTTTTTCTTTCCTTTAAAAGGCTATACAATATGTAATTTTACAACATCTCAATTCATTCACTTCTGGTGAAATAGTCTGTGCTTCTCTCGTGTATTCATGAAGGTTCTTTGTTGCAGATGGTGCTCCTAGGAGGTGGTTGACACAAAAATATAAACTATGTTGTAATATCATCTAAATTTTATAATTTATTTGTTTATACATATGGTTGAGGCCTAAAATTTTGGAATCCCATTGAGGCATATTATAAGTCATTCATGAGTAAGAATCAATCAAATTTAAATTGTTATTTCATTGTTTCATTGAAGTTCCACTATGTAACTATGTGTTATTTCATTCCACTACATTGTTGGATAATCCTTCATTGGATCTTATATCTATGATTACATCATTGGGTACCCTTAGTAATAATGGTGTCCCACTGAACTTGCCTTTTGCAAAATAGGTGATGCATATAAAAGCTAAAGGTTTATTGATGGATCATATGGAACATTATATCTATGCCATGATGTATTTTGGTATTGTTTTGAAACAAAAAACTAATACTTGCATGGAAAGTTAATTATTTGAAAATAAATTCTAATAATAATCTTAGAAAAAATGTACTATTAACATTTTTTATTAGAGTGTCAAAAAATGTAAAAGAAACAAAGTTCATTAATTTACAAATTCATATTATGTCTATAAAATATAAGATAATTAATTATTTTTTATATGACTTATTACTTAAAAGCAAACAAAAATAAATACAACTTAAGTGGTGTTTTATAATGGTATCAAGGAGTCTCATGCCATTACCATGTTCATGACAATAAAAACATAAGAAACATATATTTAATAAAGAAATAAAATTATAATTATAAGATTAAACTTTTTATAAATAATATATAAGTATATAATATTTACTACATTACAATGTTACAAAATAATGATTATCGCTTTAAAAACCTAAATTATAGTTTACATACAAATATAAATTAACTTTTTAAATAAAAATAAACTAAACAATATTAAAAAAAATATTACTTTTTAATTTTATTTAAAATATAAATAATTTTAATTTAACCGATATAAAACAAATATATTTAAAATATCTATACATACACTCACAAATATTAAACCCCACTCAAATGTTCCTTCCTCTCCCTCCACGATATTAGTATTTTCTTTGGTTTACTTACAATGAACTCGTTTTTCTGCTTTTAATTAAATGATTTACACATACATCTATTCCACAATGCCAAAGGCAAAGGCACTCCATGGTAGTATAGCGTATTTATTTTAAATATTATTTTTTAGAACAATTTTCTACTGTTCTTAATGGGAGGAAAGTGAGCAATATTGACCTATCCAAAATCTATGTTTCAGGAGCATTGACATGTGCATAGAATAACATTAGTCAATATTATTAACATTTAAAAGTCCTAATTTACAGTATCATATCTTTTATCAGCGCCTTGTTATACCAACAAAGATAGGTACATATTATAAGCACTATTTCTTAATGGTATGATATGTGACTAGGAGGAATGCTCTGAGGATTTCTGAAGTAGTTGTTGGGATCCACCTGCGTTTTAGCCTGAACAAGCCTATTGAAATTCTCACCAAAATACTTTTCACCCCAAACTCTGGCTTCTTCAACACTGTTGTGGCCAGTGCCCAGATCAAGGTCAACAAAGTTCACATATGCAGCCCTGGGCAAAGAGGACACGTAAGGTTCCATGTACCTGTAAAGACTCCTCATCCATTTAAGGTAGTAATCATCTTCACTACTCAGACTCCACACTATGTTATAGTGAATGAAGAACAAATTACCTGCCCGGTAAGGAAATGGCGTAAAACTGGAGTGAATCCTGTCCATTATTCCTCCCAGGGGAGCGAAAGTTACAGTCGCACGCGGCTCTCTTTCCATTCTGATCCACAGTCCTCTCAGCGTAATGTCTGGAATAGGGTTCTTGACGAAATCTGACTTTGATTTGAAGTAGGCCTTGTTGTAATAATACCTGTGAGTCAATTCTTTGACGGGGATTTTGTTCTCGAAGTAGGCAATTGTCTTTATCCAGCTCATTTCTTCACAATCTGCCGACGCCATTTCAAGCTCTGGGAAGCTCTGCGCAATTTTAAACATCAGCTCCCTCATACGCCCAGGATATATTCCATGAAACATGGCCCTGATTACTTTTCTCTCGTTGACGTCCATCTTTACTTGCATGAAGATGTTATCCTCCATCTTGGGAGCAACATATTGCCATTTACTCACGGTCTTCGTGACAATATCTGAACCAGTTTTATACACTTTGAAGGCTGTCACGGTTCGAGGCACCCTTACCAGGCGGATTTTCCAGGCATAAACAACTCCCCAGCTGCCGCCGCCGCCTCCTCTCAGAGCCCAAAACACATCTTCACCCATGTGTGCTCTATCCATGACGTACCCTGAGCCATTTATCAGCTCTGCGTCCAACACATAGTCAGCTGCAAGTCCGAACTTTCTCGACAGAAAGCCCAACCCTCCGCCGGCAATATGACCGCCGGCGCCCACCGTGTGGCAAGATCCTGCAGGAAACCCGAGCTCAGAGGAACAGTTTGCGATAGCAGAATAAACTTCACCTAAGGTGGCGCCTCCTTCTACCCAGGCCGCCTCTGCAGAAGCGTCCACCGTGGCTTTGTTAAGCTTTTTAAGGTCTAGGAGCACGAAAGGATTGTCGGCAGTGTAGGAAAGACCCTCCTGGCTGTGCCCTCCACATCGAACGCGAATCTCCCATCCGTATCCTATGCTATGCGCCACGGATAGTTGTAGCTGACTTTTGTTTTTGGGAATAATGGTACAAATAGGCTTTTTTATCTCAGGCTCTGTAAATCGAAGATTCTGCGCTGAGAATTCCACTGCAGAAGTGCACTTGGATATGCTATTGATATCTTTAAAGCCATTATATTTCAAGCCTGCCAACAATCCACCAAATTTGTCATCATCCGCTTCAATATAGCTACCGAATATAACCTTGGCCATGCTTGGAGATTACCACAAAGTCTTTATCGCAAAACTTCTCAGCTGCATTCAGTTTACAGACATGGTTTAGCCCTCTAAAATTCACTTAGATGAACACCACTAAACCGTTTCAGCGTAAATAAATGAAATGAACCAAGAAGTTTATTGTAGTCATTGCTCACGTACTGAAATGAACCAAACCATAGTACGTAATGTGAACAAGGACTGAGACTACTGTAGTATGAATTCACTTCTCTACGTAGCTCTGTTTACAGAGACGATCTATAGATTTTAGAAATGAAGGTGAACATTATATATGGAAGTCTGAGTTCATTTGTTAAAAATGATCTTAATCAGTATATAATCAAATAGAGATTATGGAAAATTAAATAAAAAATAGCAGAAAAACATGGAATATTAAAAAAGCAATATCACATAGTGTTTACGTGAAAAAACTCTTTTGAAAAAGAGTCCACCAAAATTAGAGGCTCAAGTTTATATTATCTTCAAAAGGCAGATTACATACAATCCTTTCTTTCTCTTTTTCACTCTTCAATCCTTCCGTGTCTATATAAACAAAAAATTCTTACTTGCTAATTGCATTGTCCTATTACCACCTTAGGCGCTATTTATATAACATTTTCATCCCTTGCGAGGGGCATCCAAATTTGTTATCAAATCTTAACACCCTCCTTGAATAACATAAGAATTTAGGACATAAGGTTAATGTGGATTGCAACCATTTTACTCATTTATCTTATTTGAGCACCTAAGTGTTGTAATTTTTTACATGGTTATTATATTTAACCACAAGATATTTGAGGTGAAAAAGCCTCATAACAATCTCATGACAGGTTGGATGCCTAAAACTATCATAACCTCCAAAATTTTCTTGTGGTAAATAGTAACTTACAATTAGTAAAAATAATAGCTACTGACGCCTAATATAAATTAATTATAGTACCAAAAAATCATGATGGTGAAAATAATATTGTTGATAGAGAATCCTTCATCTCCTATGAATAATTTACTAGTAATATTATGAGTAGTAAAATGCATAGAATTTTCAAGGTTGATGGAACATTAATCCTAACATACTCTCACTTGACATCATACATTGTAAGTGCATCCATAAGAATACATAATTCAACTAAGTACTAGGAATAAGGCTCATGGCATCCCTACATCATGTTAAAAAAATTATGCTCACATATTTAGTAAGTGAAACTAAAATGTTCTATTGATAGTTAATTTTTTTTTAACTCGACCTATCTATTAGCAATTTCTTTAGAAAAACAAATGGTATTGTACATCTATGTGATAAGGCCTTCTATGATACATAGGATTCATGGCTAAATAAATTGTACTTTGGTTATTGCAACTAGTTTGAGTAGTTTTGCAATAAAGATTCATACCTTTTAAAAAAATTGTAACCAAATTATCTCATTAGAGTCATGGGAAGTATCTTTATAGTGTGAATTAGTAGTAGATAAAATAATTGTGGGTTTCCTTTTACTCACACAAACTCATTGCTCCTTCAAACAAAGTAAACATAAACCTATTAGTTGGCTTTCAACTATCCAATTCGACTACCCAATTTCCACCAACAAAACTTTCTATCTATAGTTTCTTAACTACATTGCTAGTATCAAAATAAATCAAAATATAATTAAAAGTACCACACAAATATATCAACACCCTTTTTACATAATTGTAATATTATCTACCACAATTAGACATAAGCGTATGCAAAACTTCCACTATTTGAGCAATATTTAGCCTAGTGCAAATAATTACATACATTAAACTTCCTCTAACATTAGCATAGGATACATTAGATGTCCTCAAAATCATCTTCACTCTTGGGAGACATACCTAATGACATATTAATGTCAATAAGTAAGGGTATTCTAACTAGTTTACAATCATGCATGTTAAATCTATTTAAAATATTACTAATTTACTTACATTGTAATAACCATTTTTTATGTTTATTTGATCTCTTCTAATTTTCATTCTCAATATGTACCTTGCAAGCCCCAAAAATTCCACCTCAAAGACACTTGAAAGATAATCTTTCAACTCACTAATCACACCGTTGGTGTTATTAACAAATAACATATCATGCACAGACAAGGAAATAATTAGTATATGATTAATAATTTATTTAATGGATATATAGTGATCTTGTTCTCTTATTAGAAAATTCAACTTGAACACAAATGCATGAAACATTTGCTACCACATAAAGGGTAATTTTTTTAAACCATAAAGAGATCATTTTAACTTACAAAATAAATGTTCTTTCCTTTTTACCTCCAAAATTTTAGGTAATTGCATATAAATTTCATTTTTCAAATATCCATGCAAAAATATAGTTTTAACATACACTTTCTCAATTTATAAATAAATCACTAGTCTAGCCTTATAACTTTCTAATACACCATATGCTCCAAACTTCTTCTTAATATAATTTGTGTATAACCAATTGATTCCTTACAACTTAGAAAATGTGTAAACTCTTAGGTATTACAAGATTTTAAAATGAGCATCTCCCTTTGCATGATTTGTATGGAAGACTCAGTAGTATTTGAAATAATAACTTCTTTATATTATTTAGGTTGATTACAAGTATTCAATAAAACATAAATACAATAGAAATTTGGTGGGTTATATCTTTCAATTATATTTTTTCCTTGCGGATGTTTTAAGAATAGGAGTGTCAGGGCCTTCTTAATCTCGATTTCCCACTCTTTTACTTGTTTATCTTTCATAACCTCTTTAGTTTGGTAATAATATTCATTTAATTCCTTTTCTTTTTCCTCATCCCCAAATCCATCTCTTTGTTCTTCACAAGGTGTACCTTCCTTCTTAGTCTTCGAGTGCACACTCTTGACCTTTTGTTCATATTTTGGTTGTTTAGTTCTAATAATAGCTGTATGTTCCTTAAAAAATACATCTCTAAGATAACTTTCTCACCATAATGTTTAGAATTCGTACCATATCTTATGAAAATACACCATTCAACTTTTGGATCCAACCTAGATCACTTTGCTTTAGACATATGAAAAAAAGACTCAAAACAAAAAGCCATGTAAGGTGAAATATAAGGTTTCTTATCTATACACATTGCATAAGGGGCTAAATCAAAAGATTTATAAGGAGATCTATTAAAAAAAAAATACTAACTATTTTTTCCCAAAATTATTTATCTAACCATGAATCACTTAACATATTTCTATCTCTTTCCATTATTTTTTGGTTCACCTTTTTTCACACCCCATTCTTTTAAGAGAGATGGGGTACTTTTTTGTCTAACAATACCTCATTTTTACAAAACTCATCAAATTCCCTTGAAAAATATTTCCTTCCATTATTTTATGTCAAAATGTTTATCTTATAATTATCTAATTTCCTTTCAACTATTAAATTAAATTGCTTAAACATAGTCAAAAAAATTATTTGTTATAAAATAAATATAGGTAAATATGAAAACACCATTAATTAAGGAGAAACAAATATTTATATTTTTTAGTAGATTCAATATTCACAAGACCAAAATCACATGAATGAATAATATCTAATTTAATCTTAGCTTTATTACTACTTGAAGGAAATAATTATTTTCTTTACTCATAAAAAATGAAATGTGTATACAAATCAAATTCCCATAAAAATAAGAAAATAATATGAAAAATTATTACTTAAGATGGTTTTTAAACTAGTCTTAGTTATGTGGTCTAATATGTGATGCTAGAACATATATGCACTTTCATAGTTTTAAGTTACTTTGGAGAAGTTAAAAATAGTTGTAGAATCTAGCCTAAATCTAGTTATCATTGTTTTTTATTAAAAAATTAGGGGTTAGGGCCATGATCATAAACAAAGAATCAAAAAATTGGCCATAAAGCTAGAATTTCCAACCACAACACATAAACAAAAAATAGGCCAACAAGCCAACCAACCAATGAAAGTGTAGTCTAGAAGTAACCAAGAAACAACAAGGTAGTAGCTACAATGTCATAGAAAACTAAAGAGAACTATAACTAGGTGGTACACAGGCCTAATAGTGGATTGGCACATAAGCCATTAAATAGGAAACAATAAAAAAAAATCATTCTAATTATTAATGATATTGCATTCTTTTGTTAGTGTTTCTAGCTCCTTGGTACACAGGTCCTCTCCATCACCATCTGCTTTATCCACTTGTTTATCTTCTCCCTTGGAAGGTGCTAGTTTCTGCTTTCTTTTCCTAATTTTTTCTTGGCCCCCATAATACCATATGTTATATAAATCAACCTACTAAAGGCCTTATCCAATCAATTAATTATGTCCTAAAATGATGCTATCACATATTTTCAATTTAGAATTGTATGTTTACCACCACCTCTTCCTCCTCAGGACTCTCCATTACCATGAAATTTATTCCTTCATGTTCCTTTTCCTTTTCTTTAGCAATTACATCACCCTTCTCAGAATATTTCACCACTCCTTTCTTAGTATCATAATCCTCTTCCACTTCCACACCAAGAACCACCTCCAACAAATTTCTACTTAAGTCCAATTGCTCCTCCTAGATAGGTATGTATTCCTCATCTAAAGGGTCTTCCTTTTCTTCCTAATATGCTAACATTTTCACCTTTGCATTAATACTAGCTATCCTAATAGATCTTCTCTCACTTTTTTCACTTCATGAATCATTGGCATTCCAAACATCCCTTTTATCTGGAATATCAATAGACACTTTTTTAGCTATGCTACCTTCCTTAGAGGCCACATAATTACATTTAGTACTGGATAATTTTTCTAGAGACTTCTTCGGTTGGGTGGGTTGACTAGGGAGGTATTCTTTATTAGAAATATTTTTTGAGGCTGAGGGTTTGGCCCTCAGGTTTTCTAGTTATTCAAGAGGTAAAGGTTATTCTTTAACGATGAGTGTTTTGGAAGGGGTAGCCAGATGGGAGGAAACCTGTTTAATCACCACACTTGATTTAGAGATGGGATGAGAGGAAAATATTAATCACCACACCAGATTTTTTTTCTTTCTTGAGCTAGAATTATTCTCCAAAAAACCTGGTTGGATGCTAATCAACTTAATTTTTATAGTTTTCTCATCTTTGTTCAAGCCAAGAAAGGGAGTCAAAGTAAAAGAATAGCTATATAACCTTTGAATCAAGCTCTAGTGAAGGGGAGGGAATCCTCTTTCACTTTACATTATTGCAAAGAAGTAAGAGAAAAAGTAAGGAATATTAATTATTTCATTCCTTCTAATGTGATTCAAGAAAAGGGAAGAGGTAACCACATAAAGTAGTGTACCAACCTTCAAGGGTATAATAATTCATTATATGTATGCTTACCAACCCAAACAGAGCAAGCAATTTTTCTCTATTGTAGTCATTCTACAACCTTTTGAAGTTTTCTTCACCTTCTAGGAAACTATCAATGAATCTTTGGTAGTTACCATTGCTAACCTTCAACACTTTGAGAGCCTAGTATTTGAGTCATGTAGCTTCTACTATAATCTTTGGATTAACAAAAAAGCTCACATTTCTAATTTTAACCTTGTTCTCCCACCAAGAGTTGTAAAAATTTGAAGTCAAGTCACCATTGTAGCCCTTCATCTCCAGAAGGAATGAGGCCATACAAACTTCCTTGAACAACTTCCATAGCTCCATTTTTTTCCTTAGTTAGATGCATGTCAAAGGCTCAAAACATTTTCTTGGACCCCCCATATCTAATTTTGAACTTCTAATCTAAAAATTAGTGGAAACAACCACAATCCTATTCTTACCTATACAATTCCACCAATAGCAAGAACAATGGACACTCTTTCCTAAAATGGCATAGAGAATACAAGCCCTTATCTCCAAAATAAAAATGGACACTAACAAAAAACCCTCATCCTTCATCTAGAAAGTTTTACCCTTAATAATTTGTGTATCCATTCTCAAGAGTGGCTGAATTTTAGGCCAATGTAAATTGATTTTGAGATATGACATATATCTCGTGAGAGCAAGCATCCCCTCAATCCAATTGAAAATATTATTTAATTTAGAGTTTCCATAAGTGACATCATAAAGGTGCCATCTACCAGTTGCTTTCATATGGGTGTCCTCATAATCATTCCACTTGGAGTCAATGAGGACAAGGATACCTTTTATCTAATGATTATTTTTGATATTTATCAAATCACCACCCATTCCATAATTAATATGCATAAGATTTAGATAATTATTTATAATTAAATAATTTTATATAGTTCTCATTTTTATACCTCTCACTATCACCAAACTTTCTCTCACTAATCTACAACCATGATTATCATATTTTACATGAATTCTTATATCAATAAATTTAGAAATAAAAATCCAATTTTTAGATAATCCAAAACTCACGGACCAAAAATTTCACTTGAACATAATCTAGAATATTCCAAAACTACCTTGAGATCCAACAAACTTCATCACAATAAATTTCACATAAGGAATGTACACACCTAGTACACTCAAACAACTTTTCCATACACTGCAACTTAAGAAATTGACTTTTGAAGTACCAAACCTCAAACAACTTTGATTGGAGAAAGAAATCAATACTCTTAACACACCTCCATATATACAATACTTGAAACCAAATGGCAAAAAATGTACACCAAAAATACTTCTCTGAGACACCTCTATAATACACTATTCACACATTGGTGAACATGAATTATTATGCACAACGATTGAACATGCCAAATTTTGAATACTACACCTTTGAATACCTCTGATCAACATATCTGAAATCCATAGGTAGATCTTCAACCTAGAAGAACTGTAGAGCGACACCATAACACTACTCTTCAACCCAATATAACACTGCAACATACTATTTCCTCTTTTTATCAAATTTTCTCGAAAGCACTTAGAAACCAAGCATTAGAGACACATCCTCATAATCTTCAACACTTCCTTAACCATAGATAAAAACTTATCAAGGCAACACTAGAGGTTGACACTAGTAGCTAATCAAAGCATCATTAATGCAACAACATCTACAACTACAATAATATTCTTCTCATATAGTTGAGACCAATGGCAACACAAGCTTGTTGACATCAATTACATCGCTAACTACTCATATTTCCAAAAATTGCATCTCAGCATCATGAATCTATTCAAATAGAGGTAATTGAAGAATATCCTCACAATTATATTTATAATGATTATATTTTTTTGAGAAATCCAAAGATAAATATGACATAAAACATAATTTATAAGTGTGATGATATAGAAAAATTTACAATTAATAAAAAGATAACATGTAGATAACTATTAATGACACACCATGTGGTCGATGGACAACACTAGAGCTCTAAGGAATAATACAAGAAAAATGAGGGTTTTCAAATTGAGAATAATTTTATGAAGGATATATATTTTTTCTCTCTATTTTAGTGCCCACTCTAAGTCATTCTTAGGCTATGTTCATGTAGTTTATTCACTTGGTGGAAATATGGACATGAATACCATCATATTTTCATATTTTAATGCCATAAAAATATTATTATGGATGATTCAAGAGGTGAGATGTTTGATATAAAATCTAAGGAAAAGAACCTTTTATTTTTTGTTTAATAAAACATTTGGTACATAAATTTGTGTGAGTTATTTAGGAATACACAAAATAGTTACTAAGTATAGAACCATGTTGTTATCTTTATATATATTTCAAGTTAGCGGAAATTTAAGTTTTAATGCATCAAACTAATTTGCACTATGTTTTAATTACAACATGAATCTGCACTTATTCTCTCTTTTCTTTAATATGGAAAGAATAATGGGAAATTATGAATTTCTTAGTTAAGATGCGAGTGGTAGTAGAGAGGGTGGCATGTGTAAAGGGGTGGAAAATACATGCATGAATAACAATTTAAAACATGGTGTCTAAACTAAAGTGGATTCATGACAAAAATATATGTTTAATATAAATATAATATAATATGTATTAAAATATAATATATATTTAATAAGATACTATTTAACTTAATTAAAAATAAATTGAACAATTTAGTTAACATTCCAAGGTGGAGAAGTCAAATTTAGAGATAGAGTGTGGGGAAGGGAAATAAATATATTAAGTGACACATAGAAAGAAAATGAGAGAGAGAGAGAGATACAAAGAGACGCAAAGAGGGAGGGAAAAATAATAGATAGAGGAATATATAAGTGGAGAGGTAAAATGAAAGAAATAAGTGATATGGATAGGAAAAATAGATACTAAGAGAAAGATATATAGAGAGATATTGAAAAGGAGAGAGATAGGGAGATAGAGAAAAGAAAGGAGATAAATAAGCATTGGGGGAGGGAGATAGAGAGAGA
>VDFB02271358.1:783215093-783370907 GCA_007258455.2 Sequoia sempervirens
ATAATTACATAAATTAAACTTCCAATAACATTAGCATAGGATACATTAGATGTCCTCAAAATCATCTTCACTCTTGGGAGACATACCTAATGACATATTAGTGCCAATAAGTAAGGGTATTCTAACTAGTTTACAATCATGCATGTTAAATCTATTTAAAATATTACTAATTTACTTACATTGTAATAACCATTTTTTTACGTTTATTTGATCTCTTCTAATTTTCATTCTCAATATGTACCTTGCAAGCCCCAAAAATTCCACCTCAAAGACACTTGAAAGATAATCTTTCAACTCACTAATCACACCGTTGGTGTTATTAACAAATAACATACCATGCACAAACAAGGAAATAATTAGTATATGATTAATAATTTATTTAATGGACATATAGTGATCTTGTTCTCTTACTAGAAAATTCAACTTGAACACAAATGCATGAAACATTTGCTACCACATAAAGGGTAATTGTTTTAAACCATAAAGAGATCATTTTAACTTACAAAATAAATGTTCTTTCCTTTTTACCTCCAAAATTTTAGGTAATTGCATATAAATTTCATTTTTCAAATATCCATGCAAAAATATAGTTTTAACATACACTTTCACAATTTATAAATAAATCACTAGTCTAGACTTATAACTTTCTAATACACCATCTGCTCCAAACTTTTTCTTAATATAATTTGTATATAACCAATTGATTCCTTACAACTTAGAAAATGAGTAAACTCTTAGGTATTACAAGATTTTAAAATGAGCATCTCCCTTTGCATGATTTGTATGCAAGAATTAGTAGTATTTGAAATAATAACTTCTTTATATTATTTAGGTTGATTGCAAGTATTCAATAAAACATAAATACAATAGAAATTTGGTGGGTTATATCTTTCAATTATATTTTTTCCTTGTGGATGTTTTAAGAATAGGAGTGTCAGGGCCTTCTTAATCTTGAGTTTCCACTCTTTTACTTGTTTATCTTTCATAACCTCTTTAGTTTGGTAATAATATTCATTTAATTCCTTTTCTTCTTCCTCATCCCCAAATCCATCTCTTTGTTCTTCACAAGGTGTACCTTCCTTCTTAGTCTTAGAGTACACACTCTTGACCTTTTGTTCATATTTTGGTTGTTTAGTTCTAATAATAGCTGTATGTTCCTTAAAAAATACATCTCTAAGATAACTTTCTCACCATAATGTTTAGAATTCGTACCATATCTTATGAAAATACACCATTCAACTTTTGGATCCAACCTAGATAACTTTGCTTTAGACATATGAAAAAAAGACTCAAAACAAAATCCATTTAAGGTGAAATATAAGGTTTCTTATCTATACACATTGCATAAAGGGCTAAATCAAAAGATTTATAAGGAGATCTATTAAAAAAAAAATACTAACTGATTTTTCCCAAAATTATCTATCTAACCATGAATCACTTAACATATTTCTATCTCTTTCCATTATTTTTTGGTTCACCTTTTTCACACCCCATTCTTTTAAGAGAGATGGGGTACTTTTTTGTCTAACAATACCTCATTTTTACAAAACTCATCAAATTCCCTTGAAAAATATTTCCTTCCATTATTTTATCTCAAAATGTTTATCTTATAATTATCTAATTTCTTTTCAACTATTAAATTAAATTGCTTAAACTTAGTCAAAAATATTATTTGTTATAAAATAAATATAGGTAAATATGAAAACACCATTAATTAAGGAGAAACAAATATTTATATTTTTTTAGTAGATTCAATATTCACAAGACCAAAATCACATGAATGAATAATATCTAATTCAATCTTAGCTTTATTACTACTTGAAGGAAATAATTATTTTCTTTACTCATAAAAAATGAAATGTGTATACAAATAAAATTCACATAAAAATAAGAAAATAATAAGAAAAATTATTACTTAAGATGGTTTTTAAACTAGTCTTAGTTATGTGGTCTAATCTATGATGCTAGAACATATATGCACTTTCATAGTTTTTAGTTACTTTGGAGAAGTTAAAAATAGTTGTAGAATCTAGCCTAAATCTAGTTATCATTGTTTTTTATTAAAAAATTAGGCATTAGGGCCATGATCATAAACAAAGAATCAAAAAATAGGCCATAAAGCTAGAATTTCCAACCACAACACATAAACAAAAAATAGGCCAACAAGCCAACCAACCAATGAAAGTGTAGTCTAGAAGTAACCAAGAAACAACAAGGTAGTAGCTACAATGTCATAGAAAACTAAAGAGAACTATAACTAGGTGGTACACAGGCCTAATAGTGGATTGGCACATAAGCCATTAAATAGGAAACAATAAAAAAAAAATCCTTCTAATTATTAATGATATTGCAATCTTTTGTTAGTGTTTCTAATTATGGTACACAGGTCCTCTCCATCACCATCTGCTTTATCCACTTGTTTATCTTCTCCCTTGGAAGGTGCTAGTTTCTGCTTTCTTTTCCTAATTTTTTCTTGGCCATTCATAGTTATGAAAATAGCCTTGCCCATAATACCATATGTTATATAAATCAACCTACTGAAGGCCTTATCCAATCTATTAATTATGTCCTACAATGATGCTATCACATATTTTTCAATTTAGGATTGTATGTTTACCATCACCTCTTCCTCCTCAGGACTCTCCATTACCATGAAATTTATTCCTTCATGTTCCTTTTCCTTTTCTTTAGCAATTACATCACCCTTCTCAGAATATTTCACCACTCCTTTCTTAGTATCATAATCCTCTTCCACTTCCACACCAAGAACCACCTCCAACAAATTTCTACTTATGTCCAATGGCTCCTCCTAGATAGGTATGCATTCCTCATCTAAAGGGTCTTCCTTTTCTTCCTAATATGCTAACATTTTCACCTTTGCATTAATACTAGCTATCCTAATAGATCTTCTCTCACTTTTTGCACTTCTTGAATCATTGGCATTCCAAACATCCCTTTCATCTGGAATATCAATAGACACTTTTTTAGCTATGCTACCTTCCTTAGAGGCCACATAATTACATTTAGTACTAGATAATTTTTCTAGAGACTTCTTTGGTTGGGTGGGTTGACTAGGGAGGTATTCTTTATTAGAAATATTTTTTGAGGCCGAGGGTTTGGCTCTCAGGTTTTCTAGTTATTCAAGAGGTAAAGGTTATTCTTTAACGATGAGTGTTTTGGAAGGGGTAGCTAGATGGGAGGAAACCTCTTTAATCACCACACTTGATTTAGAGATGGGATGAGAGGAAAATATTAATCACCACACCAGATTTAATTTTTTTTCTTGAGCTAGGATTATTCTCCAAAAAACCTGGTTGGATGCTAATCAACTTAATTTTTATAGTTTTCTCATCTTTTTTCAAGCCAAGAAAGGGAGTCAAAGTAAAATAATAGCTATATAACCTTTGAATCAAGCTCTGGTGAAGGGGAGGGAATCCTCTTTCACTTTACATTATTGCAAAGAAGTAAGAGAAAAAGAAAGGAATATTAATTATTTCATTCCTTCTAATGTGATTCAAGAAAAGGGAAGAGGTAACCACGTAAAGTAGTGTACCAACCTTCAAGGGTATAATAATTCATTATATGTATGCTTACCAACCCAAACAGAGAAAGCAATTTTTCTCTATCATAGTCATTCTACAACCTTTTGAGCTTTTCTTCACCTTCTAGGAAACTATCAATGAATCTCTGGTAGTTACCATTGCTAACCTTTGACACTTTGAGAGCCTAGTATTTGAGTCACGTAGCTTCTTCTATAATCTTTGGATTAACAAAAAAGCTCACATTTCTAATTTTAACCTTGTTCTCCCACCAGGAGTTGTAAAAATTTGAAGTCAAGTCACCATTGTAGCCCTTCATCTCCAGAAGGAATGAGGCCATACAAACTTCCTTGAACAACTTCCATAGCTCCATTTTTTTCCTTAGTCAGATGCATGTCAAAGGCTCTAAACATTTTCTTGGACCCCCCATATCTAATTTTGAACTTCTAATCTAAAAATTAGTGGAAACAACCACAATCCTATTCTTACCTATACAATTCCACCAATAGCAAGAACAATGGACACTCTTTCCTAAAATGGCATAGAGAATACAAGCCCTTATCTCCAAAATAAAAATGGACACTAACAAAAAACCCTCATCCTTCATCTAGAAAGTTTGACCCTTAATAATTTGTGTATCCATTCTCAAGAGTGGCTAAATTTTAGGCCAATGTAAATTAATTTTGAGATATGACATATATCTCATGAGAGCAAGCATCCCCTCAATCCAGTTGAAAATATTATTTAATTTAGAGTTTCCATAAGTGACATCATAAAGGTGCCATCTACCAGTTGCTTTCATATGGGTGTCCTCAAAATCATTCCACTTGGAGTCAATGAGGACAAGGATACCATTTATCTAATGATTATTTTTGATATTTATCAAATCACCACCCATTCCATAATTAATATGCATAAGATTTAGATAATTATTTCTAATTAAAGAATTTTATAGAGTTCTCATTTTTATACCTCTCACTATCACCAAACTTTCTCTCACTAATCTACAAACATGATTATCATATTTTACATGAATTCTTATATCAATAAATTTAGAAATAAAAATCCAATTTTTAGATAATCCAAAACTCATGGACCAAAAATTTCACTTGAACATAATCTAGAATATTCCAAAAATACCTTGAGATCCAACAAACTTCTTCACAATAACTTTCACATAAGGAATGTACACACCTAGTACACTCAAACAATTTTGCCATACATTGCAACTTAAGAAACTGACTTTTGAAGTACCAAACCTCAAACAACTTTGATTGGAGAAAGAAATCAACACTCTCAACACACCTCCATATATACAAGACTTGAAACTAAATGGAAAAAAATGTACACCAAAAATACTTCTCTGAGACACCTCTATAATGCACTATTCACACATTGGTGAACACGGATTATTATGCACAACAATTGAACACGCCAAATTTTGAATACTACAACTTTGAATACCTCTAATCAACATATCTGAAATCCATAGGTAGATCTTCAACCTAGAAGAACTGTAGAGTGACACCATAACACTACTCTTCAACCCAAAATAACACTGCAACATACTATTTCCTCTTTTTATCAAATTTTCTCAAAAACACTTAGAAACCAAGCATTAGAGACACATCCTCATAATCTTCAACACTTGCTTAACCATAGACAAAAACTTATCAAAGCAACACTAGAGGTTGACACTAGTAGCTAATCAAAGCATCATTAATGCAAGAACATCTACAACTACAATAATATTCTTCTCATATAGTTGAGACCAATGGCAACACAAGCTTGTTGACATCAATGACATCGCTAACTACTCATATTTCCAAAAATTGCATCTCAGCATCATGAATCTATTCAAATAGAGGTAATTGAATAATATCCTCACAATTATGTTTATAATGATTATATTTTTTTGAGAAATCCAAAGATAAATATGACATAAAACATAATTTATAAGTGTGATGATATAGAAAAATTTACAATTAATAAAAAGATAACATGTAGATAACTATTAATGACACACCATGTGGTCGATGGACAACATTAGAGCTCTAAGGAATAATACAAGAAAAATGAGGGTTTTCAAATTGAGAATAATTTTATGAAGGATATATATTTTTTCTCTCTATTTTAATGCCCACTCTAAGTCATTCTTAGGCTATGTTCATGTAGTTTATTCACTTGGTGGAAATATGGACATGAATACCATCATATTTTCATATTTTAATGCCATAAAAATATTATTATGGATGATTCAAGAGGTGAGATGTTTGATATAAAATCTAAGGAAAAGAACCTTTGATTTTTTGTTTAATAAAACATTTGGTACATAAATTTGTGTGAGTTATTTAGGAATACACAAACTAGTTACTAAGTATAGAACCATGTTGTTATCTTTATATATATTTCAAGTTAGGGGAAATTTAAGTTTTAATGCATCAAACTAATTTGCACTATGTTTTAATTACAACATGAATCTGCACTTATTCTCTCTTTTCTTTAATATGGAAAGAATAATGGGAAATTATGACTTTCTGAGTTAAGCTGCGAGTGCTAGTAGAGAGGGTGGCATGTGTATAGGGGTGGAAAATACATGCATGAATAACAATTTAAAACATGGTGTCTAAACTAAAGTGGATTCATGACAAAAATATATGTTTAATATAAATATAATTTATTTATCGTCTATGAAGTCATCAGGTCGTTGGTCTTTATTAAGGTCAGAGTCAAATTAAGGTCGAGATAAGGAAATAATGAAGATAAAGATCATCGAGGTCGAAGTCATCAGTGTCGTCCGGGCGTCGTCAGTCGACAAAGGATCAAAATCCGAGAATCAATCAAAGATCGCTCGATCAATCGAAAAAATCAGATCAAATTTCGAGACGTCAAATCGTCAAAGTCTGAATCCAGAATCATCGTCGATCAAAGACAGGATCCCGTCAAAGTCGAAAAATAAATCAGATAAGGATGCGAGATATAGATAAAGAGAGGTAGAAAGAGGGATTAGAAACATATAGAGAGGGATATTTATAGAGATATAGAGGTATAACATAAACTATATACTCTTGTAATTTTATATTTTATTCTTCTCTCACATTGTCATTTATTTCATATATGCCAATGGTCTAATAGTGTTGTGTTGTTTCTCCATAATTTTATGTTTCACCTATATTTTTTCTATTGATTCTAATGCTTTAGACATTTTTAGCTCAAATTGTTCAAACATTACTTGTCCCTTGATAATTTAATATTTATATCTATTTATAGATGTTTCAAATATTATTTCCTTGGTATTCAATAGTTTTGATTAGATTAAAGTATGGAAGGGCTAGTACCCATTTACAAATCAACCATTGAGGCCCAATGAGGGGGCTCGTGACAAGTGAGACACCCATAAACAAAAAGAGAAGTAGTTATAAACTAACTATCAATAGAAAACAAAAGGGAGGACATGTAAAACTAGCAAGGTACTAGACTAGCTAGTGGGTCTCCCAAAAGCTTAAGGCCACTAATGGCCTACCAATATTTATCAAGGAATTGAAGTTAACCCTTGAAGGATAAAGGTCCATTGTGAGTGGGATAGATCTCCTCAATATTGGGTGAGGTAGAGCTGTCCCCTTTCTTAACAATTTTCTTGGAGTGACCAACATATTGATTATCCTCACCAGCCCTTTTACCATGACTGTTATGAAGTTCCTATTAAAAAGCTTGGATAATGACTGTAGTTTTTTTTACTGTCTCCTTGCGAAATTCCACTATATCCTAAAGGAACTTTGAGTTTTTATCTTAATTACTATGCATGGTGATAATTTCCTCCTAAATCTTCATCTTATCATCCTCTCTACCCACTGGTGCTTTGAGCTCTTCAACCTCCCTTGCCTAGTTTTCCCATTTGTCATAGGACATGGTGAGCTAAGAAAGTAGAACCTAATGCTCATCATCATCAACCTCTCCTAACTAGTTCACCTTTCACTTTAACACCTTCTACTCCAACACTCGAATTTTTCCCTTGGCTACGATGAGTTGGTCCAATAACCACTTAAGAATATCAATCTAAACATTGGCGACCATCGAGACATCATTCTATTTATTCTTTTGGGGAACACAATGAGCACAAACCTCTTTGTCTAATTAGGGATCATCATAGAAACCTACTAGATTCACACAAAGGTTAGGGGATCTCTAAGGACTAGGGGGATTAATAGGAGAAAAATTAGACACATCAAATCATGAATAAGGGAACCAACAAGAGAATTAACAAGGGTGTGATTCTACGACTCATCATCTAAGTTCTCTATACCAAAATTAGAGGTAGAAATAAGGGCAGGGACAACAAAAAAAACACTTCTTTTAGTGTTGGGAGTGGGGTCCTCAATGGTAGGGCTTTTACCTCTTATCCTAGTAATTCTACGTGAGGAGGGCATAGAGCCAATATTGGGAAGGGGGTCCTCCAAGGGTTTGGCAGGGTCTCTAATGACAAGGGAATTATTTTTGGCAGAGGTTGGGGAAGGGGTTCAAGTGTCCTTGTAGCATCATAAATGAAAGATTAACCCCTAGTGAATAGGAAGGGTTTTAATTTTTACCTGCACAACCTTAATAAAGTACTCCAAAGAGGACAAAATTGAAAGATAAAAATTCACCTCAACATTATAGAAAAAATTGTTTAGTATAGGGAAGAGATGGGCATGGAAATGTCTAAAATGACCCTCCAAATTAACATACCTCATTAAGACATTTTCCAACCTACTCCAAACCTTAGGAAGGTCTTCTCTATTAAACCCATTTTGTAATAGATTGACTTTTTCACTCTCCTTCAATAACCTATCCATATACTTTTGATCATGACCCTTTGACTTTCGAGGAATGTAGAATCCATCCAAGGAAAGACCAGTTACTTTAAAAATGAGTCCCACATTAGTGTGGAAGGTGTACTCACCAATGGTGATATTTCCCTCATTTTGGGAATTAGAAAATTCAATCAAAAGATTTTGGTTGTTCCCTATCATATCTTCAATATACAAGGTCATATTGTCTCATTGGAGAATGGTCCAAAAATACCTATCATTTTTTCACACCTCATAGGAGGTAGGTTCATCCTAAACAAGATCATCCCCCACAATGTAATTCAAACCAAACAAAGCAAGCCACAAAATTATGTAGAAACACCCAGTACAATGTGTAAGCCAAAGATGAGGAAGCTTATGAAAAGACTAGATGAGTGGGGTGGATTTCCATAAATGTATTTCATAATAGCTATCAACAGGAGTTGACAAGGAATCTAGCTTGATCTCAAGGTTACTGCACTTTTTCATGACTAGAAAGTAAGTCACACACATGTCTAGGGATAAGAAAAATATTATCCCAAATAATCACTTTAGTTGTGAAAGCTCCCAAGTTGGAGAGAGCATCCACCAATTTATTCCCCACTCTAAACACAAGAGTAGATCTAGAATTATCAATATTCATCATCATATTTTGAGCTAGCAGGATGGGGACCTAAAGAGACCAACAAGGATTCACCATCCCACTCAACATCATTATGGAATTTTTGGAATCAACTTCAATTTCCACATTACATATACCCACATTCTTGGGTATACAAATACCATGGTTGGTAGCTGCCACCTCTATAAAATTTGAAGTTTGAACTCCCAGATTCATCACATACACCAACATCATTTTCCTATGATGGTCTTTGATCGCACCATCCCCACTCGCTCACTATGGTATTCAATAGTTAACCTTCTTAGAGAGATTCAAAATAGCTACCCACCACTTTTTTCTCCTCTTTGACTAAATTCAAACCCTCATTCATCGATTATATCACTTTCTCTTTGGAATATTCTTGTACTCTTTCTTTTTTATCTCTTCACTATAACAACGTATGAAAATTTCTTGATACGTCATTGTTACTAGCCAATTTCTACTGATTTTAATATCACATTTTCTTTCTAAATTTTTATTGGTGTGGTAGTAAAATTGCAAGAGCCAATGGAGTCTCATTTAGCTCCAACACAACTTTTCTGAGGAATCATTTTCTTGCTCATTTATATTAGTATTTATATTTTATAATAGTAAAATTATTTTCCTTGCACTATATATTTCATTTTTATATACTATTATAAAAAATATACTAGTATAGGGTATGAATACCAAAGTAGGGTTTTTAATTGAAGGAAAAATCCCTAACAATAAAAAAAATAAAAATTCATCTCTTCTTCCTTGAGATACAAGTCTTATTAGAAGAAGATATATAGCTACTATAGAATTGGTGGCCTCTTTCCATTCTACTTATTATTGATTATTTTATCAATTTCTATTTAATAAAAAAGTTCAATTTTCATTATTATACCTTCCTATTTCCTAGAAATATATTATTTTTCTTCTTGTTTCCTTTTTGCTAGTACATGCATTTTTTTCAAGGAATATTTATTTTTAGTTTCAATAGTTGTATGAGAATATAGTGTGTAATGTACAAATGTCCATGCTAGGTGCTAGTGTCTAGTCGAATCAACTTCAAATTTTAACCATAGGTTCCTTTTTGACATCCATTTCTATTTTTATTATCAAATTATCATTTTTGTTAGTTATTTTCCAATAATTATTAATAATGTTTTTCCTTTCAATTTTTGTGCTTAGTTAATTAGATAATATATGTTTGTCATTATTTTTTTGTTTAATTAGTTAGTCTATTATGTTTTATTATAAATAAATACTATATTAGATTCTTAAATAATAGATAAACACAACAAAGCTCTTGAGTGTGGATTTATTGAGATTTCTATCTATGACATAATATTTACTTGTAATTCAAATTTCAATCTCTATAGGAGGAATAGAGAAAGGGAGATAGAGATGGAGGAAGAGGTATACATGAAAAATAATAGAGATAAATGAGATCAAATTTTGATTAGTTATTTTATACCATCAATCCAAAGATGAAACACATCCATGGTGAAATATGCTTGGGATAAAATAGCATTTGGTTAAATGATGAGATAGATAGAGAATGATAATTAATTATAATAAGGTACAAGGAAAGTTAAAAAGAAAGATAAATAGATATAGAGGACTATCGAGATAATTTCATAGCGATACACATAAATAGAAACAAAGAGAGGGATAGAGGTGGACAAGAAGTGAGCTAGAAAAAGGTAGAGAGATAAAGGGATAGAAAGAAATAAGTAGAGAGAAAAGTAGATAGATACAAAGAGAGGGATAGTGGTGGAGACAAAGGGATATATAGAGAGGTAGAGAGATAGAGAGGGAGAGGGATATATATATCCCTCTCCCTCTCTATATCTCTACCTCTCTCCCTCTCTATCTCTCAACCTATTTCTCTATATATATATATATAAATAAATAAATGAATAATAGTTGTAAGAGAAATAGGGAGAGAGAAAAGAGTAGATAGAGAGATAGGGAGATAGGGAGAAAAAGGAGGATGATACATAGAGGAGAACTTGGATGAGTATATATGAAAAATGATTATATATCATATATATAAAGATATATTTCAAGCAATCCAAAGTTAGGGACAAAGAGTGAAATAGAGAGAGAGAGAGAGAGATAGAGGGGCACAAAGATGTATAGAGATCGAGATAATAGGAGGGAGGTAGAGATATAAAAAGGGATAGGAAGAGAATGAGGTATAGAAAGAGAAAGAGAAATAGAAAAGGGGGAGGAAAACATAGATAGGTAGAGAAATATAATGAGAGACATACAAACCTAGAGATAAAGAAAGATACATAATTAGAGAGTTATGAATATGAGGAGAAAGAGAGAAAGAGAAATATACATAAAGGTAAGATATTGAAGGTGAAAATTACTGAATTTTGGTAGGTCACTTTATACCAACAATATTTATAGGTAGTTGTAGTTGAGGCAACACATCATTTCATTAAGGATATAAGATACATAAATAAATTGACATTTAGAGAGAGGGAGATAGATATGGAGAGATATAGAAAAAAAATAGAAATAGGGAGAGTAATAAATATAGAGATGAAGATATAGGACAAGAGAGAAAGAGATAAGTAGAGAGACAACTAAACAAATATATAGATAAGGAGACAAAAGGATCCAAAGAGATACTTAGGAAAATAGGGAGGGAGATAAGTAAAGAGATAAATGAAGACCAAGACATAGAGAAGGAGAGATAGAGTTATGTAGAGATAGAGGGGTGAATCAATTGAGGGAAAAATGGAAAAGGAGAGTTAAAATAAGAGAGAGATATACACATAAAAAGGAAATTAAGTTGGCCTATTGATTAGTAATTACATGACAACAATCCAAAGATGGAACATGTTCATGGGGAGAGAGAGGTAGGGAGTGAGAGATAGAGAGTGAAGGAAAGAAAAAGATAAATAAAAATATAATATGATAGAGAGATAGAGACTAAGAGAGAAAGCAAGAGGGAGAGAGGGAGGTAGCAATATAAGGATAAAGATAAATAGAGAGAAACAGAAAGAGAGATCTACAAAGAGGCAGAGAGATAAAAATGTCAAGGGAGAGATAAAATAAAGAAAGATTGACATTCAATGATTTATTTCATCCCAAAAAATAAAAAAAATGGCACATGGCCATATGAAGAGAGGAATAGAGAATATTTCAAATTATAGCTAAATTTGGGCATCAATGGTTTATGTAACCTTATAATGATACAAGATGATAAAATTATTGGTACTACTAGATCTATTTCTTTCTTGTATTTATGAACAAATGTCCTAAGGCACTAAAGAGAGAGAGAGGGAGAGAGAAAATGGAAGAGAGATGTAGGGAGAGAATAACAGAGAGATTGGAAGGGAGGAAGAGAGATAGAGAGGAGAGAGGAAGAGATGAAGGGGAAGAGGGAGAGAGAAAGATATAGACAAAGGAAGAGAGTGAGATGCAGAGAGATAAAGAGGGGGAGGGAGAGGGAGAGAGAAGGGGAGAGATACATATATAAAGATAGAAGTAGAGAGAGAAAGAGCGATAGAAAGAGGGAGGGAGAGAGAAAGAGAGAGAGAAAGGATATATGGAAATAAATAGATAGAGAAGGAAAGATGAAGATAGATAGATAGATAGATAGAGAAGAATATATACACACATACAGATAAACATAGACAGAGGGGGTGGAATATTTTGTTATAATTTTTTTTTAGTTTCTATCTTGCATTCCAAGAATGTCACAATTTAAGAGATAATTTAAACATTAATAATATACAAAATTAATGTAAATAGAGGAATAGCCAATTTGAAGCTATCACCTGTCCATCAAGACTTTTATTGTGCACGCAACGTGATTTGCAGAATGACCAACATATCTGAAAAAAAGAAATTAAAAATAATTACAAATTGACATTCAACAACTCTTTAACATGCCCATTACGCACTAAGATGGGATTGTTAATATATCTGTCTATACTTCCTTTCCCAAAAAAACAGACAACAGAAATGAAAAAATAACGTATGGACACAGAAAGTAGTATCAGTAATCAATGCATTAATGAATGTGTACCCGGATGACTGCTGCTCCGAAAACTCGTCCTGTGAAGCGGCACCGATTCTTTGAAGCGTGTAATGGTAGGAAAGACAAGCAAAAGTGAACGAGCACTAACGATACGATGCAGCACATCATTACTTTATATGCGGTGCAAGAATATTTGAAGGGCCACTACTTGAGATTAAAGAAGGTCGGTCGCACCTGGAACAATTCCGAAGTTGATAAGTGTGACTAAATATACTATTCGTGCACCAACCTTTGCTTTCGATAAAGCATATAGAGATTCATCTAAAAGAGGAAAATAGTTCGATTCCACAAGCGACTTTAATACTTTTGTTTCACCTCTTAGTATTTATAGCGTTCCTTTATAATCAGGTAAATGATGCATTTTTATACAGGTGATACGACAAGTTTACCTTGTTCTACTTTATTTATATTCAAAAGAAAAAGAATGGTATTTAAGGTGTAATATACTTTAGGTAATTAAATGCCATAATTAGGTATTAATCAATTGTAATTAAATTGAGTTGTTGGAGTGAAATCGATTGAATCAAAAGATATCACATAGGAAAAATAATTATATCACAAATAGTAAAATATGAAAGATATTGTTTAGCTTTGTAATTAAAAAATGTTTATCAATTGATGAAGACATGTAGAATCTAAAAGTACTCTAGATACTTCTATGTATCAATGAGAATTAGAATATTCTTAATTATTCTCTATTGGATCAATTTTAATGTTTTGGATTTAGTTCGTAGCCGCAAACACACTCCTTGCTTGAAAGCTCAATTTGTGATATTTTTTTGGTTCGTACATTTGAAATCTCAAAAGTAAACTAGTAGATATTGATATATCCTCTTTGACATTCATATGGTCTTTTGGAAAGTGGATGATATTTGAAATTTCCTTGAAAAACAACACACATTAGAGATGCACGAGTTCTAGAATAATCACTAGTTAATTCACATGTATTACGATGAGTGTGTGGTTAGATATATTAGATACAAGTGTAAATGATTATTCTTGAATATCTTTATATTGAGGGATTCCTAGATTTTATGCATGTGCAGGTTAATTTATATAAGAACATAAAACTAGGTTGTGAATGTTTACACATAGTGTACATGTGATGGAAGTGTTAATGTGGGTTAGTAATCTAAAAAATTTGATTTTGATTTTGCATTAAATTATATCAAGATTATGATTGCAAGGTTTATGGATACAACTTTGGTTAGATATATAGGTTGGACTAGTGTTTGATAAGATTGATTATCATAATGAGATGTAAGTAGAATTAGGAGAGGATTGTTTGTACAAGAACATAGGGATAAGTTATAAGCATGAGAGAAGTTGAAATCAATGCTAGGATGTGGACATATGTAGACCAAACACTACAAAAAAGTGCACCATTTGTAAAAAATGTAAATGTATCTAGATATTGCCTCAAACTAACACAAAAAATAGATGGGTAAATAAATCAATGATGTGCTTTTCATTATTCCATTTATTACTCATTTTGATATGATGTGAGTCTCTATCTATGAATCACACATCTCTAAATATATAACATTCTAAAAAATGTATAAAGTAAATGAAAAAAATAGATGAACCTATATCCTATAATATAAGAGATGATGGTGAGCTCTACTTCCCTAAGATCATGTACAAAACTAATTTGATAGCATTCCATAAGAGAGTAGAGTAAGATGGTAATTTCTTGAGTATGGTATAAAAAAGGTACAATGATAAATAATGGATCAATGATATTACTTAATGTATTGCTTTAATCATATAGGAAAAGTTGAGAGATAGGACACAATAATATTATAAAAGTGTCTTAATCCGTTATCATGAGATAAATACATAAAATATCACATGTATGCTAGAGACTTCTACAAGTATTCCTAAATTCCCAAGTAAACATATCATGTGTAAAAAGGGCCTAAAGATGAACTAATTATGTAAGCCACCCATTTTGAACAAACACTCCCATAAGTGTTATTTGTGAGGAGGAAAATAAATATAAGAATGTAAATATGTATAGATTATAGAAGAGGATCATAGCTACTAGGGAATTGATACAGGAGCATCCCTAGTTGTAAAGCAATCCTATATCAACCAATAATATTTCTTTTCTTGCATTTTAGTCTGTAGTAGTTTGAAAATTTCATTCTATATTTCACCGTATTATTATTTCTTAGCTCACGGAGCAAGATATAACATCTACACGAAGTCATCTACAATGTATCCAAATTTCAAATCATTTGCATTTGTCTACCAAAAGTTATTGCTCTCAGATTTTTATTGTACTTCATAGTAAGAGCATTTGGGCTAACATGGTCCAAAATTTCTTAGTGCAAACCTATTCTAGAATGTGTAAAGCTTATTGGGACATCATACAAGCATTTTGGGTCCAACGGATCTATCTTGCAGATTTACAATATGTTTCACTTCATAAAGAATTATCATTTCATGTTTAAGGCTGACCTAGGACATACTTGATCATTCATTAGGTTTTGTAAAACCTTGTGGCTAACACAGACCTTTGTAAGAACTAGAGAATCATATATAAGATCATTTGTAACTCATTGAAATAATCAATCAGTAGTTAGTTAGAGAATTTTAGATTAAAGTTCATAATTTAGAATTTCTAGTCTTCTGGCTATAATAAGGCCTTTGGCTAGTTGTAATGTTGAATTCCCTTGAAAAAGGCCTATGAGCCCTGGTTATTCATCCAAGAGGCATCTAATGCATGTATGATTTCCAATTAAATAAAGATTCATATCTACAAAATATATATATATATATTTTTTTTTAAAATTTTTTTCTGATGTGTTAACTCTATGCTGCACATATTAGACTGTTCTTTCTGAACCCTCCATCCATGATTGCATCATGTGGTATCAAAATGAGTTTGTGAGTCCCAAAGGAATTCCCTATGGTAAATATATTGTCGACCTAAGGTAGAGTGTATGTGTATTCAATTGATTGTTGATTGTGAGGTAGTTAAAACCCTTATAGCCATATCATTAAATTGAGGAAGTTGAATCAAATTCAAGGGTAGAGATGTCACTGAGGACAGAGCTTGCTATGGTGAATTTTTTTAGAAGAATGGATGGAATTTTTGATATGATGTGCAAAATGCAAGCCTGATTAGATGCAATAGAAGAATATTGAAGGTGATGCCCAAACCCTAGACATGAGGATGAAAGCAATTTGATGAAGTAGATCCTATTGAAAATAAACTTGTAGAAGACTTAGGCAAAGAAGAAGAAGAATCTGATCAAGTGAAGATGTTGAAAACTATTTCAAAGATTAGTAAGTGACCTAAAGTTGAAATTGAAAATTATGCAAGAAATTCAAACGTTGAAGAGTTGATTGACTAGATCAATGAAATGGAAGAATACTTTTAATATTAAGAAATTGAAGATCTAGAAAAAAATCATATTTGTAAAAAAAGAGTTGATAGGTTATGCTACTTTGTGGTGGACAGAAGTGCAATTGCATTGAAATAGAAGAGGGAAGGATAAAACCATCAAATGGGATAAAATGCTAAAAAATTTAAAGAATCAATTCATACTGACTAACTATGAATTGGAATTGTTGAAAAGATTGCAGAACCTAAGGAAAAAGGAGAGATCTATGAAGGAATATACTAAAGGGTTCTACAATATGATCATTAGAACTATACATATTAAAGCAAGCAAAGAAAAGGTGGCAAGATACCTGAATGGACCGAGAATAAATATTCAAGAAGAACTAAGCTCGATGAAGATGACAATAGTTGAAGAAGCATATCAATTTATACTAAAGGTGGAACAAAAGTTGAAAAATATGATTGAACAGAGATAGAGAAGTGCAAGAGGAATATTCCAAAGGAGTGGATCACCAACCAGAGAAAGAAGACCTTATGTAGATAAAAACAAAGATGGGAAACCCTGCCAGAGTGAAGAAAAGGATGCCAATTCATACCATGGAGGAAGAAAAGATAGAAACTAATACAATAGTGATAGAGGAGGTCATAGTTCTTACTGTAATGATGGATACCAGAGAGAATGAAGGTTTAAGTAGAGAAAAGTAAGAGGAACCTATTCCAAGTGTGGAGGTGAAGGGCATAGAGCATTTGAGTGTCATCAAGGAAGTACTAGAAATCAAATTGAGCATACCAAAAGAGCAACTTGTGTGGATGAAGAACTTGTTCAATCCCCTAATTTTGTTTAGAACCAAGTGTAAGTCCAAAGGAAAGATATGTAAAGTTATCAATGATAGCGGTATAACTTATAATCTAGTTTAAGAAGAGATGGTAACCAAGTTGAATTTGGAGAGATTGAAACATCCAAACCCCTATAGGATAGCATGAATTTAGGATGAGCATAAGATATTGGTGAATGAGAAATATTTGGTAAAATTTTATCTAGGATCATATAGGGATGAAGTATTGTGTGATATTATGCCTTTGGATGCATGGTATTTACTATTAGGAAGACCATAGAAATATGATATGAAATCAATTCATGATGGAAGAAAGAAAATTATGCTATGACTTGAAATAGAAAAATAATCAAGTTGATACCTTTTGTAACAACCCCTATGTTTGTATTTCACTGTGGTCTTTCCTTAATGGATTCTGATAACTCTATATTTTGTATTTACACTATTCTTCCCTTCATTATTTTGTATTGACACTTGAGAGGTGTAATTCCATGACTATTATGCTGGATTACATGTTTCCATGATTATATGTTTAAATGTTGTTATGTTGTTGACATGATTATTGTTTATGCATGATTTCATGCTTACATGGTTAGATATTATGTTGGATTACATGCTTATATTTTTATGTATATATCAGTTTCTTTGCTTATGTACAATTATGGACAAGAAAAGGATGATTTCATAACACTCATAACCGAGAGGCTTATGATATCATTACTCTTTTTCCTAATGGTTGATGTTGTTTTAGATATATGATATATGATTCATGCACATGTACTTTAACATTTGATTGGAGTGATGTAGGTACTAAGTATCAACTCCCCCTAAATTCATAGGCCTGAGTGTATTCTCATTCCTCGATGGTGGTTACTGGAGGTATTCATAGGAAAAATTTCCCCTACCCTAGCCCACTGTAGCATGTTAGGCTAGTGTTTCCATGTTGTTGTCTTCCATCTGGTTACCTAGCGGTAATGTCTAGAGCACCCTTCTGCCATAAATGACTTTCTAGCTTGTCTCATTGAGGTATTTGGTCTTGGTTTTCATTAATTTTTTATGTGACTATATATATATATATATATTTAATTTGGATTGTCATTATTTTGATGTGGTTCCATTGGCATCTTCACCTATTTTAAATATGGTATTTTATGGTGGTTAATTATTTGGGGATTTGAATTGTTAAAATCTTTATTTAAATATTTACTAATCCTTTTTGGTGGATCCATGTGTATTTTAATGTTTCATTTTGTGACTTTAATTAATTGTTCCTTTTGGGGGAGCTTTAATAGCTAATTTTAATTTTTTTTATGGTTTTGGGGAAAATATAAAAGAAAAGGGAGCTTTGTTTAAGGGATCATTATTATGGCGGAGAAAAATAGAGAAATTTTCTGTTTTGCATGGAGGAGGAAACCCCATAATTTGGACAACTGAGTTGGGGAGATTGTGAAATTTTTTCTAAGAAGAATTTGTGGGTAGTAAATTGTTGAAATCAGCACGGCAGTTCTTGCTTGTTGTCTAATTTTGGAGCTTTTTTGTGCCTTCTTTATTGAGAAATTCTTCATTTCTATTTTGAGGTAAATTGAGGTAAGTTTTTGTTAATCTTCATTGTTGTATGGCTGGTATTTTTCTTTCTGATCTGGGTTATTTTTGTGTCATGAAAATTGGAGGAACTCCTCTATTTCTCTTAAATTTTTGTATTTCTTGGAATTAAATGGTTATTTCTGCTCTATAGTATTTTTTATGGCTGATTTTCATAAATCTCCAACAAACATGAAATGGGTTGATGGGAAAAATCTAATTTATGGACTCTTTTTTTTTTTTTTTCTCGTTTGCCCAATTTGTAAAGAAAAATGTGTTTTTTTGTGATTATCATTACCCTATTGATAAAAATTAAATTTAAAGGATGATTTCATGTTTAAATTCCAAGATATCAACTGGGTCTTTGGTAGATTTGAAATCTGGGCACTTTAATTTTTTGATGATTTTTCTTGCCTAGTTTGGGAAAAAAACGTTTTTCAAAACAACACTCCATTTCTTTCCCTAAAATCAAAAATTGAAAGTGGATTCCAACTTGAAATGCCAAAATATGAATTGGGTCAGGCTTAGAATTTTAATATGGGAAATTTGAATTTTTAGGTAATTTTTATGCCTTCATTTCATGTTGAATTACAATTGTTAAATGTGTCTTTTTATAGCAGTATTAGCTTGGCTGTTTTAAATGGTTTATATGAAAAAAATTATGAATTTTCCTTCTGTTTCATGTCTTTTTGGATTCCTCATTTGGTTAAACGAGATTATCTTAGGTCTAGGTAATGGAGTGGTCATATGGAGTGGCTCTCTATAGGCCCAGGGCCCGCAAGTGGTTGTGAGGGGAACTAGTAGCAGAGTTAGAGTAAACAAGTGATAACTAAATAAAAATAAAATGGGTAAAAAAATAATAAGATAATGAATCATTTTGCATGGACTTGAATGCTTGTAAAGGCTAAGGATGTACTCAAGAAGGCTCATTCGTCTATGTGGCGTGGATTCAGGCATGATTGAGTCTCCTCTTCCCTATGAGAGGTGTGCTTGATTCCATGTGGTGCCATCCCTTTGAGCACACATGATGGCACTCCATATAATATGCACTCTAGTATCTAGCCCTTGGTAGTCGTGAGTATTACCCATCATGATATTGGATGAGCATTTCTTATTGTGACATTGATTGTGTGCATTGTCTTCCATGTTTGCTCTGTGATTGATGTGAGTGTTGGAATTAACTTTCCTTTGTCTTGATACCTCTGTTTGGGCCTTATGACTCTCTCCAAGCATGGTGGGGTGGCCTCTTTTGAGTCCACATGGAAGGGAGGCATTGCCACTGCCATTGGGGATCTATGTATAGGTTATTGGAGCACTAGTTGGAGTCATCCCCTCTTCTATATTTATCTTATCATATGATGTATTTTATTCATGGAAATGCTATTGTATTCATACTTATTCCTCTATGCACATTATACTCTCTTGAGAGAGAGAAAGTAATCATAACTTTAATGTGAAGATATGTGATGATTATGTTTGGCTTATAGGTTATGGTATTGGTATCAGACTTGCGTGTACTATGGTAATTATTTTATGGATTTATTTTCTTATTTACATGGAAAATTAGAGCTATGGCTGTATATTCTTCCTTCGTGTATCAAGTTAAGTTTTTGACGCAACACAACTTGCTATCAATAATATGTGTTGTTGCTACTAAAGTTCTAGCGCAACGCAACTTGTTGTTCTGTGTTGTTTAGCAGGAAGTTCCAAAGTAGGAAGTTTCGGAGCAGAAGTTTCCAGAGTAGGAAGTTCTAAAGCAGGAAGTTCTGGAGCAGAAGGTTATGGAGTAGAAGTTCTAGAGCAGGAAGTTATAGAGCAGAAGGTTTTGGAGTAGAAAGTTCCAGAGCAGTAAGTTCTAGAGCATGATTTTTGGAGCTATCCTATTTGCTCCAGTTTGTATTTTCTTTGGAGGGTAGATTATTCCTTTCCTTTGGGTTGCATTCAGACATACTTGGGCTTGTATGTGGTTGATATATATTGTTTTGGAAACTTATTTTTGTAAGTTATCCTTTATGTTATAAAAAAAATTTATCTTGTCCTCATTTGGCTCTTACCCTTTCGGGGTTGCATAGTGGGATGTTACATCTAGTATCATAGCCCATGTTCATACATTGGGAGCTCTAGTGTACATGAGCCTTCTATGTTATGTTGTGTTTGGTGTGTGTGGCATGAGATTTTTATATTGTTTTATAAGCTTGTTGTTATGCTTTCATGTCATAGTTTGGTGAATAGGTCATCCTTATGATGATCTATTTTGATGTGTTCTTTGTTTCTTCAGGATGCCTCCTAGGGGTAGAGCCAGAGGAATAGTTAGAGGTAGAGCCTCTATTCTTTGTCATAGCACTCAGCTTAATGTTGATTAGGGTAATCAAGGTGAGCAACAAGGGGAACAATGTCTTGAGAACCAAGCCGAAGGGCTTAGGGGTGCTTAGGCTTTAGCTCTTTTGCAGTAGATTGTGGATTGTTTAGGACCTCGTTAGGAGGTATCTCATGAGGAGTCACACCCTTCTTGTTAGGATGGTTGGGATGATAGTGTTGAGCAGGAGCGTTCTCGTAGTCTGGGTCATTCGAGAGTAGATGTTGTGAGGGATAGGGTGGATGGAGACAGTGTTGTTGTTGGTCACATGATGAATCTCCTTAGAGCCCATCCCCCTACTTTTGATGGTTTTGGTACAGGTACTGAGGTAGAGACTTGGTTGATCGATCTCGATTGATGCTTTGCTATGCATCCTTATAGTAGCAATACTAGAGCTTGGTGTCCCATTATGGATCTCAGAGGATTTGCGTCTACATGGTGGAGAGTAGAGGAGCAAAAGCTTCACCTAGACATTGCTTTTGTTTCTTGGGGACTATTTTGAGGGAGGTTTCGTACATGATTTCTTTCTGACCACTACCGACAGAGACATGTTGATGAGTTTCATTACCTTCGTCAGTTGACTATGACAATAGATTAGTACGAGCACTGATTCTTTGAGCTTAAGTAGTATGCTAGCATTTCTAATGATGAGTCAATGTTATTGTAGCATTTCATCAGGGAGTTGAATGCCCGTATTAGTGGTGGTGTTCAGCTGTTTGAACCAAAGATCTTAGATATCGTCATGGAGAAGGTGAGGTTAATAAAGGAGAATCTAGTTATAGGATTTGGGGGTCAGGAAGGTGTTGAAATTGGTAATGCCCCTCCTTCAAGATTAGTTGCTCAAGGTACACATTCTCAAGGTGCTAGACTGTCTAGATATCAGTATGCACCTTCTAGATCTAGTTAGTAGCATAGGAATAGGTCTTCTTAGTCTTAGCAAAGTGGAGAAAGTACTAGTACTCTATTTTCTAGGGATCATCTACATCATCATTCTCAGAGTAGGCACTAGAGTGGTCAGGTGTAGAGTTCTGAAAGTGCACAACAAATTTCTAGGGGTGAAGGAACCTAGCAGTCGTGTGCACCATTTTCTGGTCGAGGTTTTGGCAGAGGTGGTTATTTTTCTTGTGGGAAGCATGGTAATATAGCTATTTAGTTTCCTCATAGATTAGTAGCTAGCGGTAGTCAGAGAAAAGTTACTTTAGAGCCTACAGTAGATGATGTTGGAAGATCTCATTGAGTTTTTGTGGCGGTGGATAACCCTCAGGCTAAGCATCAGTGCACTATGGTCGAGTATTTAAGAGCTTTAGATTTTTTTATTTCTCCTTCTCTCATAGAGTGTTGTGGAATTGTGGTGGAAAGGCAGGATGTTGGTTGGCGGGTTGAGTTAGCACTACAACCAAGGTGGCAATAGACTCCCTTGTTTGTGGTTGTGTGTTGAATTTGGGCACCTTCACTAACACAGTAGATCTTTGTGTGTTGCCGTTGGGATCCTATGGAATTTTTTTAGGCATGGAATGGTTGAAGACACACCAAGCTAGTGTAGATTGTCGGCATAAGTCAGTTCAGTGTGTAGATGATGTTGGAAAGTGTGTTGAGTTAGTGGCGGACTAGAGACCCATTTCTCTTTGTGTGATTTCAGCCATGCAGTTGAAGCATGCCATGCAACAAGGTTGTTAGTTGTTCGCTATTTCGGTTAGTGATCTTGTTGAGGGTGGGATTCAGGAGGTATCTTTTGATGACCATCCTCTTCTTTAGGAGTTTGCAGATGTCTTTCCTAATGCTATTCTAGGTATGCCAGCTAAGCACGACATAGACTTTCGTATTGATCTCATCCCTGGAGTGGAGCTTATCTCTTGGGAACTATATCGTATGACTACTTAGGAGTTGAGTGAGTTACAGTTGTAACTAGAGGAGGTACTAGAGAAGGGTTTCATTTGTCCTAGTGTATCCCCTTGGGGAGCATCTGTTATCTTTGAGAAGAATGATGGATCTCTTTGATTATGCATTGATTATCGCCAATTGAACAAAGTGACGGTGAAGAATAATTACCCATTGCCTCAAAGAGTTGATAGGTTTGATCAAATGAGGGGATCAAATGAGGGGAGCTAAGGTGTTCTCCAAGATAGATCTAAAGTCAAGATACCATCAAATTCACATTCATGAGGTGGAAATTCATTAGATGACATTTTGTACATGCTATGGGCATTATGAGTTCATGGTTGTCCCTTTCGGATTGACCAATGCTCCATAAGTTTTCATGAGTTTGATGAATGGGGTGTTTCATACCTATCTTGACTAATTTATTCTTGTGTTCCTTGATGATATTTTGATTTATTCGAGGAATGTGGAGGAGAATGAAGGCCATTTGTGGCAAGTGTTGTAGTGCTTGCAAGATAATCAATTGTTCAGAAATTTGGCCAAGTGTGAGTTCTTCCAAATTGAGGTAAGATATTTTGGCCATATCATTTCAGGAGAGGGTATCAAAGTGGATTCTTCTAAGATTCAGGCCATTGTGGATTGGCTAGCATTGACAAATATAGATGAGGTTCACAATTTCATGGGATTGGCGGGTTACTATCGCTGATTTGTGAGATATTTCTCTCAAGTAGCCCATTCTATCACCTCTCTTCATCAGAAAGGAAAGAAGTTTGTGTGGTTAGATCAGTGTGAGTCAGCTTTCTAGGCTCTTAAGGATTAGTTGACTAGTGTACATATCCTTGTAGTGCCATATCCTATAGGTGATTTCATAGTGTGCACTAATTCTTTGTTGGAGGGTGTTGGGGAAGTTCTTATGTAGGAGGGATGAGTGATTGCATATGAGTCCTGTAAGCTCATGGATCAAGAGTTGAACTACCCCACCCACAATTTGGAGTTAGCAGCTATTGTCCATGCACTTGTGTATTGGAGACATTTTCTCTTGGGACATCGGTTTGAGTTACATAGTGATCACTGTAGTTTGCAGTATATCTTCACTCAGCCAAATCTAAATGCTTGGTAACATCATTGGATGGAGTTCCTCCGTGAGTATGACTTTGAGGTTTTCTATATCCAAGGCAAGGAAAATGTTGTAGATGCCTTGAGTAGGAGGAGACATGAGATCTAAGTTTTGTCCCTTGGAGTGGATTTGGGTATGTGCAGGATCATGATGGGCCAAAAAGTGGCAATATGATGGGTATGTGGCTGATGACTATTTTTCTACCCAAAATCGATGAAACGAAAAGGGTTTTTAAAGGAGATTCCAAGCTTTCCACTGATATAAATTATGCTTTAATTTTAATTTAATAAGTAATTATTATTCATTTTCTATTCGAATTATGATTAAAGTTTTGATTGAGATCCTGATTGTAAAACATCTATAGCTTTCAAAGGGTATCACATTTTTTTAATCCAAAACACGTGTCACATTCTATGCTTCACATAATATAGGATTAAAAAAATAAAAATTAGATTTCATGAAGTTTTGACCAAGTTAAGGTGGTTAGACATACGAGTTTTAATATTTTTTAAAAGGTTTTAATAAAAAATTAATAATTAATTATTTACTTGGAAACAAATTACAAAAAAATATGCATCACATCGGGGCATGATTCCTCTACTTATATCTAAAATCTTATAAAAAAATATTATCATTTTATTGTGGTTAAGGTGGTCAGACAGACACCCACTTCTTATTTTTTCCCTGAAATTTACGTACAACTGCATTGAAATTTCAAATTTTCACCAAATAGATTTAATTTCTTTTAAAACAAACCTAGTATTTTGGAAACTAAATTCAATTTGCTACAAATTCTATTCTTACATATTTTTTAAATAATATAGATAACTTATTCAAATTTTTACGTCAAGTTGCCTAACTCTGATTTTTCTTAATTTTTTGCCACTTAAGGGCCTATTTTTTCCATGATGATCTTGCACATACCCATTTGCTGAGTCGTATTTTGGAGTCACTTCCTAGTGATACTTGGTATTATGAGGCAAAAGCATAAATTAATTCTGGGAGAGTCCTTGAGGGTAGGTTTACAGGTTTCTCTCTCGAGCCTGATGGACTGTTGCGACATCTTGGTTGCATTTATGTTTCAGATTCTAGTGATCTTCGTTCCTTGGTTTTTTCTGAAGCCCATCATGCACCCTATTAAGCTCATCCGGGTGTTACAAAGATGCATGTTGACCTTCGATAGTTGTATCATTGGACAGGGTTGCAATGTGCTATCACTGATTTTGTGGCTCAGGGTCTCAAATGCCAGTGGGTTAAGGCAAAACATCAGCACCCAGCAGGACTGTTGCAGCCTCATTCCATTCCTAGATGGAAGTGGGATATGATATATCTTGATTTTATAGTGGTGCTACCTATGTCTTCATGTCATCATGATGCTATTATGGTTACAGTGGATAAGTTTTCCAAGGTGGCACACTTCTCACCCATAAGGTCTTCATACACTACAGTGTCCGTAGCTCAAGTGTTTATGGAGGATATTGTGTGTTTGCATGGTATTCCTCATAGGACCATTTATTACCATGATCCAGTGTTCACTTCAACTTTGTGGGCTTCTCTTCAGCATGCTTTGGGAGCTCAGCTTAATTTCAGCTCTGCATACCATCCTAAGACTGATGGTCAGATGAAGTAGATTAATTAGGTTTTAGAGGATATGCTTCAGATGTATGTCATGGATCAGCAGTCTCGTTGGGAGGACTACTTGCACCTAGTTGAGTTTTCTTATAATAATGGGTACCATAGTTCTCTTGGTATGTCCCCCTTCCAGGCCTTGTATGGTAGGCTATTTCGGACATTGTTGAGTTGGGATCGCTTAGAAGACCGAGTTCTTTTGGGTCTAGAGATGCTTCAGGATATGGAGCAGCAGGTAGTGTAGATTAGAGAGCAGTTGGCTATAGCTCAGGATCGACAGAGGAAGTATGTCAATGCCCATAGATTGGACTGCCACTTCTCGGTGGGTGACCATGTTTTTCTAAGATTTTTTCTATGAAAGAGCCCCATTCATTATGGGAAAGGCTCAAAGTTAGCACCTTGTTTTGTTAGACCTTTTAAAATCCTTGAGAGGATTGGTCTAGTCACCCATCACCTTGCGCTACCACTGAGTCTATCATGCATCCACGATGTTTTCCATGTTTCTGTTCTCAGACAGTACATTCTTGATGTGACCCATTTTCTTGATTGGACTACTTTGCAGGTTGAGGTGGATGGGCAGCTTTCCTTGGATCCCATACAAATCCTACAACATCAGAGGTTGACCCTTAGGGTTCAAGACATAGAGCAGGTAAGGGTCCAGTGGGATCCTCATGGTGAGTCCTTAGCATCTTGGGAAGATGCAATGAGGATGAGAGACCTTTATTTATATCTTTTTGCAGGCTTCTAGGAGTAAGCCTAGCCCTAGGGGGGAAGGATGTAACAACCCCCATGTTTGTATTTTGTTGTGGTCTTTCCATGATGGATTCTGATAACTGTATATTTTGTATTTACACTATTTGTCCCTTAATTATTTTGTATTGACACCTGAGAGGTGTAATTCTATGACTATTATGTTGGATTACATGTTTACATGCTTATATGTTGTTATGTTGGCATGATTATTGTTTACGCCAGATTTCATTCTTACATGATTAGATATTATGTTGGATTACATGCTTATATTTCTAGGTATATATCATTGTCTTTGCTTATGTACAATTATGGATAGGAAAAGGATGATGTCATAACACTCGTAACTAAGAAGCTTATGATATCATGACTCTTTTTCTTGATGGTTGATATTGCTTTAGATATATGATATATGATTCATGCTCATGTACTTTTACATTTGATTGGAGTGATGTAGGTACCGACTATCAACTCCACCTAAATTCATAGGCTTGAACATACTCTCATTCCCTAATGGTGGTTATTGGAGGTAGTCACAAGCCAAATGTCCCCTACCCTAACCCAATGTACCCTATTAGGCTAGTCGTTTTGTGTTGTTCTCTTCCATCTAGTTACCTAGTGGTAACTTCCGGAGCACCCTTATGCCATAAGTGACTTTCTGGCTTGTCTCATTGAGGTATTTGGTCTTGGTTTTCATTAATATTTTATGTGATTATATATATATAATTTGTATTGTCAGTGTTTTGATGTGGTTCCATTGGCATTTTCATGTGTTTTAAATATGGTATTTTATGGTGGTTAATTATTTGGGGATTTGAATAGTTATTTTTTTGAGATTTTAAATATTTACTAATCCTTTTGGGAGAGCCATGGGTATTTTAATGTTGCATTTTGTGACTTTAATTAATTGTTCCTTTTGGGGGAGTTTTAGTAGGTAATTTTATCAAATGATTTATTTTATTTTATGGTTTCGAGGAAAATATAAAAGGAAAGGGAGCTTTGTTTAAGGGATCATTATTATGGGGGAGAAAAAAATAGAAATTTTCTATTTTGCATGGAAGAGGAAACCCCATGATTTGGGCAACTCAGTTGGGGAGATTGTGAAAGCTTTTCTAAGAAGAATTTGTGGGTAGTAAATTGTTGAAATCAGTGCGCCAGTTCTTGCTTGATGTCTAATTTTGGAGCTTGGCCGTGCCTTCTTCATTGAGAAATTCTCCATTTTTGTTTTAAGGAAAATTGAGGTAAGTTTCCTTTAGTCTTCATTGTTGTATGGCTGGTATTTTTCTTTCTGATTTGGTTTATTTTTGTCTCATGAAAATTGGAGGAACTCCTTTATTTCTTATTTTTTTGTATTGCTTGGAGTTGAATGATGGTTTTTTAAAATGGTTATTGCTGCTCTATATTATTTTGTATGGCTGATTTTTGTAAATCTCTAGCAAACATGAAATGGGTTGATGGGAAAAATCTAATTTATAGGCTCTTATTTTTTTCTCTTTTGCCCAACTTGTAAAGAAAAACATGTTTTTTTGTGCTTATTATTACCCTCTTGATAAAAAAAAAATTTAAGGGTGGATTTCATGTTGAAATTCCAAGATCTCAACTGGGTCTTTGGCAGATTTGAAATCTGGTCACTTTTATTTTTTGATGATTTTTCTTGCCTAGTTTGGGAAAAAAGACGTTTTTTAGAACAACACTTCATTTATTGTCCTAAACTCAAAAATTGAATGTGTATTCCAACTTGAAACACCAAAATGTGAACTGGGTCAAGCATAGAATTTTAATTTGGCTACTTTGAAATTTTAGGTAATTTTTATGCCTTGATTTCATGTTGAATTACAACTATTAAATGTGTCTTTTTACAACAGTATTAGCTTGGTTGTTTTAAATGGTTTCTAGGACATAAATTGTGACTTTTAATTTTGTTCCATTTTTTTTTGGATTCTTCATTTGATTAAATGAGATGAGCTTATGTCTTGGTAATAGAGTGGTCATATGGAGTGGCTCTCTACGGGCCTAGGGCCCGCAAGTGGCTAGCAGGGGAACTAGTAGTAGAGTTAGAGTAAACAAGTGATAACTAAATAAAAATTAATGGGCTAAAACACTAATAAGATAATGAGTCCTCATGCATGGCCTTGAGCACTTGTAAAGGCTAAGGATGCACTCAAGAAGGCCCATCTGTCTGTGGGTCGTTGAGTTATCCATTTGCGGGGAGTGGATTCGGGCATGATTGAGTCTCCTTGTCCATATGAGAGGTTTACTTAATTCCATGTGGGCCCATCCATTCAAGCACACATGATGACACTCCATCTGATATGCACTCTAGTATCTAGCCCTTGGTAGTCCTGAGTAGTACCCATCATGATATTGGATGATCATTTCTTGTTGTGACATTGATTGTGTGCATTGTCTTCCATGTTTGTTCCATGATTGATGTAAGTGTTGGACTTACCTTGCATTTTTCTTGCTACGTCCTTTTGGTCCTCATGACTATCTCCAAGCATGGTGGGTGTGAGACCCACCATTAGCTGGATCTATGAACATTATGTTTTGTTGTTATTACATGATTGTACATTGGTACATTATTCTCGTACTTTATATTCTATGATGGATGATTGTGATTCGAAAACATTGAACTTATATATTATGATGCATGTTAGATTAATTACTTTTATGGACCATAATTTAATGATTATGCTGATTTTGATTAACTGATTTTACTGATATCTTAAATTATATGAAAATTGAAATAACATGCCTAGAGTAGAATATGTGATGTTGTGTTAATTAGGTGAATTTGTGAATGCATATGTTGGTGTGCAAAGAGAATGTGATATATATTTTTTACTCGATTATATTATGCTATTTACTTGGATTTAATTTTGTTGGAAAAAGGACTAATGTTTTCATGAAGTGTGTAGGTGAATACCTTTAAGCCATGGGAGTTGGAGGCTGCTAAACAAACCTTTTTGTGTCACCGTGTTGAGTCTAAATCTTGTGTGTTGTGTTGAAAATTTGTGTGTCTAGTGATATGGGGTGAGGGTGTAAATGTTGAAATTGTTGGGAACTAAGTGATTCAAAAAAAAAGTGGTAATTTCGGATTATTAATTAGTGCAGTTTTAAAAGTCAATTTTGTCCTACTTTTAATTAATAGTTGTTTATTTTACACCCTAGGCCTATGACCTTAAGGTTGAGGGGTCTTCTTAGACTGGAAACATGGTCATATCTCATTAATGACCCCTCCTACATTGCTTGTAAGAGGGGGTGACGAAAATGAGGGGATACAACCCATGTGAAGGCCATGCCTCATAAAAGAGAGGAGGACATGGTAGTTGGGGGGGGAGAGAAGGATCTGAGAGATATTTGGTTAAGTTTTTGGCATTCTAATTTTAGCTAAGAAAAGAAGAGGAGAGAAGGGAGCGCTGGAGGAACTGAAAAGAAGGATTGGAAGGGAGAAATCAGCAACTTATTTCCAAGGTTAAAGGTAGGATCTTCACCTCCTTCTTTGGTCAAATGCATATGAGTGTAAAATTTGTGTTGTGTCTTGTCATTTGGTTGTTTAGCTGTGTTTTCTATTGTGTGGTGTCTTAAAATTTGTCTAGGTTGTAAGGTTGGCTCCCCAGTGTTGGTAGTGAGCAACCCAAGTGGGAGATTGAGGAGGGGAGAGATCCCCATGAGGGCACATGCAATTTATTCTTATTGAGAAAATATGGTGTATATAGTTGTGGAAAGGAGGGTAAGAGTACCCTTTTGTATGAATGAATGAAATGGAAAAATAGAAATAATAAATGGGGTGAATATGTAAAAGGAGAAGAGTGCTGAGTTGAAGCCAATGTGAACCATTAAATTATTAGTTGCCCTCTGGTTGTGATCCTCCCAACCTTTCCCCATAAGACCATTGGATTGGCCTTTGTGTTGTGTTTTCCCTCTCTGTCTTGTGGTTGTTTATTGGTGTGTAACTACGTGAAAACTCTATTCTATTTGGGAAGGGATGTTGAGTGTCACCCATGTCTGTTTGGCAGCTTCCTAGCTTGTGGGTGGCTGATTTTCTAGCCTATGGTTGGGTGGTGAGCACCCCGTGGCTTGGAATAGCTCTATCTTAATGTGTAGGTTGAAGCTTGAATTAGTACAAATTGGAGTTTTGGGTGTTTCCCAACTTTGTAAGGGGGTGTTGTAAAAGAAAAGTTCTCTCTGTGAGAAAGAATGAGTTTTGTTTCCAAAAATGAATTTTACATCAAACAATGTCTGTATTGCACTAGAAGAGATGTAATTTGTTGATAACATATTTCTGTTTCAAAATATATATGTATATTCTTGTATCTTAAACCATAAATATTTTTTGATAAAGAAAAGTATCAGATTTAAAGAAAAGGCATTTTGTACACTATATTAGGATAGTATTCTGCTAGAGGCATGTTTTGGTTCAAAAGAAGATGCATTTTGTGCTAAATGGATTAATGTTCTATGAATATGTATATCAAATAAATTTTAGTATCAAATATATATACTGCTTGACAAAAAAAAAGGAATGAGTCATGTGCATCCCCAAGGTTCGAGACATATAGGTGACTGCTATGATTAAGGAAGAATCAATAGTTTCAGTTGTAAATTCTGCTAGTAATTGTTGTACACCATTGCACAAGTAATACAATAGGGATGATAAATGTTATTGTTGTCTAGTTACCTGTTGTATAATATAGTTATTTTCTATCTCCCTTGTGCACTCTTGTAATGGATTGTATAAATAACTTGCTTATTACTCTGATAAAATGCATAGTATAGGAAATAAAGTTCAAATTTATTTCTTAATTCCTTTATTTCTATTCATAAAGTATTTTCTCTTATAAATCCATAATACAGTGAATAAAGTTCAGAGTGATTTCTTATGTCTTTGTAGTCACTTACAAGTCATCCCCTCTTTGTAGGGTATTTCAATTTGCATAAGCTATATTGTCACTCTTCACTAAGCTAATGAAGAGAGTAACTCTTTAAAAATATAGGAATAGAAATGGATATACATGTCCTTAATTAGGCTTATAGTATCAAACTCACTCCAGTTTGTGTAAACCTGTACATGGAAGAGGCAAGTATCTAGATCAGAAGGAAATAATGGTGTCTCTGTGCAAAGAAAGAAAACTAGATCTAGATTAAAAGAAAACATAGACATCTTTATACAATAATGTTAGCAAATAGGTGTTAATATAAGGAAAAATGGTACTAAAGATAATAAAATGAACATAACCCAGAATGCCTTTGATCTGAAGCCAAGGCTGGTCATGGTGGAAACCCTAGTTTGTTTGTAAATTTGTAAGACTGTTAAATGAAAGAATAATAACACGAGAAAATTTTGTCAATAGAATAAAACAAAAAAAAAAAAGACATGAACCCATTCCTTCCCTAGAAAGAGCTCTCTATCCCGAAGTCGATAGATCATTGCTCAAATCGGCGCCCATAGACCATTTCATTTCTCAGGCCGAGCAGATCGTCCCTCGGCAATTAGAAAATGAATAATAAAGAATGCATATGTATACCTGCCTCTACTTAAACTAGGCCAACTATGAAGCTTCATGAATTAGTGATGTCTCCTTCACTCACGCTCCTTTCCTGCAAACACTAGCTGCCTCCCTCAATCGCCTAGAACAAAAAGAAAAATATATTTCATTGCAAGTATCTAAAGGAAGGAAAATCCATATAACGATTAGGGTTTCCCATGCTATATGTTATTTGTTATTAAATGAGCTTGAGCCCACGGGTTAGAGAAAAAGAAAAAAAAACAAAACAAAAAAAAACACAAGAAAATCAAAGATTAGGGTAAGCAAATTAAAGCTTAGCTCTCATGCATCGAAAGTTTCCTATTTCTTTGGTAGTTTCCTTAAAACAAACGCTATAATTGTGCCCTAACCCACCATTACCTAATCTACATGGGAAGTCACTCTTTTGAAGGGCCGAATGAACTTATAGTGATGCCTCAATTCGCTGACCAAGGTAGAAATCTTCTTAATATTTAATTTTGAGGGAATTTCAATTAGAACTCCCTAAATTGATAGAGTAATGAACTATTACATGGTGTGAGTAGCAATTTATCGATACTAGTGCAATCTAGTGCATATGTTATTAATGGATGGTGATAATTTTCTTTAACACTGAATTAACACTAGCGTTCTTAGTGAATAAAATAAAGGTTTTATGATGCTAGGTGTTATAAACTTTCCCATGCCACGAGCAATGCATTAAACAAAAACATTATGGTGAAAAGTGGAGGAGGGGAAATAAATCTCACATTTTAAGGAAGAGATTCTGTAAGTCAAATAAGATTTTATATTTAAGGTCAATTAAAAATATTATTATGGATTCAAAATGGAAAGAAATCATCTTCCCTTAATTCTATGCTCTTTCCCTTTTTAAAGAAAAATAATATCTAAATAAAGTAAATAAGATATATTTAAATTTCTTTAGCAATTTCATCCTTTTGAAAATGTATTTCTTAAAATGTTTAAAATAATGATTAAATAAACAAATAAATAATAGTGAATAAAAGGTAATTAAATAAATAAATAAATAATAGTGAAAAAGAAAAGTAATTAAATAATATAGACATATTATTTATTTATTTATCTTGTTGTCTACAAGAAATTTATTAAATTAATATTAAATAAGAATAAATGTTTCGATACACAAGTTGATTATTAATGTATAAACTACATTCCCTACATTTCTATTTTAACTTCGGGTGATTAAGTAAAGCTATGCTCTTCTAGAAGAGATAATTATTTTGCTGGTCTATAGCTCTAAAAATATTTATCATAACTTCACGGGAGGTTCAATATCTCAATAGTTGTAATGATATTAGCATCATTTTTATCAAGATTCCCCACTTCAAGGGAGCCAATAGTAACATCATTATTAATGTCGAAGCATGTAGCGACATTTGTTTTGATAAAGCTAATAGTGTTAACACTAACCCGATGTCTCAAACTAGTTACTTAATCTATGATTGTTACAAAAAAAATAAACTAGCGCTTGCACCTTAGCAAGGCGCAAGGGTTAAGCCGATAGGAGGGTATACTACGGTAGTGTATGGCCATACACAATATATTATCTTAAATGGTTGAAGTGGTGGAGGGTATATAAAATGCGTGCTATGAAAAGTCAAAATGTTGGGGAGCAATTTTGCAGGGGAACTTTTTTTTTTTGTTTTTTGAAAAAATGTACAGTACAATTGTTGGTGTTTGAGAGTGAGGGGCTACGATATATGCCATTTGGCTTGAAGGCCTGCAAAGGAGAAGGAATGGAATGGTTGGTTGGGAATATTTTTTGTTGACATGTACAATGATTGCTCCATGTGCAATTTATTATAACACTAATAAAGGGGAAATATTTTTTTTGCCAATAAAATTAAAAAGTTACTCAAAGGACATGCAATTTATTAGAACACTAATAAAGTAGGAGCGACGTGAGGGAGGAAGGGTAAAGAGTTGTGTACCTTGGCTTTTTAGAGATAGTTTTTGTAATCGGGCTTCCTCTTCTTTTCTCATAATTGTGTATGGGTGGTTATGCATTTTTGAGTATCTCTCAAAGGAGAACATTGGCTGAATACGAAGGTTGTTCAACGATTTCACTCTGGATATAGCTGTAAATGTTATTCCTTGTCATTCTATTTTTCCAATGTCGACAGTTGCTCTAGCAAGCGTCAGGCCTTGGGATTTGTGTATGGTAATAGCCCATGCCATTGTGAGCGGAATTTGTCTACGGCTGCCCAATGATACAGGTACTATTGGTAAACTTTTGGGGTCCTTTTCATTCCATGCTGGCCCACTATAATTATCGATCCTTGCCACTACGTAAAGTGGAACATCTGGTGGTCTGGAACCAAGGCTGTAAACTATCTCAACAACTTCACCTAGAGCTCCATTTACAAGGCCTGCATGTGTCCATATGTTGGTTGTCAGCATGATGCGCTGCCCTCTACAAAGCAATACATGCTTTTCAAGTTGTTCATCAGTAGTTGCATTATCTGCTTCAGTCCTGCTGGTAGTTGCAACACTTATTGCAATTGGACGGTTTAACAATTTTAACATTCTTCTATTGTGAAGTCGAACTAAATCATTGGTAGCAAATAAGTGCATTGAATTGTCGAACATTTCTTTTTCGGTAGAGGTGAGATGCTTGTCTGTGCGTGTTTGTAAAAGTTCCCAATCCTCTTGTGATGCTTGTGCATTGCGCATGTTTTGCAATAATTGACGGAATTGCCATTTTTCGGGAGTCTCACCTTGTTGAAGAAACACTGTGTCTAAGGTGACAACGGTCGTGAACAGGCCCCATAGTGTTTTTGCATTTGAGTGTGATGTTTAAATAGGCTTGTCCATTACAGGCGGGAGTTGTGCAAGGTCACCAATCAGGATTATTGACACCCCACCGAAATAAAGATGTTGTCGATGCGGGAAGGCCTCACGTAGTCTTGCATCTATCTTCAGTAGCAACTTTGGTCCTATGAAACTCATCTCATCAATCAATATATATCTTATGTGTTTCATCTCTTCCTGAAATGTTATTAATGATTGTCCTTGCAATGGGTGCATTTCTTTGACAGGGATTCGAAGCATTGAATGTATAGTTGATGCATGTATATTAAATGTAGCAACCCCTGTAGGAGCCAATGTGAGTGGCTGGCTTTGCTGGTGCATATTGTAACTATCAAGTGCTTTTCTTATTCGAGCAATCAAGTATGATTTCCCTGTACCTGCTGTCCCTTGAATAATCATGTATAATGGTTTATTTGAGTGATGCTTGCTATGGTTGATAATATGTGTGAGTGCTAGTTTTTTTTTGGAAGATAATGTATAGTCTGGGACAACATACTTACTTGGAGCATGCCTTTCATGGCTACATGTTTTTTTCATGTTTATGAATTGTGTGGCGATTTCGTGAAGTTCCTGGGGCACTGCAAGTTGTTCCCATTTATAGCTGCTATCAAACTCACGCCTGCCAAGCAGGTCAAGCTCATGTACATTGATATTGTTTGAGGGGCCCATTTGCGAAAATAATTCCCATTCATTCATTTCAAGTATGCCCCTTGTGTCCACCTCAATTTCGCTATCGGATTCTGCATCACTGGTGTTTTCGTCTGAGGGGGCGGTGTGGGGGACATGCCATACATCATATTCGGATGCATTCATTTGCTTCCAATTTGCAAGTATTGTATCCTTGGTTATCCCTATGTCAATTTCGAAGCTTCGAAAGTGCTTGTACACTAGAAGATCACTCCAACAAAATGTTTCAAACTGGTCTGAGTCCTCATCTAGGATGGTGTAGAACTTTGGGAAAACATTGACAATCGCTTTGACCTTTCTTTTTTTCCACTTGCATCCCTTGCGACTCGCATAGTACGTGAAAGACCCTGCAGATTCAAGTAGCATTATTGTTTCCAAATATAGAGGTTGATTAATGTACGAATGAAGGTAGCTAGGCTGTATATGGCTTTCATGTGGTCCTCTTGCTATTCAATGGAACATTTTTTGGCCAACATTCAAAGACGTAAACGGCCGATTACAAACAATAAGCGGAAGTTTTTGAAGCATATGGCATGTTTCTTGTGCTCCAATATCACGCTCTGCCACGATTTCTGCCATGAACTTTTGGTATGCTGCAAGGGCCGGGACATCTATTTTCTGGGTTGTAGCTATTCTTGCTAGCATATCAGTACAAGTCTCAGATGCTCTCTCTGCTTTTGATGCATATTTGGCAATGTATTTCAAAACAACTGCTCGTGAAATGATAGGCTGACAATCTATGTTGGCTCTCCATATTGAAATCATATCTGGATTGTGTATGTTTAGCCTATCATCATTCTATGCAGGTTCATATTGTTTTGTCCCACAATTGTCACATGATAGTGTAGATATAATTTTCTCTTTCCATGGAGCTTTGTATCGACACTCTAGTTTTTTCCCTTTCTTTCATAAGCATGTCCCCTCTCTACATTTTGTGTGCCTCTGGACACGATTGATGATCTCTTCGTAGTCATGAGAGGGGTCTGTAGCAAATATACCTGTTGTGTCGAGTAGGCAAGGATCATCTTGGAAAGATCAAAAAATCAAATTGTCTCTTGCTAATGCAGGATGGGGGTTCCAAGCACTGACATACATGTCAAAGAATTTCCTTTCCTGTTCAACAGCAACACTATCATCCCAATCAAGTATATCCATGTTCGGTGCATCATGGAGCCAAAGGAAACCATGTACATGTGCAGTGCCGTGGTGCTGCCACTCATACCTGTACCAGTAATCTTTTGTGTTGAGGAGTTTCTCAATAACCTCTTCACAAAACATTGTGAATCATTGATGCAAGTATAATGATGTGGTGTGGAGGTTGTTGACTACATTTTCTACACACTATTTATTTGTTTGCATTCCTACCGGTACACCATCTGAGATCAAACATTGCAGGTCCGGCCACTTTGTGTCAGCTACACTTAATGTGAAGAATAGAGTGGGAGACCCTATTTGGCTGATCATATTTGTTAGCTCAGCACAACACTTGTTCCAATATGGTCTTGTACCCCGCATTGAAGAGCCAAAGTGCATGAGCTCTTGAGCTAATTGTGTGTCAGGTAAGTTTTTCAAGTGTGCTCAAAGGTCCTCAATAGTGGTTGGCATGTTTTCTTCTGCATTTTTTTAAATGAAAACTATAGCAAGGCCCTGGCTACGATGGTGCATCATAAGATTAAGCATGAAATATCAAAACCTTGGATGCCTTCCAAATCTATGGTCATGAAATCTCATTAAGTGGAGTGCATACTCATGCATCTGTACTTCCCTAATTCGTGGTTGCATTTGTAGTGCAACTTCAGTTGGAAAGAGTGTTGGAAATGCCATATCAAGCAACCCCTCAGTATTGTATTCATTTATTGGTGATGAGTTTATTTCAAGCCAGTCTATAATGTTGTTAGTGTTGTCGTCAAGGTCTAATGTTCTCTTAATAATTTCTAACTCATGGCATCTATTTGGAAGTCTAGCCATAAATGACGATGTGTGTACTGTGCTGCGTTCAATATCATCCCCATCAGAGTCAATTTCATTATTTTGAACCACCATGTCTTCACTAGTTTCAATGGTGTGTAGCATATTCATTATGTTTGTTCTTGCTTTAGGAAATAGCTCTAAGTGCTCAAAATTAATTGCAACATCATGATAGTACGGGTCATATTTGACTTTGTATTGCAACGCATCTCTGATATGACTTCTACTGACATAACAATCATAATAATGACCTTCTACATGTAATCTTCGAACTATGAGAACATCGAACTCTTGTATTCTTCGTGGAAGAACTTTTGAAATGTCAGTGATATCTTGTGGGAAGCTGATCGTGTGGCCACTATATCTATACTGCCCACCAAGAGTGTGGGTGACTTGTAGTATTGGGCTGACTCTGGAAATGAGCATTTCCTCCACTTGGGCGAGTCTTTTCAAAACAAATGGTTGCTCTCCTGGGTCCATGTTGTTGAGTGCAGAGAACCGATGGATGCCTCTCTCAGCGAAACATCTTTTACACGTTGCATTAGAACCTGATGAATGCACAAGCATGCCTGGGTAACATTCCTTACATACAATGCATGTTTTTCGGTTGGACAGTGCATCTATTCTCTGACAAAAATTTTTCATTGCCATCATGAAGTTATCATTGTCGTTGCATATTGTTCCATGTTGATGTAGGCATGTTTGTTTCTGTAAAGAGCTATTGTGCTTTTCTGCATTTATTTCCTCTCTATGACGCTTATAGTAAGCTCGACTTCTGTCACAGTCTTGCATTCTTCGGGATTCTGTTTGTTCGGGGCTATTTTGGCTCTCATCCAATCTTTTTTGTTGCCTTCGAGTAGCTATCTCTTCTCTATGGTGAGCATAGTAGGCCCAATTTCTTTCTCGGTTTTTCTGTCTTCTTACCTCCTTATTAAATGGGTCACTTGCATTGTTCCCTATTGAGGAGTCTGCCATATGCTGGTCTGTACATAGCAGGGTAGATCAGGAATACGAGAATAGCAAAACAAGATGAAACCAAAATGCTTGCATAGCAAAAATGTAGATGAAAATGTAAAGATACTCCTCATTGGTTCGCGAATGCATGTTGCAATACGAGAAAGAACAAAATTTGGAGGTAGTAGACAAAGGTGCCTCTGTAAACGTGTAAATGAACATGGGCATTTTTTTTGGAATAAAGGAAAACAATATTTTACATATTTGTATCCATTTAAAGGCATTAACATGGTATTTTTTTAGATAAAAAAAAAATTTACATAGTTCTTTACAACACGAGTTTTTTTTTGCGAAGCATACCATCCATAGTCATACTACACTTGTAAAGAGAGCGTGGCAACTATATTAGGCTATGTAGTATGGCTATAGCGATCCTTAGAGTTGCACAACCAGCTCTGGTACAACATCGGGTTCAATGGGGGGAGAAGCCTTTACATTGCACATTTCTTGGATATTTTTAAGCAAAAAGCTATTCTCTTCAATGTAATCTAGTTGTTCGACCCTGGCAATGGTTGCTTTTAAGCGTTCCTCTGCATTGTACATTTCAAGGTTACAACGCAGTGTGAATACATAATGTTTGTTCAAGACACTCTTAATCACCTCCTCCACATTTCTATCAGTAGCTTGATCAAATTGTAGATTGTAGAGTTTGTCTGCAGGCATGCCCATGAGTTGGGTCGCCCCTTCGTCGAATGCGATTGCCCATATTATATTTGTGTGTCCTGCAACTTGACTTGAAGTATATATCTATAGTCACAGGTGTCATTTATTGCATTACATTTTCCACAAAACCACTTTCCATCATTTGTCTGCGATAGTCTTTTCTTACAAGGCTTGTTACCTGAGCAGGAAGGGCATGCTGGATAACAGAATGAGTCAGTTTTTATGAATCATGTTGTTGCCACCAACATGCACTGTAGAGGTTGTGTTGCATTTCGAGCCTCTTCACGAATTGCATTGATCGTAAGCCTTCTAGTAGGTGGGGGCATCTGAAAGGAGCTAGTAGACAAAGCCTGAATTGTACTATCTTTTTCTTTGAACCATGTTTTAATCTGTTCTGACTCTTCTATTTGAGGGTCTATCGATAGTCTTGTAGTGGATGAGGTGCTAATCACCTTTCCATTGAATTCGGACACATGACCATTCCTAATTGCGAGAACTAGAGATTCACGCATGAGGTATTTCTCTTGCAGCTGTGCACCCTCCTTTTCTGTGGACGAGCCCCATAAAGTAACATTTATATTTGTGTTGGACATGTCAATAATTGTTAAAGTCTGTCATGTGACCTCTGTCCCATCTCTTCTCCTGATGATGGTGCATGGATGTACACAAGTGACAATTCCAATTGCATCAACATTCGAACTGTTGCTTTTGCTCATCAATGCATTGAGGGGTGTGAAAGAGAATTGCTCTTTAGGGATGGAATCATCATCTTCACAGAGGGAAACCCTTGAGTCAGGGCTAAGAGAAATTTCCAACCCACTATTAAGCTTTTTATAGACTCTATTAGTAGGTCGAACCGTGCCTCCAGACAATGTGTATGTAGCTCCTGCAATAATTTTATCACAATGGGTGTGAGCTGCTTCATTAAAGCATGTCACACGTGTCTCTGTTCCTTCACAATCTATGATATCAAAGGTGGAGATATGGCCACTTCCTTTCTGTGTGGTGTAGCTACGTATTTCAGATTTCACAGTTACACGACCTTTAACAGTCCACCTTGGCTGAAATGGATTCAAGTTTTTGATAGGTGTTATTGTCAATGGTGCCTCCTTCGGCAGGATCAGGCTGACACCAAATAGGAGACGTCGAGGAGGCAGTCTTTCAGGAAGGAAAGGGATTTTTGAAGATGTGGCCAAGCCAGAGGATTCTCCTATTGAGCGCCCAAGTTGTTGAAGGTCTTCTGTGCATAGGTAAACTAGCTCCCCAACAATAGCATGTGTTGTGTGTACAATTTCAAGGTCGACAATAAGAATCCACCTTAATATTTAAAGCAAGACAAAGTATAAGTAACAAAATCTAAGAGGAGAGTAGGTCTCATGTATTCTTGTGCGGTATAGAAATTAGTTCATAAACATACCATGTGCTACCTATTTGAGGACAACTATATCTTTTCAATTGCACGATGGAGCTAGGTGCAAGCACATTGGATTCTATGAAGGAGTTGTACTTAGTTGGTAATGATGCTTTGTGCTTGTGCACACCATCAGAGATTTCCAACCTATATCAATTGATGTGTGTATATTTGAAGCCAAAACTTGAGATAGCTATGACTTGGACATGAGGTTCCAAAGTGACATTTCCTCCATGCATAAATCTAATTGCATATGGAGTCAATAAGATTTCCATGGTGCAAGGCAAGGAGAGGATCCTGCAGAAATGGATTGGATGTAAGCCGATTGTGTGAAGAAGTCAATAGAACAACCCTTCCAGCAAACTACATCAACTTATTGGTATACAAAGTCGAGCAGGCAAAAAAAAGATTCAAGCAAACAAAATTGAAACGGGTGCAAGTAGCAACACAGCTAGGGGAAAGTCAGTTATGCACATTTTTTTTATAAACATCTACCTCATTATGTGGAGCAAGGAAAGGTAAAATAGACACTCTCTATGCAATTTACCATCAGCTATACTAATTTTTAGTCACTTGCATACATGGAATATGTATAGTTTTGATTGCAATAGCTCAAAGATGCATCTGTATAGTTCAATTAGATTAGATTGAAGATACATGAAGCAAAGAAGACAAAAAATTAATGCGTAGAAACATTGAGTCAATTGCCATATTGGTAGATGCATATGTACAATGGAAAGGACCAAAGGAAAAAGTAGTAGAGTGGGGGGGGGAAGGAGTTGTACATTCTTTCCACTGCATAGTAGATTTTGCAACACCAGATATAAGGTTTAACTACTTTGTTGTGCTAGGAAAAAAGAAGGGGTCAGATGATTAGCAGCCATTGTATACATTATATATCGAGAGGAAAGCCATGCTGCCCATCTTTACAAAAAATCGTAAGTCGATGTTGTCGTGTTGTGTCAAAAGCAAAACCATTATCCCCAACACCTCAAAAAAAACAAGTAGCTATCTTAAGCAAGCTATTTACAATCTACTTTATGTCTGCTAGGAGTTTTAGAAAGTCTTCCTTAATCCTAGTACCATTTCCCATTCCATACAATGCATCATACTTCATTGCTCGAAGGAAGTTGCGGTACGCATCAAGAACAAAATAAGTTGTATGGAATTTTTGGACTGCCTGCTGCACCATCTCGATGTCATGGTTATCCACTTGGAAGGGTTCTTCGCATGTCTTCTTAGCATCTTCAATAGTGTCTTCACAACCTCTCACAATGTTCTCTGCGAGGACTGCAACGTTGCTTTGGTACACGCCAGGCCAAATAACAGAAGAAGAGTCTGAAGGTGAGGGAGGACCAGCATTAGCTTTTGATCCTATAATGTCTCCCTCAGATGAGCTGCTAGATATTGTGATAATGTCTGCTGGTGGGTGAAAGTTTGCCATCACCTAGGGAGTTTTGTAAGAGGAACATCTTTAAGTAGTTGATAACAACAAAAGTTGCATGTGTGTGATTTGTAAAAGTACATTTGGAAATGGGGTGGGAGCATGACAACCATAGTAGAAACAAAATCTTCATCGAGAAATGCTTTGAAAATGAAATAATGATTCTCTTTATGAGCATGCTTGGAATCAATGAAGGGAGATATTTTATTAGTTCAATCAAGTCATATATTTTTAATTAGATGAACAAATAAGAATTAGCATTTTTAAATAGAAATAAAATTATTCTCGCTAAGGAACAGATTATAAGTTAAACAACAATTTTTAAAAAGTAGCATACAACAATATAGAAACATACAAATTCCCTTATATGCATAACCAAGTTAAACAAATATAAATATAGATTAAAACTAAATTCAAAACCCATATATATAACTATTATAAATGCATACACACTAATTTTTTTTTTTTGTTAAAACCTAGAGGATATAAAGTGATGTAATTTATGGGAGAAGAATTGGCCACCCAATAATTGAACATGTGAAAAGTTTATGAGCATCATTCATTTACCCAATTTTTCCACACATATCTAAACACCATGAATAACAATATACTACTTAGGAAATTAGTAATCCATCAAGTAAATATTTGACAAAAAACCATGAACCAACCTGTCGGTATACGACAAGTACTCATACGAAGGTACTTCGTGGGGGAGAAAACAATAAGGGAAAGTACTCTACCCAGGGCAAGGAATTCAACCTTCACAATAGAGAATAGTAAAGGAGGCCCCTTTGCTTAACATTTGTAGGGAACCAACCAAGTGACCATAAAACAAATATTTATAACCAACTACACTATTTCCCATAATACTATTTACCTGAAGCCATCAAATAATAACCATTAAACCAAGCAATGCACTAATATGGGAAAAAGTGATGCAAAAATGATTAAACTGATCTTACATGTTTGATGGTTCTAAAAGAGGTGGAAAAGAAGTTAAACCATCTTACAGTGTACTTCTATTTTAGTTTGCCATCACCTGGCGAGTTTCGTAAGAGGAACATCTTTTAGTATTTGATAGCAATAAAAGCTGCATGTGTGTGATTTGTAAAAGGACATTTGGAAATGGGGTGCGAACATGAAAACCATAATAGAAACAAGATCTTCATCGAGAAATGCTTAGAAAATGGAATAATGATGCTCTTTATGAGCATGCTTGTAATTGACGAAGGGAGTTATTTTATTAGTTCACTTAGTCATATATTTGTAGTTAGATCAACAAATAAAAATTAGCATTATTAGAAAAAGGGGTAAAAATATTCTATCTAAGGAATGGATTTAAAGTTAAACTACATTTTTTTAAAAATAGCATACAGCAATAAAGAAACATACAAATTTCCTTATATGCATAATCAGGTTCACCAAATATAAACACAGATTAAAATTTAATTCAAAATCTGTATATATAACTACTATAAAATCACACACACTATTATTTTTTAAAAAACCTAGAGGATATATAGCTTATTAACTTATTCCTAGTTGTGTGATTTAGGTGACCATTTTTTCACTGCTAGAACTATTCATTTACAATCCCGACATTTTATTTTTTTTCACAACATACATTAGCAACCTAACACTTTCAGAGCGGGCCACCATTATACAACACAACTCCTAAGCCTATCACTATATTGGTAATAATACACTTGAATGAGGTACAACTCAAGGTTTAATCAGCGATGGGTTCATGTTGGGTGAGTCCTTATAGACGAGTTTCTTGGAGGGTAAAAATCAAATTCCTTCCAATGACTTAAATGTCTAAGTTTGGACAATTTAGTTTACTACAAGAATGGTTGACTCTAAAATAGTTATTTTAATATTCGTGTTGGGGGGGGGGCAACTTAAGAATCTCTACATCCAAAATACTTAGATGTAACTGACTTGTTCTTTTTGAGTGTAACTTATTATTAAATCTTTCAAATCTAGCGTGAGGCCCAAATAACATTCATTAATTGGATAATTTAGGCTTTGCATATAAGGCATTGCATAATGGGCTAGGTAGATTAAATAATTATTCTAGGCTGGGTTTCTACCCAACAACATGGTGATGATTTAATATAAAGTGTTTTGGTAGAGGCTACTAAACCATATTTAAAAAAATCATGTAAAATAACTATTTCACAAAACATTAATTTATAGGGTATGTGCAAACTAACTGAGCAATGAGTCCAAAAAGTTGAATAAGGTAATTAGCTTAAAATCGACAAAGCTATTATAGTTAAGAGGGTTGAGAATATGCAATATCCATATTTTACAAAAGGGCAAGGAAAATACAGCTAACAATTATTAATCCTCTCTTTACAATGACAATGTTAATATCTTAATACTTCTCTTTGTAATAATATTTCCTTAATATTAACAATGTTAAACTCAAAATAAAATATCTCTTTCCTATATACAATGTATTTATTTATTTAACTAACTACTTATTCATCCCCTATATATATATATATATAATTACATCAATGATGAATACTATAATTAATTAGTAACAGTATTTACTTCCATCTTTTATATTTATTTACTATAGAATGGGAAATTTCCTTTCTTTTAAAGAAAATTCGATTCTACCTAATTCTTTACCCTTTCTTTCAAAAAACAAAATTAATCCTTCTTAGTTTAGATAATTCCCTTCTTCACGGGATGCGGGAACATATCCTTCTTTTATTTATTGTTGTCATTATTTAAATGACTGAAGAAAATGGGGGCATATTTTTATTTATCTTTGATTAGTTTATTTGATATTTTAATCAAAGCTTTGAGATCAAATCTCTAATTTTCCTTTTTGATTGATTTATCTTTCTGATCAAATATGTTTATCTCTTTATTTAATTCATCTTTACTTTATTCAAATATTTGAATTATCTTTTACACTTGGTCTTTTAACTTGTTTAAAGCTTTGATTAGTTTATTTGATATGTTAATCAAATCTTTGCGATAAAATCTTTTTATTTATTTATTTATTTCATCCTTTAGTTTATTCAAATATTTGAATTATCTTTGATTTTGATTTATTTATTCGATCTTTAATTTATTTATGGTAAGGTTTTTTATTTCATCGTTTTGATTTGTCTTTGTAATTCTTATTTATTTACTTGATTTCTAGTTTTTTCTATGGTAAATATATATTTATATCTTTGTGATTTATGTTTGATTTTTCCTTTTGATCAAATCTTTTTTGATTTATTTTTTAAGTTATTCATAATAATATTTCTCACCTCAACCCTAACTATATCTATTAACCCTAAACTTGACAACAAACCTAAATGTTACAAACCTAATCCTAATGCTAACGCTAACCCTAAGTTTGATGCTAGTAACCCCAATTATTACCCCAACCCTAACTATATCTATTAACCCTAAACTTGACAGCAAACCTAAATGTAATGCTAATCCTAATGCTAACCCTAACCCTAAGTTTGATGCTCTCTCCCTTTCTCTCTCTCTCTCTAAATTATTTATTTGATTTTTGATTTTTTTCTTTAATCATTCAATTTATCATGGTAAACATTTTTATTTGATCTTTTTGATTTTTTTTTATCTTTGAATTATTTATTTGATGTCTTAGTTTATCTATAATAAATATTTAGAATTCTTAGTAATTTATATTTATTTGTTTTTTGATCATATCTCTTTGATTATCTATTTGATCTTTCAATTTATATATTTTTATTTTTATTTTTTTTAATTAATCTATGATAAATATTTTAAGATATTATGATTTATCATTTTGATTTTTTAATCTATCTATGATAAATATTTTAAAATATTGTGATTTATTTATTATTATTTTATTCATTTATTTTAATTTTTATTACATCTGGGTGAGAAAGGCAAACTAAGCCCTAATATTAGTAACACAATATTACTAACCCTATTTTTTTCACGAACACCAATTCATGCTCAGATGACTACTTGAGGAGAAAACCCAGATTCTTGTATAATATTAATCTTCTAATCTGTAACATCTGTGGTACCATTTTTTCTTTTAATATTAAACATCTTATCATTTGAACTATGCAATCGCTATAGAAAACACAATGCTCACTGAGTTTTATTAACTTAGACAACGTCATGTTGCAACACTCTCTCTTATGCATTCAAATTAATGGGGAGACAGGATTAGGGGTCTTGGGAGCCTATGACTAACATGGAAAACTGAGCTGTTTTTTAAAATTATGACTACACCCACCTTGACCATATGACTACTCTGAAGGTATGTTCCTTACATATAAAGGAAAATATATCATTATTTATTTTATTTTATTTTATTGCAGGTTGACTCTAAGCTGTTGGTGACAGTAGGAATTTGTCATCAACCTGCTTTAACGCAGAATAAACGTCATACTCCATATGTGCAGCTAACAGCACTAAAATGCTGAATCGAGCAGAGCACAACCCATGCTGATTATGAAAACTTTTCTTGACACCAGTTTCATCAGCCCTCGTTCATTTATATGCATTTGATCATCGGACAAATCAACTTCTTCAAAATTGTTATTTGTGACAAAATACAATGTTCACTGATGAGGAGAAGGCATTTAACTTTTAAACACACAAAATCTGGGCTACTGGCTAACTTATTTCTAAGTCTAGTTTTTTTTCTTTTTCCTTGTACAAGCTTGATCGATATTAGTGAAGATAATACATACTCGAGTTATTCACTTCCTTTTGGTATAGATAGCCTATGAATGAGGAATAACCAAACTGTAAAACATGATGGTATTTTAATCTATGATCATTTGCATGCCTTCAGACCACTTACTAAATGTTCCCAACATAGTTATCAGGACATGAAGGGGTTCTTGTACCAGTACAAGGATGGGGATGCTAATCAAATCAGGGTACACGAGTAAATGAATAAGGAGACAGTTGTATTATATACAAGCTGTAACAGTAATAGTAACACTAACAATTTCTTCATTTCATAGTAAAATAGATTTATGCCATCGGTGATAGCTGAAAGTGACCTGGAAGAAGAGATATCTAGGAGAATTTTGATGAAAGAATCGATATACAAAGCTCTTCTATTTCCCAATTAGAGATCAAAATAACCTAATAATAGCTTTCAATACACAGAAGACTCATCTGCACATTCGACTGAAGAATGACAAGCAAGACTGCACAAACTAACTCGTAAGTGCAAGAAAGGAACCTGGGAAGTTGTAGATATCTCAGCCTAAATTTGAAGAGGACGCCCAACAATGCAAGAGGCAACAGATCCCAAAATGACCCGTCTAGTCAGAAGCAACACAAAAAATGGCGCTCTCCAGATCTCGCAAGCCACAACAAAATACGGGAATTTGACAACACAAAGAATGGCACTCTCCAGATCTCAGAAGTCGTTCTCTTAACCCCATTTTCCCAGCCTGCATTTATTATCTAACAAATATTTGGTGACTTTGTAAATGCCAGGCAATAGACGCAGACCAGGGGAGTGGTGCAGAATGGTGCGAACGGATCCAACCCATACCTGGTGACTCCAAAAAAGGATGAATGGCCATGCCTCAGTGAAATACGAGAATTTGCTAACGGCGAGGATAGTGGATACGACAATTTGTTGACGGCAAGCACAATCAAACTTTAATGACCTTCTGCAGGAAAAAAAATCTTGTTGGCCTGTCTCAGGTGAGAATCCAACCGGAATATCAGACATGAGACTTTCCCGGTCGATTTCTCACCTATAATAGCCTATCGGCTAAATATAGTAGTGTTTTGTCCTAGTGTAGTCCTAGGGCATTACAGTGGGGTGACCTCTTTTGAGTCCACATGTTAGGGAGGCGTTGCCACCACCATTAGGGACTAGTGTACAAGTTATTGGAGCACCAGTTGGAGTCATCCCCTCTTTTGTATTTATCTTATAAGATGATTTATTTTATTCATGGAAATGCTATTGTATTCATACTTATTCCTTTATGCACATTGTACTCTCTTGAGAGAGAGAAAGTAATCATAAATTTAATTAGAAGATATGTGATGATTATGTTTGGTTTATGAGTTCTGGTGTTGGTATTAGACTCGCATGTACTATGGTAATTCTTTTATGGATTTTTGTTCTTATTTTCATGCAAAATTAGAGCTATGGTTGTATATTCTTCCTTCATGTATCAAGTTGTTAATTTTTCAACACAACACAACTTTTTGTCAATAATATGTGTTGTTATTGCTAAAGGTCTTGTGAAACATAGCTTGTTGTTCTATGTTGTTCAGTAGGAAGTTCTGGAGCAGGGAGTTCCGAAGTAGAAAGTTCTGGAGCAGAAGGTTCTAGAACAGGAAGTTTTGGAGCGGCAAGTTCTGAAGCAGAAGGTTCTAGAGCAGGAAGTTCTAGAGCAGAATTTCTAGAGTGGAAGTTCTAGAGTAGGAAGTCCTAGAGCAGAAGGTTCTTGAGTAGGAAGTTCCAAAGTAGAAGGTTCCAGAGTAGGAAGTTCCAGAGCAGTAAGTTCCAGAGCATAATTTGTAGAGCTATCTTATTTTCTCTTGTTTGGATTTTCTCTAGAGGGTAGATTAGTCCTCTCCTTTGCGTTGTGTTTGGCCATACTTGGCCTTGTATGTGGTTGATATATATTGTCTTGCAAATTTCTTTGTGTAAGTTATCCTTAATGTTATCAAATTTTTTTTATCTTGTGCTCATTTGGCTCTTACCCTTTTGAGGTTGCGTAGTGGAATGTTACACCTTTAGAAGAAGAGGAGAAGACAAAATTTTGTGGAACTGCTAGAATATGTTTGGTATATGGAAGGAAATTTTTGGATGGATTGAGGCATGAGAATATGTGCTTTTCATTGATTCCAAAGAAGGGTGGAAATTTAGAAATAACAAAGGAATTTGATCCACCACAGATAAAAGTAACAAAAATGTTAACAGAGTATAAAGATATCATATTGGAGAATGTACCAGATGGACTTCCTCTAATCTAGAGCATCAATGATCATATGGACCTAATACCAAGAGAAAGTTTTCCAAACAAGGAAACACACAAAATGACACTAATAGAGAATGTAGAATTGAATTGGAAAACACAAGATTTGTTGAAGAAAGGATTGATCAAAGATAGTTTGAGCTCATTAGTGGTACCTATTGTACTTTCACTTTAAGAAATATAGAGAGTGGAGAATGTTTATAGACTCAAGATCAATCAATAGGATCCCTGTCAAGTAGAAATTTCTATTACCTATGATGGATGACATTATGGACACTTTGAGAGGAGAAAAGTATTTCAAGAGGATTTATCTCAAGAGTAGATACCATCACATCAAGATCAAAGAAGGAGATGAATAGAAGACTACATTTAAGGCTAATGAAGGATTGTATAAGTGGTTAGTAATTCCTTTTGGATTGACCAATGCACTAAGAACTTTCATGAGATTGATGAATGAGGCATTGAAGAAATTTTTAGGTAAGTTTTCCATTGTTTACTTGGATTATATTCTAAATTTTAGTAATAATAGAGAAGAAAATTTGTGGCATGTCATAAAAGTATTGTAGAGGTTGAGAGAGGAGAAGTTACTTATTAATGTCAAAAAGTGTAGCTTTATGAAGATAGAGTTGGTATATTTGGATGTTTTTATTTCTACTAAAGGATTGAAGATGGACCATGAGAAGGTTAGAGAAATTGTCAATTGGCCTACATCGATGAATATTGGGGAGGTGAGATCATTTCAGGTATGTACAAGATCATGATGGGCCAAAAAGTGGCAATATGATGGGTATGTGCTTGACGACTTCTTTTTAACCCAAAATTAATGAAACAAAAGGGTTTTTAAAGGAGATTCTCAACTTTCCACTAATATAAATCATGCTTTACTTTGAATTTAATAATTAATTATTATTCATTTTCTATTCAAATTATGACTAAAGTCTTGATTGATAGGCTGATTGAAAAACATCTATAGCTTTCAAACCCAGTATCACATTTTTTGAATACAAAACATTTGTCACATTCTATGCTTTGCATACTATAGGATTAAAAAAATAATAATAATTTCATGAAGTTTTGACCAAGTTAAGGTGGTCGGACATATGAGTTTTTATATTTTTAAAAGTTGTAATAAAAAATTCATAATTAATTATTTACTTGGGAAAAAATTACAAAAAATATGCATCACATTGGGACATGAGTCCTCTACTTATATCTAAAATATTATAAAAAAAATATTATCATTTTATTGTTAGGTGGTCGCATGGGGCCCTAGCTTGGTTGGGCCGGCTCGGGTCACGGTTCTAGTCTCCCCGTCTACCGAGGGTGTGTCACGCACCACCGTCACGCTAAAAGTTTACTAGGTGCACTAGCTTATAGGGTCGCACCCATTCTTGCAGCCTAAGAAAAAAAGGGTGGTCGACAGACATCTACTTCTTATTTTTTCCCTAAAATTTAAGTACACTGTATTGAAATTTCAAATTTTCACCAAATAGATTTAAAAAAAAAAACTAGTAGTTTAGAAACTACATTCAATTTGTTATAGATTCTATTCTTACAAATTTTTGAAATAATATAGATAACTTATTCAATTTTTTAGGTCAAGTTCCCTAACTCTTATTTTTTTGAATTTTTTGCCACTTAAGGGCCTATTTTTTCCATGATGATTCTAAACATTCCCTTCCATGGTTTATCAGAAGATTTAGTAGAATTTTTACACCTATTATTAAGATAATGAGAAGATATAAGAAGATTTTTAAATGGACATCTAGAGCACAAAGAAGTTTTGAATTGTTAAAGAAAAAGTGACAAAGTAGCCATTGTTAGCATTACCTTATCTTGACAAAGTATTTCAAGCTGATTGTGATGCAAGTGGAAATGTAATAGGAGCAGTGTTGAGCTGAGAAGGAAGACCCATAGCTTATTTTAGTGAGAATTTGAATGATGCCAGAAGAAGATATTTAGTTTATGATCAAGAATTTTATGCCATAATTCAAGCCTTGAAGAAATGGAGACATTACTTGTTGCCTACAGAATTTGTGTTGTAAATTGATCATGAAGCTTTGTGGTATTTGAACAGTCAAGGGAAGCTAAATTAGAGACATATGAAGTGGGTTGAATTCTTATAGAGTTATACATTTGTATTGAAGCATAGAAGTTGCAAGTCAACCAAAGTTGTAGATGCATTGAGCAGGAGAAGGAATTTTCTAACCAAGATTAGGATGGAAGTAATGGGTTTTGAAGAATTGAAGTAAATTTATAAAAATGATCTAGATTTTGGTGAATCCTAGAGAGCATGTACAAAGCCAATGGTTGGACTATTTCATTTAAGAAGATATTTTGTTCAAGGGAAATTAGTATGTGTATTCCAAGGAGTCTAGTGATGGAGAACCTAATTAAGGACAAGCATAGTGGAGGACTAGCATGACATTTTGGAGTGGACAAGACAATAAGTGTGGTGAGTGAACATTATTTGGCCATAGATATATAAGGATTTCAAGAAATATGTTTAGAATTGAAAAAGACTATTAATGTTGTGCATGTTGCTAACATATTTTTCAAGGAGATTGTGAGATTGCACGGATTACCTAAGAATATTATTTTAGAAAGGGACACTAAGTTCATTGGATACTTTTGGAGAACATTATGGAAGAAAATGAAGATAGACCTGAAATTCAGTTCAACATATCATCCACAAATAGATGGATAACATTAGTGGTAAATATAAGTTAGGGTAACTTATTGAGATGTTTAGTTGGAGATAATGCATGAAATTATGACATAGTTATACTACAAGCACAATTTTCATAAGATAATTCAATTAATTAGAGCAAAGGGAAGACAACTTCTTAGATTGTCACTAGAATATAGCATAGAGGAGTTGTAGAACTAAGAGATATCAGTATGGAGAATAAGAGGAGTGTAGAAGCAAAATATTTTGGAAGATTCATGGAGACATTGCATAATCAAATATGTTAGCATTTGGAAGAAATGAATAATAAGTATAAGGAAAAGGCAAATGAGCACTGGGTGCTAGCAAGAAGTTGAGTTCACTTTTTGGCCATTTAGTGGAAGTGTTTTCCCTGATTTTTAGAATTTGACACATTTGACCTTAAAATTTGAAGTACGTAGAGATGGATTATTGGAAAAAGTCACTAATCATAAAATATAGTACTCAAAGTCTAGTTTCCAAATATGTAATTTATTTCAATACCCAAATGATACAAATTGATTTTCAATAGGCGTTTCTAAAAAAACATTGTTTAAAAGTCACTTTTTTCTTACCATACCATGTTTCATAGAAAAATGGCTCACTGACATTTTCATGGTCATTTAGATCATGCTTCCATATTATTTGATCTATTTTTCTTGATTTAATGATGTAATATGACTTAAATATTCACATTAAACTCTAAATATTAAATTTATTAATGTCTTGTGATAGTGTTGTGAAGTGTTGTAAAAAAATTCTACACTTTTCTAGACTCTTCGTATAGTAATTCATCTAAAAATCACCTTTTTATTCACCTTCAAGTCCTATTTTGAAGTGTTGTAAAGTCTTGTAACAAAGATTCACACTTTTCTAGGCACATTTCCCTTACACCTTTCCTATGTCTTTTATGACTCCTTTATACACTTATAGGACACATTTAAGTGTATTTTTTAATGTAAACCTAACAAACAATATTAAATGCAAATTAAATCCCGCCACCCTTTCACAAGCCTAGTGTGAGACCCATTTTCCATGGGTGGCAAATGAGTCCTCCTTGGCTCCAAATTTAGAACATTTCAAATTTTCTTTTAGTTTTTTATTCAAAATTACCTTATGTCAGCCTACGATGTTGTATTATCAGGTTACTAAGGGACAATTGTGTATAAATAAGTGATTTTCTCTAATTATTCAACCCCCATTCATCTCAAATCATTCAAGCATTCATTCATCATTGCATCAAGCATTTATACAGTATTTTGGAGCTACCATTGCATTATCTTTAGATTTCTTCAACAAGGGTTTGGTAAGTAATAGAAAATACCTATTATTTGTTTATCATCCTATTTCATTCCATTATTTTATCAAGGGTTTGATTACCAAAGTGGGATTTGACCAAGGAAAATCCCTATAACCTAACCCTTAACCATTTTTCCCCTCTTACATGTGTATTTGCAAACTTGTGTATACAGATTTATCAAGCAAAAAAGGTGATAGAAAGGTGGCCAATAAGTCAACAAAGCATACTAAGTCAACATAAACCTATTTCAAGATTGGAGAAGACCTACAAGTTGTTTTTTGTAGTTTTGACTTCGACGCTCCGACAGGAACATAATTGCAGATCTATGCCCACAGTCCTGATTCCTGAATCTACAAAATTTTGGGAGAGGACTAATTTTCCATCTATGGAAAATGAGTCCCACCTTGGAGCTAAAAAAGTGATTTTGTCAGATTCTAGATCCTGACACTAAGAAACCAGTTTCCAACCATTTTCATCAGTACCAAGATTGATTCGCCATTAGTGGCGAATGAGTCCCACTATTGATTTACATTCATTTCAGACATCATTTAGAATATTCCAAATTCCTCACTCTTAGTCTAGGTGCACTCTAATTCAGCCTTCTCTCTTCTTTTTTTTGTATTTTGTTCATGATTAGTTCATTCTTCCATCTACATTGCTTATTTTCTATGACAACATTTCATTTAGTATCTTACATCTTTGTTTGAGTGAGCCCTTCAATTTTGGTATTGGTAGAGTTTGGTCTAGAGGATTCTATCTCTCTCCTTTTAGGTGGAAGATCCTAAGAGTGTAAGAGAAGGACATAGGACCTTCCTCTCCCATTCTCCCATATTCTCCAAAATTGATGGTTCACATGCACATGTACATCATCCATCTTTTGACCTAAATAATCATATTTGTATAAATGCTTTTGGGAAAATATTTGTAGCACACTGAAGCACACTTTCCATATTTTATTGTAATTTTTTATTGAATATATTTTTTTGGTTATTTTTTATTGGCCATATTTGGTGTTTTGAAAAATAATCATGTATGTCACGCATAAGATGACCTAAACTTATCAATTTTTGAACTTTTTTAATTTAAAAATAATTGGCTAAAGTATACTTTTGTATAATTTTTTTCTCAAGAAATTATATTAATAAAAAGTTATTAAATACTAAAAAACCTTGATAATTCATGTTTATGGACCCATTTTATCAAAAATTAATTGAAAAATAGAAAAAATAATTCAATTGTAAAAAAAGAAAAATACATATTTAGAATCTACATTGTCTCGTCTATAATGGGTTTTAATTTCATAAAAAAATTATACAAAAAATGTGTTTAGACATATGCCCAAAGTCACTATTTTCTTGTGACATTGTCAAGACCTTCAACTTGTAGGTCAAACCATGTCCAAAGCTTAGGTTCGGGTCCCCAAGCATTTTCCTAAACCGAAAAACAAAGCAAAAACCCGACCAAAAATTGAAATTTTAAAAAACAAGATCTCATTTTAAAACAAGATCCCATTTCAAAAAAAATAATAATAATGATTTTAAGAAATGGGATCCCATTTTTTAAAAAGCGAGATCTCATTTTGAAATGGGATCCCATTTCTTGAAATCATAAAAAAATACATTTTAATGATTCTAAGAAATGGGATCCCATTTCAAAACGGGGTCCTACTTTTAAAAAATGGGATCCAATTTCTAGAAAACATAAAAAATTAATTTTTTAATGAAATGGGATCTTGTTTTAGTGCAGGATCTCATTTTTTAAAAATCAAGATTTCGTTCTAAAACAGAATCCTAATTTTTAAAAAATGGGATACCTTTTTAGAGTAGGATCCATTTTTTACAAAAACAAGATCCCATTTTTGGCTTAGGGTCCCAAACCTAAATGAGATCTCGTTTATTAAAAAGTGGGATCTTGTTTTATTGAGGCTGATTTTGGGTTTTTTGCTAAGGCAAAAACTTCCACATTTCATGAACTCATCTTCTTCAATTTACCCCACAAGATACATAAGGAAATTTTTGTTGGAGAAGAAGTGATCGTATATTTGAGGAAAGAATGATTTCTAGTAGGAACATATAATAAGTTGAAGATGAGGAAGTTTGGACTATGTAAGATTCTTAGAAAGTTTGATTTTAGAAATGCATATGAGGTGGAGTTACCAAATACATTGATTATATCACCTATTTTCAATATCATAGATGCATATGAGTATCATGAAGGATAGTCAAGTGGTAATAGCAATGAAGTAGATTTGATGGAGCAATTACCATGAAAAAAATTGGAAGAGATTGAGAAAAATTTGGATATAAAAATTGGAAAGAGCACTAGGAAAAAGCGGTTCAAGGAATATTTGGTGAAGTACAAAGGTAGACTGGTGGAGGATTAATAATGGATTTCTCAGGTTGAGGTGGACCATTTTGGTTTTCTTCTAGACCCTAAAAGGTGAAGGACTCACTTTTCTTTCAACCCTAGGTGTCTGATGCAGGACCATCCTTGGTTGTATAGAAATCCTATATCAACCAAAAATATTTATTTTCTTGCATTTTAGTTTATGTCAATTTCAACATTTCACTTCACATTTCAACACATTATCAATTCTCATCTCATGGAGTCTCATATAGCATCTACATGAATTCATCTACAACATATCTAGATTTTAGACAATTTTCATTTGTCTACTAAAAGTTATCACTCTCATAATTTTATTGTACTTCATAGTCAAAGAATTTGGGGCTGACTTGTTCAAGATTTCTTAGTGCAGACCTATTCTAGAACATGCATAGCTTAATGAGACATCATACAAGAATTTTGGGTCCAATGAGATCTATCTTGGAGATTTTCAATATGTTTCACTTTACAAAGAATTATGTTTTCATGTTTAAGGCCAACCTACATGCTTGATCATCCATTGGGTTTTGTAAACCCATTTGGTAGATGTGGACCTTTTCTAGAGCTATAGAATCATATATAAGATCATTTTTAACTCATTCTAATAATCAATCAGTGGCTTGTTTAGAGAATCTTAGATTCAAGTTCCTAATTTATAATTTCTAGTCTCCAAACTGTAATAAGGGCTTTGGCTAGTTGCTATGTTGAATTCCCTTGTGGTAGGCCTATGAGTCCTGGCTATTTTCCCATGAGGCATAGGATGCATGTAAGATTCACAATTCAATAAAGATTCATATTTTCAAAATTCTTTCTTGTGTTATTTCCATCGTGTTGAATCTATGTTGCATGAATTGGACTATTCTTTTTGAACCCTCCATGATCGGTGACTACATTGGCCACACTAGGTACCCATGAAAAAAATATCTATTATAAATAGAGTAAAGGAGAAAAAACTTATGAGAAAAATCCCCTCTCCAAAAGATAGAATGCAATAAAATAAACATATACAATTTATGGAAGGGAAACTCAAAATAAACCCCTAAGGACTACATCCATAAAATATATATAATATATCCAATTGATAGGAGACAAAGAGAGAGATTATATATTCTCCACATGATGCAGGAATTCATTTTCTAATAGTGAGTACCTGTAAATAATATATAATCTAATGCATGTGAAAATAATTCCTCCCCTTGTAAAGAAAAAAATCTAATGATAGATGTAAAATTAACGCCAAATCCAAAAACAAAGATGAAGGAAGAATTTTCAAGATTGGTGTCTTTGAAAGTTACTTAAGTAACTCCATTATAGAGTATACCATACCAAAATTAGGTGTTACCTCAATCAATGAACATGAAAAATCAATACTATGTGTAAAATCAATAACAATAATATCTAAAGATAATTATGATTTGACAATAATAGTGCAATAAGTATAATCAAATAAGAGATGAATATTCTCAACTGTGTCCTCTAAAACTAAAACATGAGTGTCACATAAAAATGTGGTATACTTTTGAAGTAGGCAACCTACAAAGATAAATCTAAAATATTATGATTATCCTATTGAACTTAAGTAATCTCTAAATAAGTGGGAATATGAGGGGTCTCAATAAATGATTCTACAAAAGGAATGAATGAAGGTGAATGATTAAAAATTATCTTTGTAGGAGGTGACAGACAATCTAAATAAATATTATATCCTTATCATATAAAGATATAAATGACTCTAAAAATTAAAAATCCTTAATAATTGAATAGCTATAAGGTATATAAAGTACTCTAAAATATAAAAATCTTTAATAATAGAATAGCTATATGGTATATTGTATGAATCATCAAGAGTTACAGATAGTTTGAACTAACATCATCTAGGAATGCTTTTGTATGATGATCTCCATATATCTCTCAAAATTTGGTTCAAAGATAACAAGGACACTCAACATTTATAATGAAATTAAAAAAGTCATCAATACATAATCTAGTTAATCCTAAAACATGTTCATTTATTGTTTTCTAAAAAAGTTTCTTACATGTACTACCTACCTGGTAAAAAAAACCATAAATGTGATAAAGATGAACCCAACGAATATGTTTCAAGATGCAATCTCTAAATTTTTTATAGTTTCCCCTTCTCAAGAGGATTAGAGAAGGATAAAATATAAAACCCATAATTAATTAAAATATATCACCAAATTAATCAGACAAAAACCCTTAACGATAATTAGAATCTCCCCAATATGATCAATTCTAAAATTAACCTCCTCTAAAGAAGACAAGAATTATCTAGGTGTAAAGATGTCTAGATTATTAACTAGGACATGATATTTAAAATAAAATAAATAAAAAGATACTTGGGGCTATTTATCTAGAGAATGTGTATATATAGATATATAAAGATCTTAGTACATTTCCAATGCCAAAATAATTATGAAAATTAAATAAATAAGAAAAGAATCATGATCACATAGGCCAAAAAGAGAATTTGGATGTCAATTAGAAATAAATATACTTATATTAAAATTCAATATTTATATCTACACCACTATAAATTACAAATAACTATATTTTCAATGACTATAATAAGTCAAAAATCTAATATCTAGGTGGAAAGTTATGTCACCTAGAAAAAAATCTCTATTAGAGGACCAAATGTGGGACTGGTGGCCCTCTAGTAGTAGAAAAGTGAATAAATGGGCAGAAGTAGTAGTATTTGGTGGAAAAATAATTGTGGTGAAAATTTTGTCCATTGTGGGTGGTGAATTTAGGCTAGGTCACTTGGGCATTGGTTTGACATTCTTTTGGCTAGAACACTCGATGAATACATTGCTCCATGAGAATTCCTATCATGTACCACTAGTTGATGTAATTCCTCTTATTATTATATTTTTATAATCTTTTCTTGAACATAGACTTGGCGGTTGATGCTTGATTATTTTTATTTGAGGTGTTCTTGAGATGTCATTTTACATTTACACTAAAACCATTTTGCTCACTATTAGATACTTGTGTTATCACTATGTTTATGATTAAATGATATATTCACTAGTTTATATTTATTTATATATGTAAACTTGTATGTAACATGAATGATGTTATGTTTGTGTACTTTGATGGTATTTTGATATTCTAGGTACTTTATTGATATGCCATATGATTGTACATTCCATTGGGAAATTATGCTATTCCCTAGCTAACCTTTACATGTTGTAGATATGATTGAAATGGGAATTGAGTTTTTAGATACAAGGTATTTTTCCATTGTATGATGTAGGTCTATATTATCACCAACTATGGATATTTTAGAGATGTCATCCAAGTCCTTTCTACTATAATACCTAATTGAACTTGATTTGAGTATGAGAAGTGTTCTATTTGACCTATTCTAATATGTAATTTTTATTTCAATTACTATTGTGAAATACTAGTATATGCATGAGTTAATTGATGATTTAAGAACCTTATTAGTAATAAATATATTATAATGAGTTTAGAAGGTTTCTTTTCTTTAGGAAGTTATTTTTGGGAAGTTGGAGGAAATTAAAGTTAAAAAATAAAGTTAAATTAATTGTCTTTGGAATATCTTATTGGATAGAATAAAATTATTTCTTTATAATTTCTTTATAATGTCTTTGGAATGTCTTTGGAATATCTTATTGGAAGAGGTCGTGGTAGAGGTCGAGGTGGAGGTCGAGGGACAATCCCTCAGGTTACTCTCCCTCCTAGCCCTCACCATAGTGATCAAGTAGAACAGTTGGGTCAAAGAAATGAGGGACAAAATCCTGAACAGTCAGTAGTAGAGGATTCTCAGATACATCCACTATTACAGGAGGTCCTAGCTCATCTTGGACCTGGACAGGTAGATGAGCAGGAGGTTGTCAGAGAGAGAGATAGATCCCCTAGGAGAGTAGAGGACACAACACATCAATATGCTATCACTATAGGTCATATGAGGGATTTACTAAGGGCACGCCCTCCTACCTTTGATGGTACGAGAGGTGGCTTAGAGGCTGAGACCTGGCTACTAGATTTGGGTAGATGCTTTTCCATGCACCCTTACGGTAGCAATACCCGTGCCAAATGCACTATTATGCACTTGAGAGGATTCGCCTCTACTTGGTGGCGCCTAGAGGAGAAATAGCTCCACATAGATATTGGTTCTGTGTCTTGGGAGATGTTTCTCAAGAGGTTTAGAGCTCGCTTCCTTTCGGAACATTGGAGGCAGCGTAGGGCTGATGAGTTCCACGATCTACATCAGTTGGCTCTTTCTGTAGAGCAATATGAACGTAGGTTCTATGAACTCAAGCAATATGCTGGTATTGGCGACGATGAGCCTATGTTAGTACAACACTTTATTAGGGGTTTAAGCGCCCGTATCAGTGGTGGTGTCTAAGTCTTTGAGCCAAAGACTATGGAAGTCGCGGTGGAGAAGGCTAACATAGTTGAGGAGAACCTTATTATGGCTTTAGGTGGGCACACATGAGTGCAGATTGGCAGTGCTCCTGCAGCAGGTTTTAGTCCACGGGGTGTACAGGCACAGACAGGTGTTTCCACTAGGAACCAACAGACACCCACAAAGAGTGGGCAGCAACAACAACAATGAACACCTCAAAAGAACAATAACCATCAACCACAACAATAAAATAGTCCTCAAATAGGAAAGGGTCACAACTGGTGGCACAATAAGAGAAATAGGCATAATCAGCCTGCACAGAGTGCTTAGTCTACTGTTAGTAGGGGTAGTTTTCAACAGTCCAATGCACCTTCGGGTGGCAGAGGATTCGGTAGAGGCATAGATACATGGTGTTACTCATGCGGGCAGCAGGGACACATAGCTAGGCAATGTCCGATGAGAGGTTCTACTGGTTATGGGCCTTGACCTACAATTTTAGAGCCTACAATGGGTGATGTAGGATGATAACATACAGTATATGCAGCGGTTAATGACCACCAAGCCGATCACCAGAACACGGTGGTGGAAACTTCAGGTAAGTTACAGGGTGTTAATGTTTCCATTCCTTTTGATTCCAGAGCCACTGACTCCTTTATTTCACCGACCATTGTAGACCATTGTGGTCTTGTGGCGGTAAAACAAGGTGGTAAGTGGCAAGTTGAATTCACCTCAGGGGTGAAAGTAGTTGTAGAAAACTTAGTACATAATTGTGAACTTAAAATTGGTACGTTAACTTACTTAGTAGATTTATATGTTACACCTTTAGGTTTGTATGACATAGTATTAGGTATGGATTGGTTAGCATCTTATGATGTTGTAATTGACTGTCGACTTAAGATAGTTAGTTGCATTGATGATTTAGGTGCGAAAGTGGAAATCGTAGGTATTCAAAGACCTATCTCTTTGCGGATGATATCTGCTATGCAATTAAAGAGATGTCTTTGTCAGGGATGTCAACTGTTTGCAACAATAGTTACTAATTTGGAAGAGGGTGAGAGTCGAGAGGTATCTCTTGATGATCATCCTATTCTTAGGGAATTCACGGATGTGTTTCCCAATGACATTCCTGGAATGCCACCGAAGAGAGATATTGACTTTAGAATTGACCTAGTTCCTAGAGTTGAGCCTATATCAAGAGCTCCTTATAGAATGACGACTCAGGAGTTAGAGGAACTTCATATTTAGTTAGAGGAATTATTAGAAAAGGGATTTATTCGTCCAAGTGTTTCCCCTTGGGGAGCACCTGTCATCTTTGTAAAGAAGAAGGATGGATCTCTTAGGCTGTGTATTGACTATCGTCAATTGAACAAGGTTATGATTAAGAATCGTTATCCTTTGCCTAGAATCGATGATCTTTTTTATCAGATTAAGGGAGCTAATGTGTTCTCTAAAATTGATTTGAAATCCAGTTATCATCAATTGCGTATAGCTAAAGTAAACATTCATAGAACTGCTTTTCGAACTCGTTATGGGCTATACGAATTCACAGTAGTACCGTTGGGTTAATGAACGCACCATCAGTATACATGAGTTTAATGAATGGTGTTTTTCGTACATACCTTGATTGCTTTGTCCTGGTATTTCTCGATGATATACTAGTTTATTCAAGAAACATGAAGGAACATGAAGAACACTTGAGACAGGTATTGCAATGTTTAAGGGAAAATCAATTGTACGCAATCCTGAAGAAGTGTGACTTCTTTCAAACTGAAATAAAATACTTTGGACATGTGATATCTGGAAAAGGTATTGTTGTGGATCCATCAAAGATTCAAGCTATTATAGATTGGCCCGCGCCTACTAATGTAGGTGAAGTTCGTAGTTTTATGGGTCTAGCTGGTTACTATAGGGGATTTGTAGAAGGATTTTCTAGAATAGGTCATCCTATTACTTCTCTTCAATTAAACTATCCTACTCATCATCTAGAACTAGCTACAGTAGTGCATGCATTAGTTCGTTGGAGACATTTTCTATTAGGTCATCATTTTGAACTTCATACCAATCACCGTAGTTTGCAATACATTTTTACGCAACCTAACTTAAATGCTAGGCAAAGACGGTGGATGGAATTCTTGTGTGAGTACGATTTTGAAGTAAAATATGTTCAAGGAAAAGAGAACGTAGTGGTTGACGCTCTTAGCCGACATCAACATGAGATCTCTCCTACTACTCTCAAAGTAGATTTAAGAAGTCAAATAGTAGCTGCACTTCCTACTGATAGATTATATCATGAAGTGAGGTCAGAGATTGAATTGGGTAGACCTTTCGAAGGTTGATTTGCAGGCTATGTCTTAGAATCAAATGGTATATTGTGGTACTTAGGTCATATTTATGTACCACATGTTGAGAGTCTTCGTACATTAATTATGATTGAAGCTCATCGAGCTCCGTATTCAGCTCATCCAAGAGTCAAGAAAATGCATGCCGATCTTCGGCAATTGTATTTCTGGCCTGGTATGAAACGTGATATTGCTGATTATGTATCAAGATGTCTTGAATGTCAGTGAGTTAAAGCTGAGCATCAACATCCCGCTAGATTATTACAGCCACATCTCATTCCAGAATGGAAATGGGATATTATATCCGTTGACTTTATTGTAGGGTTACCTATGTCATCATGTCGACATGATGCCATTATGGTAACTGTTGACCGATTGACTAAAGTAGCTCATTTCTCATCAATACGTTCATCATATAATGCTTCATCCATAGCTAGGATATTCATGGAGGATATCATTAGATTACATGGGATTCCTCGTAGGATTATATCGGATAGAGATCTTGTATTTACTTCAGCCTTATGGACCTCATTACAACATGCTTTAGGCACACAGTTGAACTTTAGTTCAGTGTATCATCCTCAAACTGATGGACAAACAGAAAGAGTTAATCAAATATTAGAGGATATGCTTAGGATGTACATAATGGACCAACAATCACGTTGGGAGGATTATCTATACTTAGTAGAATTCGCTTACAACAACGGATATCAGATTTCCATAAGTATGCCACCATTTCAGGCATTATACGGTCGTCCTTGTCGAACTCCTTTGAGTTGGGATTGACTAGAGGATAGAGTGCTACTTGGACCTGAGATGCTTCGTGACATGGAGCAACAGGTTGACCGTATTAGAGAGCATTTGATAGCAGCTCAGGATAGGCAAAAGAAGTATGCCGATGCGCATAGGATTGATCGACAGTTCACTGTTGGTGATAGAGTGTTTCTTTGAGTGTGACCATGAAAGTGTCCAATCCGTTGTGGAAAAGGCTCTAAGCTTGCGCCTCGTTTCATTGGACCATTCGAGATTTTAGAGAGAATTGGTCCCGTGGCATATCGACTCACCTTACCACCCAGTTTGTCTCGTATTCATGATGTTTTTCATGTATCAGTTCTTAGAACATATCATCCCGACTTATCTCATGTACTTGATTGGAATGCATTATAGGTAGAGGACGGGCAGTTGGCTTTGGAGCCCGTGGCCATTCTACAGCACCGAACGCTCAGTCTCAGGTGTCGAGATGTTGATCAGGTGAGGGTCCAATGGGATCCTAGCTTTGAGGCTTCTCCTACCTGGGAGGATGCGACACGCATGAGGGAACTTTATCCCTATCTGTTCGCAGGCTTTCAGGAGCAAGCCTGATCCTAGGGGGGAGGATGTAGTACCCCTCCATTTATGCTTATGCTTTCTGCTATTACGTTTACATAATATTAGACTATGATACCTTGTTTGGATATTTTGATCGCTGGTTTTGAGCGATAGTGAAATTATTTTGTGACATGATGATACTTTGTATGGTGATTACTATTTTTTGATATGCTTTGAGATAGTGTAGATGTTTACTTTCAGATGATTATTGCTATGTACATGTTTATGAAGGACTAACAGTATTTATTTCATCAGTCTTTTGTGACGTGTATTGGTGTGGAGAAAGGAATCGCATCACTTGCTTGTGAGTGCCCTGTGATATCAGTGATTTTCTCGACACGGTGTGTCTGTTCAACACTTTAATTATATATATTTGTATGCATGTTATTGCTTGGTTGCAGGAATTTGTAGGTACATGACATCGTCTCCACCTAGGTACTCAGGTCTGAGCGTGTCAAGACTCAATGGATATGTTGATCAGGAGATAGTAGTTAGGTTCACCCTAGTCTAATCTATAACCCCGATTTTAGTACATTGTATGTTTTAGTTCAGAGCCATAGGATTGTTTTGAATTCTTCTGTTTGAATAAATTGTTGGAAAGTTAAATTTGGTTAATTTTTAATGATAGTTTATTGTGTTTTAAATCATTGTTATTCAAATTAATATATTAATGTTAAAGGAATTAGTTGTATGTTATTTAATTTGTTAATTAGCTTATTTGATTAAATAGTTTGATCATTAAAAGATTAAACTTATTTAATTAAATAAATTAAGTAATTATATTAAAATTAAATTGTGTAAATAGTTTTATTTGAAATTAAATTTATTTGAGGAAATGGAATTTGAATTTGTAAATTAAATTGTATTTGAAAATTAGAAAATTAATTAAAAAATAAATGCATGCAATTGAAAACTAATTTTTAAATTTAAAATAAAATAATTATTAGCATGCAAATTTGAATTGGCAAGATTGCCGAGAAGTGGAGAAGATATTTTTGTAACCACTTCTCGACATGTGTGCCAGTGTGTTAAATGATTCTTGTTGAGAAAAAAATTGGTTACGGAGGATATTTTTTTTGGATCTCAGGGAAAAAACATAGGGGTTGTTCAATTTCCTCACGGGGAAATTATCAAAGCTTTTGCAAAAATTCTCTTGCTGCGTATAAAATTGATTCTTGTTAGAAATTTTTTATCTCTCTGTATCTGTTGTATACTTGTGGAAGATCCTTTGGAGGATTCTTGGTGTGTTAGTTAAGCTCTCTTGGAATTGGGGATTTCTTTAAAGAAGATTTTGGAGATTCTACGCTACAGGCAAGAGCAATTCTCCTACAGGAAGCTTTTATACTACAGGTATTTTTCTTGTATATTTTAATTCTTTTCTTTAAAAGTTAGAGAAAAGATTTGTTTTGTTTTTTTCTTCCTGTGTTCTTCTTGGAAATTTGGTAAAATTCTTATTTAAACAGTAGGAAAGATCTATGAAGGATTTTAATTGAGAAAGGAAAGAAGATTCTCTATTGTTTTATTTTTGAACCTCTGGGAAATTGTGAAAAACAAAGAAATATAGAGAAATAAAAGAGCAAAATAGGGTTATATATATATATATTTGTAGAAAATCACAGAGGAAAAATTGTTAAAGTCTTTAAGGGTTTGAAAATTCCTTTTGAAATTCCTGTTGAAAGTTATTGCTCAGTTTCAGTATTCAACTGTTTTATTTTATGAATTATATATATATATATATATTTATATGTATATATATCTGACAAATATATTTACATACATATACAAATACATATATATACTTATTTTTTTAAATAATAGTGAATTAATAAATTTGAATCGCCGTACGGGCGAAAATCCGCAGTCAAAATTCTATTAAATTCATTGTTTTTAATAGTGAATGATTTTAAATTAAATATGTTAAAAAAAAAATAGCCGAAGCTCCGTGCGGGCGGGGGCTACCCACAGCCGTCCCCTTAGGTGCAAGGCGGCGAGGGCTGAGCCAGTGCCACCCATGCGGGCAGTGCATGGCTCAGCCATCGCGGCCGAGCCTGTGGGGCAGGCTGCAAAGGAAACCCCTCCTCACTGTGCGCGGCACTGTGCATAGGGTTTGGGCTATGGGCCCTAACCTCCATAGTTTAATACATTTTCAATGCTTTTTTTTTAATACCGACGATTTCGTAAGTTGTAATATGAATTTTTAATTATATTTATTATGTATATATATATATATATTATATATATATAATGTATATTAATACCCTAATATATATTATATGTATATATATAATATGTATACATAATATTTATAATTCTTTATATTATTAAATTTCTAGAAATAGATATTATGACAGTTGATTTATTTTGATTATGTTTTTTGAGATTAAAATGAATTATTATTTTGAAATAATCATAAAATTTTATTGCAATAAATGTTTATGAGTAGATTTCATTTTTTGTATAGAATGGAAAACAAATGATACTTTGAATCATTGATTTTGGTGTATCACATATTTTGATTGATTGGATTTAGTATATCCTAATGTAAGTTTTTAATTATCAAATTTTTTTAATTTTTGTTTTCTCGTTCAGAATAATGGGAAAGTACTAAATCAACAAGTCTTCCAGACCAACTTATTACTGTGGGGATCATGTTTGTTAAGATTAATTATATGTTGGCTAAGTTGTGTACCTGATATTAGTTGGTACTGAGATACCTGATTTTTGGGAACATAGACACTGAAATTCATATGAATGGTGTTGATATTATTTGTTGTTTGTTGTACACTTTGTAAACCTTAGTCAGAGAACTTATAAATCCTTGTTATGTTTAGGGAAGTGGATATTTGTAACGACCGACACACAAAGTGGTGTCAGGGTAACTTACAAATAGTAGTAAGTTAGTGAAAACTAAAGAACATAGTAGTTAGATTAAAACACTTAACAAGATACTTTTCCTGTCTTATGACTCTTGAGCTACCACAATCATGAGTATAAGATGACAAGGCCTGGAATGGCAAATCGGTGCCTTGTTTCTTCGAAAGACATTCAATTCCACAATAGTATGCAATAGGGGCTGGGTTTCGTAAGAGGTTACCAAGGTAACCCAAGGATTGGGGGCCGGAACCTAGGAAGAAACCCAGGGTAACCTTTACAACATTATGATGACACTCCACCTAAAGTAATAGTTAACCTTGTATTTGTATTACAATCAATTCTCTAAAATATGGAAGCAATGTAACCAATTGTCTATTAAGTACTAGTGTCTAGGGTTAGTAGATTAGGTCTAGGTACCCTTACTACTATCTCCTAGCATGGGGGGTGGACCTATGGGTACCACATGGTTGGGTGGAACGTGCACCTTACTCCGTTGGGTCCCCAGTTTTGATCATAGCATTGAGAGCTTCATGGATGGAGAGCTCGATTTTTAAACTTATGTGTATTTCAACATTGTATATTTTAAAATTTGAATTGTAAAAACATCCCTCAAATGTTATGAGGTGAATGTCATTGTAAATGTAATTGTATTCATTATTGAACAACCTCATCAGATGGATGAGAATTGTATATATTATCAAATGCAATGAATGAAAAAACATGTTTGTACTTTCTGTTATCTTGAATGGAATTTAATATTATGCAATGTTTATCTTTATGTTATCAATATGTGCAATGCGAAATACTTAAGTCACTTATGGAAAACTCAAAGTAGTGTAACGTCGCAAAGCTTAATGAATGTATGCAACTAATTAACTTAATAATTAAACTTAAAAAAAAAAATTATTACACCTTTATTACAAATTTGCAACATTCTTAGGTTATTAAGACGGGGCATTACGGATTGGTATCAGAGCCATGTTTACAAACATTGGATGCTCTAGGTAATCACGAGCCCATTAGGTTTACCTAGTACGTAGTGTCACAACTGTTAGCCTTGGTTGAATAGTTTCTAAGACTCGTTATTGTTATGTGTAGGAACATGCCTAGGTGAGGAGGAAGAGGTCATCATAGAGGTCGAAGTGGAGGCCGAGGGCCAATCCCTTAAGTTACTCCTCCTCCTAGCCCTCACCACAGTGATCAGGCAGAATAGTTGGGTTAGAGAAATGAGGGACAGAATCCTGAATAGTCAGCAGTAGAGGGTTCTCAAATACGTCCACTATTAGAGGAGGTCCTAGCTCGTCTTGGACCTAGACAGGTAGAAGAGCAGGAGGTTGTCAGAGAGAGAGATAGATCCCCTAGGAGAGTAGAGGACACAGCACATCAGGATGCTATCACTGTAGGTCATATGAGGGATTTACTGAGGGAACACCCTCCTACCTTTGATGGTATGGGAGGTGGCTTAGAGGCTGAGACCTGGCTACTAGATTTGGGTAGATGCTTTGCCATGCACCCTTATGGTAGCAATACCCGTTCTAGATGCGCTATTATGCACTTGAGAGGATTTGCCTCTACTTGGTGGCGCGTAGAGGAGTAGAAGCTCCACATAGATATTGGTTCTATGTCTTGGGAGATGTTTCTCGAGAGGTTTAGAGCTTGGTTGCTTTTGGAACAATGGAGGTAGCGTAGGGATAATGAGTTACACGATCTACGTCAGTTGGCTCTTTCTGTAGAGCAATATGAACGTAGGTTCTACGAACTCAAGCAAGATGCTGGTATTGGCAATGATGAGCTTATGTTAGTATAGCACTTTATCAAGGGTTTAAACACCCATATCAGTGGTGGTGTCCGAGTCTTTGAGCCAAAGACTATGGAAGTTGCGGTGGAGAAGGCTCGCATAGTTGAGGAGAACCTTTTTATGGCTTTAGGTGGGCACACAAGAGTGAAGATTGGTAGTGCTCCTGTAGCGGGTTTTAGTCCATGTGGTGGACAGGCATAGATAGGTGGTTCCAATAGGAACCAACAGACACCCACAAGGGGTCGGCAGCAATAACAATAACGAACACCTCAAAGGAAGAATAACCCTTAACGACAACAACAAAATAGTCCTCAAACAGGAAATGGTCACAACTGGTGGTGCAACAAGCGCAATAGGTAGGATCAGCCTATGCAAAGTGCTTAGTCTACTGTCAGTAGGGGTAGTTTTCAACAGCCCAATGCACCTTCGGGTGGTAGAGGATTTGGTAGAGGCATAGGTACAGGTTGTTACTCATGTGGGCAGCAGAGACACATAGCTAGGCAGTGTCCGATGAGAGGTTCTACTGGTTATGGGCCTCGAGCTATAGTTTCAGAGCCTACAGTGGGTGATGCAGAACAATCACATACAGTATATGCAGTGGTTAATGACTTCCAAGTTGATCACCAGAACATGGTGGTCAAAACTTCAGGTAAGTTAGAGGTGTTAATGTTTCCATTCTTTTTTATTCCAGAGCCACTGACTCCTTTATTTCACCGACCATTGTAGACTGTTGTGGTCTTGTGGTGGTAAAAAAAGGTGGTAAGTGGCAAGTTGAATTCGCCTCAGGGGTGAAAGTAGCTGTAGAAAACTTAGTACATAATTGTGAACTTAAAATTGGTACGTTAACTTCCTTAGTAGATTTATATGTTACACCTTTAGGTTCATATGACATAGTATTAGTTATGGATTGGTTAGCATCTTATCATGCTGTAATTGACTATCGACTTAAGATAGTTAGTTGCATTGATGATTTAGGTGCGAAAGTGGAAATCATAGGTATTCAAAGACCTATCTCTTTGTGGATGATATCTACTATGCAATTAAAGAGATGTCTTCGTCAGGGATGTCAACTGTTTGCAACAACAGTTGCTGATTTGGAAGATGGTGAGAGTCAAGAGGTATCTCTTGATGATCATCCTATTCTTAGGGAATTCGAGGATGTGTTTCCCAATGACATTCCTAGAATGCCACCGAAGAGAGATATTGACTTTAGAATTGACCTAGTTCCTAGAGCTGAGCCTATATCAAGAGCTCCTTATAGAATGACGACTCAGGAGTTAGAGAAACTTCATATTTAGTTAGAGGAATTATTAGAAAAGGGATTTATTCATCCAAGTGTTTCCCCTTGGGGAGCACCTGTCATCTTCGTAAAGAAGGATGGATCTCTTAGGCTGTGTATCGACTATCATCAATTGAACAAGGTTACGATTAAGAATCGTTATCCTTTGCCTAGAATCGATGATCTTTTTGATCAGATTAAGGGAGCTAATGTGTTCTCTAAAATTGATTTGAAATCTGGTTATCATCAATTGCGTATAGCTGAAGTAGACATTCATAAAACTATTTTTTGAACTCATTATGTGCATTACGAATTCACAGTAGTACCGTTTGGGTTAACGAATGCACCATCAGTATTCATGAGATTAATGAATGGTGTTTTTCGTACATATATTGATCACTTTGTCCTGGTATTTCTCGATGATATACTAGTTTATTTGAGAAACATGAAGGAACATGAAGAACACTTGAGACAGGTATTGCAATGTTTAAGGGAAAATCAATTGTACGCAAACCTGAAGAAGTGTGACTTCTTTCAAACTGAAATAAAATACCTTGGACATGTTATATCTGGAAAAGGTATTGCTGTGGATCCATCAAAGATTCAAGCTATTGTAGATTGGCCCGTGCCTATTAATGTAGGTGAAGTTCGTAGTTTTATTGGTCTAGCTGGTTACTATAGGCAATTTGTAGAAGGATTTTCTAGAATAGGTCATCCTATTACTTCTCTTCAAAGAAAAGGGAAGAAGTTTGTATGGACAGAATAATGTCAATTGCCTTTTCAGACTCTTAAAGAAAAGTTGACAAATGCGCCTATACTTATTGTTCCTGATCCTACTAAGGATTTCATAGTATGTGCGGATGCATCCTTAGAGGGTTTGGGAGCAGTTTTAATGCAAGATGGGCATGTGGTTGCTTATGAGTCTCGCAAACTCAAGGATCATGAATTAAACTATCCTACTCATGATCTAGAACTAGCTGCAGTAGTGCATGCATTAGTTTGTTGGAGACATTTTCTATTAGGTCATCGTTTCTTGTGTGAGTACGATTTTGAAGTAAAATATGTTCAAGGAAAAGAGAACGTAGTGGATGACGCTCTTAGCCGATGTCGACATGAGATCTCTGCTACTACTCTTGAAGTAGATTTGAGAAGTCAAATAGTAGTTGCACTTCCTACTAATAGATTATATCAGGAAGTGAGGTCGGAGATTGAATCGGGTAGACCTTTAGAAGGTCGATTTGTAGGCTATGTCTTAGAATCAGATGGTATATTATGGCACTTAGGTCGTATTTATGTACCACATGTTGAGAGTCTTTGTACATTAATTATGACTGAAGCTCATCGAGCTCCATATTCAGGTCATCTAGGAGTCAAGAAAATGCATGCCGATCTTTGGCAATTGTATTTCTGGCCTGGTATGAAATGTGATATTGCTAATTATGTATCAAGATGTCTTGAACGTCAGCGAGTTAAAGCTGAGCATCAACATCCCGCTGGATTATTACAGCCACATCTCATTCCAAAATGGAAATGGGATATTATATCCGTTTACTTTATTGTAGGGTTACCTACGTCATCACGTCAACATGATGCCATTATGGTAACTGTTGACCGATTAACTAAAGTAGCTCATTTCTCATCAGTACGTTCATCATATAATGCTTCATCCGTAAGTAGGATATTCCTAGAGGATATCATTAGATTACATGGGATTCCTTGTAGGATTATATTGGATAGAGATCCTGTATTTACTTCAGCCTTATGGACCTCATTACAACATGCTTTAGGTACACAGTTGAAATTTAGTTCAGCGTATCATCCTCAAACTGATGGACAAATGGAAAGAGTTAGTCAAATATTAGTGGATATTCTTAGGATGTACGTAATGGACCAACAATCGCATTGGGATGATTATCTATACTTAGTAGAATTCGCTTACAACAACGAATATCAGAGTTCCATAGGTATTCCACCATTTCAGGCATTATACGGTCATCCTTGTCGAACTCCTTTGAGTTGCGATCGACTAGAGGATAGAGTGCTACTTGGACCTGAGATGCTTCGTGACATGGAGCAATAGGTTGACCATATTAGAGAGAATTTGATAGTAGCTCATGATAGGCAAAAGAAGTATGCCAATGCACATAGGATTGATCGAAAGTTCGTTGTTGGTGATAGAGTGTTTCTTCGAGTGCGACCGTGAAAGAGTCCAATCCGTTATGGAAAAGGCTCTTAGCTTGCACCTCATTTCGTTGGACCATTCGATATTTTAGAGAGAATTGGTCCCGTGGCATATCAACTCGCCTTACCACCTAGTTTGTCTCGTATTCATGATGTTTTTCATGTATCAGTTCTTAGACCATATCATGCCGACATATCTCATGTACTTGATTGGAATGCGTTACAGGTAGAGGATGGGCAGCTGGCTTTGGAGCCCGTGGCCATTCTACAGCACCAAACACTCGATCTCAGGGGTTGAGACATTGATTAGGTGAGGGTCCTATGGGATCCTAGCTTTGAGGCTTCTCCTACCCAGGAGGATGCGACACGCATGAGGGTACTTTATCCCTATCTGTTCGCAGGCTTTCAGGAGCAAGCCTAATCCTAGGGGGGGAGGATGTAGTACCCCTTTGTTTATGCTTATGCTTTCTATTATTACGTTTTCATACTGTTAGACTATGATACCCTGTTTGGATATTTTGATCGCTGGTTTTGAGCAATAGTGAAATTATTCTGTGACATGATGATACTTTGTATGGTGATTACTGTTTTCTGATATGCTTTGAGATAGCGTAGATATTTACTTTTAGATGATTATTGCTATGTACATGTTTATGATGGACTAATAGTATTTATTTTGTCAGTATTTTGTGACGTGTATTGGTGTGGAGAATGGAATTGCATCACTCACTTGCGAGTGCACTGTGATATCCATGATTTTTTCTACACGGTGTGTCTGTTCAATGCTTTAATTATATATATTTGTATGCATGTTATTGGTTGGTAGCAGGAATTTGTAGGTACATGACACCGACTCCACCTGGGTACTCAGGTCTGAGTGTGTCAAGACTCAACGGATATGTTGATCCGGAGATAGTAGTTAGGTTCACCCTAGTCTAATCTATAACCCCAGTTTTAGTACATTGTCTGTTTTAGTTAAGAGCCATAGGATTGTTTTGAATTATTCTGTTTGAATAAATTGTTGGAAAGTTAAATTTGGTTAATTTTTAATGATAGTTTATTGTGTTTTAAATCATTCTTATTTAAATTAATATATTAATGTTAAAGGAATTAGTTGTATGTTATTTAATTTGTTAATTAGCTTATTTGATTAAATAGTTTGATCATTAAAAGATTAAACTTATTTAATTAAATAAATTAATTAATTAAATTAAAATTAAATTGTGTAAATAGTTTTATTTGAAATTAAATTTATTTGAGGAAATGGAATTTGAATTTGTAAATTAAATTGTATTTGAAAATTAGAAAATTAATTAAAAAATAAATGCATGCAATTGAAAACTAATTTTTAAATTTAAAATAAAATAATTATTAGCATGCAAATTTGAATTGGCAAGATTGCCGAGAAGTGGAGAAGATATTTTTTTAACCACTTCTCGACATGTGTGCCAGTGTGTTAAATGATTCTTGTTGAGAAAAAAATTGGTTACGGAGGATATTTTTTTTGGATGTCAGGGAAAAAACATAGGGGTTGTTCAATTTCCTCACGGGGAAATTATCAAAGCTTTTGCAAAAATTCTCTTGCTGCGTATAAAATTGATTCTTGTTAGAAATTTTTTATCTCTCTGTATCTGTTGTATACTTGTGGAAGATCCTTTGGAGGATTCTTGGTGTGTTAGTTAAGCTCTCTTGGAATTGGGGATTTCTTTAAAGAAGATTTTGGAGATTCTACGCTACAGGCAAGAGCAATTCTCCTACAGGAAGCTTTTATACTACAGGTATTTTTCTTGTATATTTTAATTCTTTTCTTTAAAAGTTAGAGAAAAGATTTGTTTTGTTTTTTTCTTCCTGTGTTCTTCTTGGAAATTTGGTAAAATTCTTATTTAAACAGTAGGAAAGATCTATGAAGGATTTTAATTGAGAAAGGAAAGAAGATTCTCTATTGTTTTATTTTTGAACCTCTGGGAAATTGTGAAAAACAAAGAAATATAGAGAAATAATAAGAGCAAAATAGGGTTATATATATATATATATTTGTAGAAAATCTGAGAGGAAAAATTGTTAAAGTCTTTAAGGGTTTGAAAATTACTTTTGAAATTCCTGTTGAAAGTTATTGCTCAGTTTCAGTATTCAACTGTTTTATTTTATGAATTATATATATATATATATATATATATATATATATATATATATATATATATATATATATATATATATATATATATATATATATATATATATATTTGTATATGTATATATATCTGTAACAAATATATTTACATACATATACAAATACATATATATACTTATTTGTTTTAAATAATAGTGAATTAATAAATTTAAATCGTCGTATGGGCAAAAATCCATAGTCAAAATTCTATTAAATTCATTGTTTTTAATAGTGAATGATTTTAAATTAAATATGTTAAAAAAAAAGAGCCAAAGCTCTGTGCGGGCGGGGGCTACCCACAACCATCCCCATAGGGTTACAGTGGTGAAGGCTGAGCCAGCGCCACCCATGTGTGCAGCGCACGGCTTAGCCATCACGGCTGAGCCTGTGCGGCGGGCTGCGAAGGAAGCCCTTCCCCACTGTGCGCAGCACTGTGCATAGGGTTAGGGCTATGGGCCCTCACCTCCATTCTTTAATACGTTTTCAATGCTTTTTGTTTTAATACCCAAGATTTGTTAATTTGTAATATGAATTTTTAATTATATTTATTATGTATATATATATTATATATATAATGTATATTAATACCCTAATATATATTATATGTATATATATAATATGTATACATAATGTTTATAATTATTTATATTATTAAATTTCTAGAAATAGATATTATAATAGTTGATTTATTTTGATTATGTTGTTTGAGATTAGAATGAATTATTATTTTGAAATAATCATAAAATTTTATTGCAATAAATGTTTATGAGTAGATTTCATTTTTGGTATAGAATGGAAAACAAATGATACTTTGAATGATTGATTTTGGTGTATCACATATTTTGATTGATTGGATTTAGTATATCCTAATGTAAGTTTTTAATTATCAATTTGTTTTAATTTTTGTTTTCTCGTTTGGAATAATGGGAAAGTAATAAATCAACAAGTCTTCCAGACCAACTTATTACCATGGGGATCTTGTTTGTTAAGATGAATTATATGTTGGCTAAGTTGTGTACCTGATATTAGTTGGTACTGAGATACCTGATTTTTGGGAACATAGACACTGAAATTCATATGAATGGTGTTGATATTGTTTGTTTTTTGTTGTACACTTTGTAAACCTTAGTTAGAGAACTTAGAAATCCTTGTTATGTTTAGGGGAGTGGCTATTTGTAAGGTCCGACACACAAAGTGGTGTCAGGGTAACATACAAATAGTAGTAAGTTAGTGAAAACTAAAGAACATAGTAGTTAGATTAAAACACTTAACAAGATACTTTGCATGTCTTATGACTCTTGAGCTACCACAGTCATGAGTATAAGATGAGAAGGCCTGGAATGGAAAATTGGTGCCTTGTTTCTTCAAAAGACATTTGATTCCACAATAGTATTTAATAGGGGTCGGGTTTCATAAGAGGTTACCAGGGTAACCCAAGGATTGGGGGCCAGAACCTAGGAAGAAACCCAAGGTTAGCTTTGTAATGTTGTGATGACACTCCACCTAAAGTAACAGTTAACCTTGTATTTTTATTACAATCAATTGTCTAAAATCTGGAAGCAATGTAACCAATAGTCTATTAAGTACTAGTGTCTAGTGTTAGTAGATTAGGTCTAGGTAACCTTATTACTATCTCTTAGCATGGGGGGTGGACCTATGGGTACCACATGGTTGGGTGTAATGTGCACCTTACTCCGTTGGGTCCCCAGTTTTGATCACAGCATTGAGAGCTTCATGGATGGAGAGCTCGCTTTTGAAACTTATGTGTATTTCAACATTGTATATTTTAAAATTTGTATTGTAAAAACATCCCTCAAATGTTATGAGGTGAATGTCATTGTAAATGTAACTATAATCATTATTGAACTACCTGATCAGATGGATGAGAATTGTATATATTATCAAATGCAATGAATGAAAAAACATGTTTGTACTTTATGTTATCTTGAATGGAATTTAATATTATGCAATGTTTATCTTTATGTTATCAATATGTGCAATGCGAAATACTTAAGTCACTTGTGGAAAACTCAAAGTAGTGTAACGTCGCATAGCTTAATGAATGTATGCAACTAATTAACTTAATAATTAAACTTTAAAAAAAAAATATATTACACCTTTATTACTCATTTGTAACATTCTTAGGTTATTAAGACGGGGCATTATAGATTGGTATCAGAGCTAGGTTTACAAACATTGGATGCTCTGGGTAATCACGAGCCCATTAGGTTGACCTAGTACGTAGTGTCGCAACTATTAGCCTTGGTTGAATAGTTTCTAGGACTCATTATTGTTATGTGTAGGAACATGCCTAGGTGAGGAGGAAGAGGTCATGGTAGAGGTCGAGGTGGAGTTCGAGGGCCAATCCCTCAGGTTACTCCCCCTCCTAGCCCTCACCACAGTGATCGGGCAGAACAGTTGGGTCAGAGAAATGAGGGACATAATTTCGAACAGTCAGCAGTAAAGGGTTCTCAGATACGTCCACTATTAGAGGAGGTCCTAGCTCATCTTGGACCTGGAGAGGTAGATGACCAGGAGGTTGTCAAAGAGAGAGATAGATCCCCTAGGAGAGTAGAGGACACAACACATCAGGATGCTATCACTGCATGTCATATGAGGGATTTACTGAGGGCACGCCCTCCTACCTTTGATGGTATGGGAGGTGGCTTAGAGGTTGAGACCTGGCTACTAGATTTGGGTAGATGCTTATCCATGCACCCTTACGGTAGCAATACCCATGCCAGATGCGCTATTATGCACTTGAGAGAATTCGCCTCTACTTGGTGGCACCTAGAGGAGTAGAAGCTCCACATAGATATCAGTTTTATGTCTTGGGAGATGTGTCTCGAGAGGTTTAGAGCTTGGTTCCTTTCGAAACACTAGAGGCAACATAGGGCTGATGAGTTCCATGATCTATGTCAGTTGGCTCTTTCTATAGAGCAATATGAACGTAGGTTCTATGAACTCAAGCAATATGCTGGTATTGGCGATGATGAGCCTATGTTAGTACAACACTTTATTAGGGGTTTAAATGCCTGTATGGAAGTCGCGGTGGAGAAGGCTCGCATAGTTGAGGAGAACCTTATTATGGCTTTAGGTGAGCACATAGGAATGAAGATTGGCAGTGCTCCTGTAGCAGGTTTTAGTCCATGGGGTGGGCAGGCATAGATAGGTGGTTCCAATAGGAACCAAAAGACACCCACAAAGGGTGGGCAGCAACAAAAACAATGAACACCTCAAAAGAACAATAACCCTCAACCACAACAACAAAATAGTCCTCAAACAAGAAAGGGTCACAAATGGTGGTGCAACAAGTGCAATAGGTAGGATCAGCCTGCGTAGAGTGCTCAGTCTACTATCAGTAGGGGTAGTTTTTAGCAGTTCAATACACCTTCGGCTAGCAGAGGATTTGGTAGAGGCACAGGTACAGGTTGTTACTCATGTGGGCAGCAGGGACACATAGCTAGGCAGTGTCTGATGAGAGGTTCTACTGGTTATGGGCCTCGACCTACAGTTTCAGAGCCTACAATGGGTGATGCAGGACGATCACATACAATATATTTAGTGGTTAATGACTGCCAAGTTGATCACAAGAACACGGTGGTTGAAACTTCAGGTAAGTTACAGGGTGTTAATGTTTCCATTCTTTTTTATTCTAGAGCCACTGACTCCTTTATTTCACTGACCATTGTAGACCGTTGTGGTCTTGTGGTGGTGAAACAAGGTGGTAAGTGGCAAGTTGAATTCGCCTTAGGGGTGAAAGTAGCTGTAGAAAACTTAGTACATAATTGTGGACTTAAAATTGGTACGTTAACTTCCTTAGTAGATTTATATGTTACACCCTTAGGTTTGTATGACATAGTATTAGGTATGGATTAGTTAGCATCTTATCATGCTGTAATTGACTATCAACTTAAGATAGTTAGTTGCATTGATGATTTAGGTGCGAAAGTGGAAATCGTAGGTATTCAAAGACCTATCTCTTTGCGGATGATATCTGCTATGCAATTAAAGAGATGTCTTCGTCAGGGATGTCAACTGTTTGCAACAACAGTTATTGATTTGGAAGAGGGTGAGAGTCGAGAGGTATCTCTTGATGATCATCCTATTCTTAGGGAATTCACAGATGTGTTTCCCAATGACATTCATGGAATACCACCGAAGAGAGATATTGACTTTAGAATTGACCTATTTTCTGGAGCTGAGCCTATATCAAGAGCTCCTTATAGAATGACGACTCAGGAGTTAGAGGAACTTTGTATTCAGTTAGAGGAATTATTAGAAAAGGGATTTATTCGTCCAAGTGTTTCCCCTTGGGGAGCACCTATCATCTTCGTAAAGAAGAAGGATGGATCTCTTAGGCTGTGTATTGACTATCATCAATTGAACAAGGTTACAATTAAGAATCGTTATCCTTTGCCTAGATTTGATGATCTTTTTTATCAGATTCAGGGAGCTAATGTTTTCTCTAAAATTGATTTGAATTTTTTTTATCATCTATTGCGTATAGCTAAAGCAAACATTCATAAAACTGCTTTTCGAACTTGTTATGTGCATTACGAATTCACAGTAGCACCGTTTGGGTTAACGAACGCACCATCAGTATTCATGAGTTTAATGAATGGTGTTTTTCGTACATACCTTGATCGCTTTGTCCTGGTATTTCTCGATGATACACTAGTTTATTTGAGAAACATGAAGGAACATGAAGAACACTTGAGACAGGTATTGCAATGTTTAAGGGAAAATCAATTGTACGCAAACCTGAAGAAGTGTGACTTCTTTCAAACTGAAATAAAATACCTTCGACATGTGATATCTGGAAAAGGTATTGTTGTGGATCCATCAAAGATTCAAGCTATTGTAGATTGTCCTGCGCCTACTAATGTAGGTGAAGTTTGTAGTTTTATGGGTCTAGTTGGTTACTATATGTGATTTGTAGAAGGATTTTCTAGAATAGGTCATCCTATTACTTCTCTTCAAAGGAAAGGGAAGAAGTTTGTATGGATAGAACAATGTCAGTTGGCTTTTCAGACTCTTAAAGAAAAGTTGACTAATGCGCCTATACTTATTGTTCCTTATCCTACTAAGGATTTCTTAGTATGTGTGGATGCATCCTCAGAGGGTTTTGGAGCAGTTTTGATGCAAGATGGGCATGTGGTTGCTTATGAGTCTCACAAACTCAAGGATCACGAATTAAACTATCCTACTCATGATCTAGAACTAGCTGCAGTAGTGCATGCATTAGTTCGTTGGAGAAATTTTCTATTAGGTCATCGATTCGAACTTCATACCAATCGTCGTAGTTTGCAATACATTTTTATGCAACCTAATTTAAATGCTAGGCAAAGACGGTGGATGAAATTCTTGTGTGAGTACGATTTTGAAGTAAAATATGTTCAAGGAAAAGAGAACGTAGTGGATGACGCTCTTAGCCGATGTCGACATGAGATCTCTGCTACTACTCTTGAAGTAGATTTGAGAAGTCAAATAGTAGTTGCACTTCCTACTAATAGATTATATCAGGAAGTGAGGTCAGAGATTGAATCGGGTAGACCTTTAGAAGGTCGATTTGTAGGCTATGTCTTAGAATCAGATGGTATATTACGGCAATTAGGTCGTATTTATGTACCACATGTTGAGAGTCTTCGTACATTAATTATGACTGAAGCTCATCGAGCTACATATTCAGCTCATCCAGGAGTCAAGAAAATGCATGCCAATCTTCAGTAATTGTATTTCTGGCCTGGTATGAAACATGATATTGCTGATTATGTATCAAGATGTCTTGAATGTCAGCGAGTTAAAGCTAAGCATCAACATCCCGCTGGATTATTATAGCCACATCTGATTCCAGAATGGAAATGGGATATTATATCCATTGACTTTATTCTAGGGTTACCTACATCATCATGTCGACATGATGCCATTATGGTAATTGTTGACCGATTGACTAAAGTAGCTCTTTTCTCACTAGTACGTTCATCATATAATGCTTCATCTGTAGCTAGGATATTTATGGAGGATATTGTTAGATTACATGAGATTCCTCGTAGGATTATATCGGATAGAGATCCTGTATTTACTTCAGCCTTATGGACCTCATTACAACATGCTTTAGGCACACAGTTGAACTTTAGTTAGTGTATCATCCTCAAAATGATGGAAAAATAGAAAGAGTTAGTCAAATATTAGAGGATATGCTTAGGATGTACGTAATGGACCAACAATCACATTAGGAGGATTATCTATACTTAGTAGAATTCGCTTACAACAACAGATATCAGAGTTTCATAGGTATGCCACCATTTCAGGAATTATACGGCCATCCTTGTCGAACTCCTTTGAGTTGGGATCGACTAGAGGATAGAGTGCTACTTGGACCTGAGATGCTTCATGACATAGAGCAATAGGTTGACCGTATTAGAGAGCATTTGATAGCAGCTCAGGATAGGCAAAAGAAGTATGCCGATGCGCATAGGATTGATCGACAGCTCGCTGTTGGTGATAGAGTGTTTCTTCGAGTGCGACCATGAAAGAGTCCAATCCATTATGGAAAAGGCTCTAAGCTTGTGCCTCGTTTCATTGGACCATTCAAGATTTTAGAGAGAATTGGTCCCGTGACATATCGACTCACCTTACCACCCAGTTTGTCTCGTATTCATGATGTTTTTCACGTATCATTTCTTTGACCATAACATCCAGACATATTTCATGTACTTGATTGGAATGCGTCACAGGCAGAGCACGGGCAGCTGGCTTTGGAGCCCGTGGCCATTCTACAGCACCGAACACTTGGTCTCAGGGGTCGAGACATTGATCAAGTGAGGGTCCAATGGGATCCTAGCTTTGAGGCTTCTGCTACCTGGGAGGATGTGACATGCATGGGGGAACTTTATCCCTATCTGTTCGCAGGCTTTCAGGAGCAAGCCTGATCCTAGGGGGGGAGGATGTAGTACCCCTCCGTTTATGCTTATGCTTTCTGCTGTTACATTTTCATACTGTTAGACTATGATACCTTGTTTGGATATTTTGATAGCTGGTTTTGAGCGACAGTGAAATTATTCTGTGACATGATGATACTTTGTATGGTGATTACTATTTTCTGATATGCTTTGAGATAGTGTAGATGTTTACTTTTAGATGATTATTGCTATGTACATGTTTATGATGGACTAACAGTATTTATTTCATCAGTCTTTTGTGATGTGGATTGGTGTGGAGAACGGAATCGCATCACTTGCTTGCGAGTGCGCTGTGATATCCGTGATTTTCTCCGCACGGTGTGTTTGTTCAATGCTTTAATAATATATATTTGTATGCATGTTATTGCTCGGTTACAGGAATTTGTAGGTACATGACAATGGCTCCACCTGGGTACTCAGGTCTACGCGTGTCAAGACTCAACGGATATGTTGATCGGGAGATAGTAGTTAGGTTCACCCTAGTCTAATCTATAACCTGGGTTTTAGTACATTGTCTGTTTTAGTTCAAAGCCATAGGATTGTTTTGAATTCTTCTGTTTGAATAAATTGTTGGAAAGTTAAATTTGGTTAATTTTTAATGATAGTTTATTGTGTTTTAAATCATTGTTATTTAAATTAATATATTAATGTTAAAGGAATTAGTTGTATGTTATTTAATTTGTTAATTAGCTTATTTGATTAAATAGTTTGATCATTAAAAGATTAAACTTATTTAATTAAATAAATAAATTAGTTATATTAAAATTAAATTGTGTAAATAGTTTTATTTGAAATTAAATTTATTTGAGGAAATGGATTTTGAATTTGTAAATTAAATTGTATTTGAAAATTAGAAAATTAATTAAAAAATAAATGCATGCAATTGAAAATTGATTTTTAAATTTAAAATAAAATAATTATTAGCATGCAAATTTGAATTGGCAAGATTGTCGAGAAGTGGAGAAGATATTTTTGTAACCACTTCTCGACATGTGTGCCAGTGTGTTAAATGATTCTTGTTGAGAAAAAAGTTGGTTACAGAGGATTTTTTTTTTGGATCTCGGGGAAAAAACACAGGGGTTGTTCAATTTCCTCACTGGGAAATTATGAAAGCTTTTGCAAAAATTCTCTTGCTGCGTATAAAATTGATTCTTCTTAGAAAATTGTTATCTCTCTGTATATGTTGTATACTTGTGGAAGATCCTTTGGAGGATTCTTGGTGTGTTATTTAAGCTCTCTTGGAATTGGGGATTTCTTTAAAGAATATTTTGGGGATTCTACGCTATACGCAAGAGCAATTCTCCGATAGGAAGCTTTTATACTACAGTTATTTTTCTTGTAGTTTTTAATTTTTTTTTTTAAAGTTAGAGAAACGATTTGTTTTGTTTTTTTCTTCCTGTGTTCTTCTTGGAAATTTGGTAAAATTCTTATTTAAATAGTAGGAAAGATCTATGAAGGATTTTAATTGAGAAAGGAAAGAAGATTCTCTATTGTTTTATTTTTGAACCTCTGGGAAATTGTGAAAAACAAAGGAATATAGAGAAATAAAAAGACCAAAATATTGTTATATATATATAGTTGTAGAAAATCATAGAAGAAAAATTGTTAAAGTCTTTAAGGGTTTGAAAATTCCTTTTGAAATTCCTGTTGAAAGTTATTGCTCAGTTTCAGTATTCAACTGTTTGATTTTATGAATTATACATATATATATATTCATATATGTATATATATCTGTAACAAATATATTTACATACATATACAAATATGTATATATACTTATTTGTTTTAAATAATAGTGAATTAATAAATTTGAATCACCGTACGGGAAAAAATCCACAGTCAAAATTATATTAAATTCGTTGTTTTTAATAGTGAATGATTTTAAATTAAATATGTTAAAAAAAAAGAGCCGAAGCTCTGTGCAGGCGAGGGCTACCCACAGCTGTCCCCACAGGGGTACGCTGGTGAGGGCTAAGTCGGCGCCGCCCATGCGGGTAACGTACGGCTCAGCCATCACAGCCGAGCCTGTGGGGCGGGCTGCGAAGGCGGCCCCTCCCCACTGTGTGCGGCACTGTGCGTAGGGTTAGGGATATGAACTCTAACCTCCATTGTTTAATACGTTTTCAATGCTTTTTTTTTAATACCCACAATTTCGTAATTTGTAATATGAATTTTTAATTATATTTATTATGTATATATATATATTATATATATATAATGTATATTAATACCCTAATATATATTATATGTATATATATAATATGTATACATAATATTTATAATTATTTATATTATTAAATTTCTAGAAATAGATATTATGACAGTTGATTTATTTTGATTATGTTGTTTGAGATTAGAATGAATTATTATTTTGAAATAATCATAAAATTTTATTGCAATAAATGTTTATGAGTAGATTTCATTTTTGGTATAGAATGGAAAACAAATGATACTTTGAATGATTGATTTTGGTGTATCACATATTTTGATTGATTGGATTTAGTATATCCTAATGTAAGTTTTTAATTATCAATTTTTTTTAATTTTTGTTTTCTCGTTTGGAATAATGGGAAAGTAATAAATCAACAAGTCTTCCAGACCAACTTATTACCGTGGGGATCCTGTTTGTTAAGATGAATTATATGTTGGCTAAGTTGTGTACCTGATATTAGTTGGTACTAAGATACCTGATTTTTGGGAACATAGACACTGAAATTCATATGAATGGTGTTGATATTGTTTGTTGTTTGTTGTACACTTTGTAAACCTTAGTCAGAGAACTTAGAAATCATTGTTATGTTTAGGGAAGTGGCTATTTGTAAGGGCCGACACACAAAGTGGTGTCAGGGTAACTTACAAATAGTAGTAAGTCAGTGAAAACTAAAGAACATAGTAGTTAGATTAAAACACTTAACAAGATACTTTGCATGTCTTATGACTCTTGAGCTACCATAGTCATGAGTATAAGATGAGAAGGCCTGGAATGGTAAATCGGTGCCTTGTTTCTTCAAAAGACATTCAATTCCACAATAGTATGCAATAGGGGTTGGGTTTAGTAAGAGGTTACCAGGGTAACCCAAGGATTGGGGGTCGGAACCTAGGAAGAAACCCATGGTAACCTTTTCAACATTGTGATGACACTCCACCTAAAGTAACAGTTAACCTTTTATTTGTATTACAATCAATTGTCTAAAATTTGGAAGCAATGTAACCAATAGTCTGTTAAGTACTAGTGTCTAGTGTTAGTAGATTAGGTCTAGGTAACCTTATTACTATCTCCTAGCACGGGGGGTGGACCTACGGGTACCACATGGTTGGGTGGAACATGCACCTTACTCCGTTGGGTCCCCAGTTTTGATCATAGCATTGAGAGCTTCATGGATGGAGAGCTCACTTTTGAAACTTATGTCTATTTCAACATTGTATATTGTAAAATTTGTATTGTAAAAACATCCCTCAAATGTTATGAGGTGAATATCATTGTAAATGTAATTGTAATCATTATTGAACTACCTCATCAGATGGATGAGAATTGTATATATTATCAAATGCAATGAATGAAAAAACATGTTTGAACTTTATGTTATCTTGAATGGAATTTAATATTATGCAATATTTATCTTTATGTTATCAATATGTACAATGCGAAATACTTAAGTCACTTGTGGAAAACTCAAAGTAGTGTAGCGTCACATAGCTTAATGAATGTATGCAACTAATTAACTTAATAATTAAACTTTAAAAAAAAAAAAATTACATCTTTATTACACATTTGCAACATTCTTAGGTTATTAAGACAGGGCATTACATAAATAGTCTTGGTATGAGTGTAGAAGATATTCTTGCTCATGGAGAATTTTTTCATTGTTCATTGAGTAGCCTCGTCTCTTTTGAGAGGTGTACTTGATCCCACTTAGCCAATACCATATGCTATTTTGATAGCACTCCCTATCTCCTCTCTAATTGCTTGTCCTAATGACCATTATAGTTGTACCTATAAATAAAATATACCTTGTCAAAATGTAATGGTGTTAAGTGAATCTTGTATGCTATATATTTTATGTATATACTTTTATGATTTGTGTGAATGTTAGACTAATCCCTTGTGTTTGGTGATTGTGCATGTGGGTCATGTGATAATATAATAGTATGATTTCATGCAATTGCGGGTCGACATGTTTTGATGGTGTGGAATAAGTGCTGAGAACTAGAAGATCTTGAAAAAGTGTTTGGTAAAGTTTTGTGATCAAATAGGATAAAAGGATTCAACAATCCTTCTTTCCTCATTTTATTAATATTGTAAAAAGTGTAATTAAAATATAATTGAGTCCTCACACATCATTTTGAAATATAGTTATTAGACCCTATTAATGGATGGATTGTAAATGATCCACATAACTGGTGTTGGTGTTATAAATACTTTTATGTTCCTCAATGTTAGAGTCAAACATGTATTCTATGTTGTATGATCTTTAAAAAATTCAAATTTTTAGATAAAATAATGTCAGAGAACCTTACTTTGGGTTTCAAAAAGAACTTCAAGTTAAGAGAATATGAATTCAAACATTAAGAATAACATGATTTCTCTTGCACTATTAGGGTTGTTTTCTCATGTTGAATCATATTTTTTTATGGATTTTCAAGGTCCCTTGTATGGTATTTTTTTGAAACATTTCCTAGTGTGCAAAGGAAAAAATGAAAGGATGCTACTAGAAAAGGAGAAATAAGTGTTGGAGGAGTCTCTCGAATCCTTGATTGTAGAGTAAAATGATATTTTTAGTGTTGGTAATCATATATTTTTTTAAGTTGTTAATGTTCTAAAAAAATTAGATTAGGGTATTTTCTCTTCTTATTTAATAGAAAAATTATATTATATTTCTAATAAATTAAAATATTATATTATAATAATAATTAAGCTAATAATATGGGGTTCATCCATTTATGTGATGGTAAGTGGTGGTATTATTATTGTGATGACCTTGGTTTGAATCTCACTATGCTATTGTGTTCACAAGCCTTGTTCCCTCATTGATCTAATGTGCTTGTGCACTTAAAACATATAATTGATATTGTTGGTGTTCATTTCAATGGACATAACAGTCTTGATTATGTTTTAGACCCCTACTGGGCTATAGTTCTCACAGGCTCACACCCTCTCTACAGCTATTGGACTACTCTAATCATGCATTTGGACAATTCATTTTGATGCTATATGTTCATGTTAAGGATGAGCTCCACCATTTGTGGCCTCACCTAGAGTGGTCCAAGTTAAAAATCTTTCCTCACTAAGGAAAGTCAATAATTCAAAATTGATATAAAAAATGTATAATTCAACTTTTAAAAAATTAATGTAAGATATAAAATGAGAATAAATAGAATATTAAATATCTTGAAAAAAAATATTAGACAGATAATACTAATGTTTTAAAATATGTTAAAGATATTATTTAAATAATTTTAATACTAATTTATGAGAAAAAATCAAAGTATACAATAGAATTCAATTGTAACTAAAATTTAAAGTATAAATTTAGGATTGCAATAATAAATAATAAAATATAAAAATATTAATAATTCATAAAATATTATAAATATAATATTAGGTGTATAGTATTATATATAGGAATGTAAGTTATGTTTCTAAGAAGTTAAAAAAAAATCTATTATATCAAATTAGAAAGAAAAAAAAAATAGTTATAATATAAAATTAAAAGGAAAAATTCAATTGTAAATCATGGATGCAATAATAGTTACATTTTTTTAGTAATGATACAAATTTATAATCAATTATATAAAACATAAAATATAACAAGATTTGCAATGCAACATAGTTCATGCCTAGTGCTGGTAGGGCGATTTTGAGAAAATATAGATTATCAATCAAAATGTGGAAACATAGACTAAGCATCTAAATTGTACACATGTATGCAAAATATGGAACCATAGAAAGAGGACAACTATTTGAGAAACAAGTTCAAAATCTGTCATATTTTACCCTAGGTGTTGCTATGGATATTGTTTAGCCCACACTTCACTTAAACCAAGACTTTCACCCATGGTGATTTCAACAAATCATGCTTAACATTGCTAGGGAATTCTTCGATACACTCTAACCGAGTTCCCATAGTAACCATCAAACTTGAAACTTAACAGGTTGTGTTCAGTACACCAACCCCATCAAAGTAAGAGGTAGCAATGATTCATGATTTTTGTTCCAACAATAACATTATCTATCCATTACAATTCCATCTAAGGGAATAGATCTCAATATGTACATTTTTGGTTCCTTAGATTCCCAATATGTTGGACTCACTAAATGTTCTCCAACCTAAGATGTTTTAGCAGCCCAATTTCATAGAATTGTTTGCTAGTTTCTAAAGAGATAATAGTAGAATATTAGAAAAAATAGAATAACAAAATGAAAAATCTAAATAATTCTAAGAACTTTTGTTACGAAATAGTCTTTATTAAATCATAGTTTTTTATTAGTAATAAATAGTTTTTGAAGGGTCCTTGAAACTATGTACAAAAAAGAGAATAGGAAACAAAGATATCTAGCATATTGGCTACCCCACTGATACAAAAAATAGGTTGATTACACAACAATCAACACCCATCAACAAAGAAAAACCAACCAAACAAAAAATTAGACAGAAAGAGAACAAAACAAGCAACATTGAGAGAAGTTCCTTTAACATTCTAGCTACTTCTAGATCCTTGGATATCACCTTGTCATGTAGTTCCATGATCTCATCGACATCTTGCCTTAAAACCAACTTGCTCTTCTTGGATTTTCTTCAAGTGTGAATGCTTAGTTTTGTGCCCATTCTGCAACCTACAAACTCTTCTTAGCATCCTCCCCCTCATCCTGGTTCACTAGCTCACAAAACAATGACCTCCCTATCCATTCCTATTCCTTTTCATTTAGGAACATGAGAAATTCAGCAGAGGATTAAAGCTTCTCATTGCTGATATTAATCACCATATTAAGGTCTTTTCACAGTAGTAGGAAGTTCCTCTCCACCATGGACAACTTATGACCATGATCTTTCTTTAAATTGGTCACGTCCTCCACCATAAGGCCAATGCTATAATTCAACTACTTCACCATATTGAAGATAGAGTGCTTATCCTTTAAGCTTCTAAGGGTAGAAATATTGCATCGAACAATCATGTCATACTTATTATGGAGGTCCTGAACCTCTTAAACCAACCACATAAGCAAATTAAAGGAGATATCAATCCCATCCTTGACCAAAGAAAATGCTTGCATGCAGTCCATCACACCACAATAAAAGCCCCTACCTTGTTTGGAACTCATGGGTGGTTCATCTTCTGGGAAACACTTAGGAGAATCAACCTTATCCTTACCCTTTTCTTTAGATGCTAAAATAGCAGGAGAATCCTCCAAATCCACCACACTGTTCACCTTCTCACAAACTAGGACCCCTCCACCACCACCACAATCTAGATCATCATTCAACAAATACACCACCTCTTCATCCTTATTGACCCCAATACCCTTTTGTAGCTTGTCCTCAAATTCCTAGGAACACATCAGCCCTGTTTTAAGGTCTTCCTCTTAGTAGCTTTACCCTCCACAGCCTTCTCTTCACAAGTTGCCACAATTTTGTGTTTCATACATTCTAGAGTGGAAGGATTAACCTTTTTAATAGAGCCTTTCTTTCACCTAGAAGATGAATTTTAATCCATTTTTGTGTGGTAATCATTTGACCACACATTAGATTCCTCCTCAATTTTTGTGCTAACATTATCATCCACCTCCTCAATGTAGAATTTCACACTCCCCTTCTCCCTCTTCTTGTACTTATCATATTTAATAGGAATAGGGGACTCAATAACAAAATTATCCTTAATATGCTCCACAATTAATAACATTAAACCCTCATGTAAGAAGGTGTTCCTAGGATTCCTTCTAAATTCCACAATCCCATCTTCTAGAAAAAGTAGAAGATAGAAAGGGAAAGAGATAAGCTTACCATGATAGAAGTGATTAGGCATCACAAAATGATGTCCATGCAAAGCCGAATATCTCCCATTCAATGTAAAAGAATGCATCAATTCCATGGAAACCTATGCCCAGATAGGATTGATTTTAGAGTGGTCATCACCCCCATAGTTGAGTCTCAACATTTTTTACTTCTCCTTGTCCCACAAAAAGTTCATTCTAGTAGCCCCCGACATGCTTTCTCCACATAAAATTTCCTTCCTTTGGTTGACAACACCGTGACTTCCGTAATGAACTCCTCACTGATAATGGTGTCCTTGCCAAACATGCTCAACACCCAACCATGACAAGCATAAAAAAATTCCTGGGAGATTCATTTTGAACCCGTGAAGTTTCTCCATGAAAGGGATAACCCCACCTTTCTATAAAATCTCCCAGACATTGGAATTTTATTTGAATTCATCACACAAAAGAGGCTCAATCCTAAACCTATCCCCACCCATCACTAAAGTTGACGAATTTATAGAAGAAAGAGCACACAACATGTGAATGCAACTAAACACCAAGACCAAAGGAAAAAGAGAACCCATAAACTGTGTGGGCTTGCCAATTGAGGTACTGAAGAAGAAAATGGCCAGAAGCCTCTAGAAAATACAAATCCTATCCCACAAATTCCAATGAGCATTACAAGTGTTAAGTGTCTAATAAACTTGGGATGAACATGAATACCATGCCAACCTTTGGAAACACCTAAAGAGATGGCCTCCTCCAAAGAAATAGGAGCTATCATTATTAAGCAAGGCTATTAATTTGATGGGTAGGTTATCATTAACCTCCCAAGATCTAGCTAATATCACCCCAAGATTTGCTAGCAAATCTGCCACCCCATTTGCCCCACGAAAGGCATGGGAAATATACACCTCATCAAATTCATGCAACATTGAACGACCATCCATAATAAATATTTTGATTGACCAAGATGGAGGAGAACAATTCCTTAGGAAATTAAAAATATTTAATGAGTCCCCTTCAACTCATATTTTAGAATTCCCCTTCTCCCTAGCCAGCTTGATGTCATGATAGGTTGCCGCTATTAAATCATAGTTACACATAATTTTGTAGAATATATTAAATGAGATTTTATATTATCTAGAAAAATAAAAAGATGTTTATTTATATTTATAGCTTATTTGTATTTTTAGAGTGACCAGTTTACTCCTTAGTGTACACACAAAAGTGGTGAACAATAAGTTGTGAAAAGTAAGAAATGATTGAAGAGTGAAGGGATGGACTCAAAATACATATGTGGAATGATTTACCAACTGTAACTATATAATCAACTATTTACAATAAGGCATAAAACCATTACTATAATTCTCCACCCAAATATAGTAGAAGAACTTCAACACCATAGAATAAGACATAGTTGCACATTAGCAACTTTTATTTAAGAAAGTAGAACTAAGAAAGAAAGATGCCTTAGGGATTTAATCTATGATTATAGAGACTCATCCACCAAAATCCTACATACATAATTCAAAACCTTTGTTAGAAAAGCTAAAGTATGTTAGTTTTGTATAGATCAAAATGGGAGAAACAATAGTTTAAGTAATATAGAAAGCATTTGGGTTCTCATCACTAAAAATGGGGGAAAAATGACTATTGTCACTTGTAGTCAACTGCCTTGAATTGCTAGTGTGGGTACCACCATTATAATATTGATCTCCCATGTACCTCTGATACCTTCTTTGAGCATCAATGTAATCAAATTTATGATTATATCTTGTGTTATAGTAGTTGAAGAGGAAAAAGGAACCTTAGCAACATCTACTCTTGTCATTGGTTTTCCTCCTTCTAATGTGTGATTACTACACAATTTGGCTATTTTACCAACTTTTTAATGATCTCATCTCTTTCTTAGGGTCTTCCCATCCCACTACTACAATTTTTTGCTACCCAGAATCTTCAGTAACCTTGTATATATGCTTGTGAAAATCAAAACTTTCTTCATAAAATATACACCCATAGGCTTCTAAACATTCTCCATAGAAAAGTAGAAAACTTTTATGCACATTATAAGAAACAAAAATAATTTTTTTTTGCATTTGGTGTAAGAAAAAAAATAGGAAAATGTTAGTTATAAAACCTCTTAATAGTAATTTTAAATTCCATTTTAAATATAAAGTAAATAATTGTGTTATTATTATTAATGAAAAAAGTAATTTTATTTGAATTACAAAAGATAAAATTGCAATTTTACCTTGAAAATTTTGAAGGGATATGTGTATCACCTATACACAGCCATTACAATCCATGAAGAATTGCATTTTTTTTAATCTATGGTCTTTGCAATGAAAAAGGATAATCACCAGCTTAAATTTTGCAGTTCTCTCTCTCTTTTCATTATACTACTTTCAAAACCATTATCTACTATAATTATTTGTAAGGACATGGAGAAAATTAAGTCAAATAATTTTTATCAAAGAAAAAAGCTTCTGGAAAAAAATGTTCTAAACAAATCAAATGACGATGATAATGGGCCACACAAATGTGGCCTAAAACTTCAATAATATCATTCCATTCAAACCATCTCTTTTTGTTGCAAGTATGAAGGTGTTGTTATTGATGTCAACATGAAGTCTAGTGATTGGTATTGTCACTGATGTCAATTGTGTGATGAAGATGTCGAGGGTATTGAGAAAATTGTGAAAAAGAGGAAAATAGCTTTTGCATGTATAATTGAGATCCTAAGGAATTTTTGTGAGTAGATGGAGCTATGTTTTGTTGCAAAGTTTGAAGATGAGTTGGAATGAAGTAATGAGTTGAGATGATGTCTCTAGTACTTGGTTTCCAAGTTATTTTGAGAAAATTTGATAAATAGAGTAAACAGTGTTGTTCAAGTGTTCATAGTGTGCTTTGGTATTGTTCTCCAAATTTATTCTTTAACGCCCCACCATGCAACCTTAGGGGAAGTTGCAATTAACTACTCAAATGCAATAATTTTTTTTTTGTTTAGGTACAATTAACATGAAAGTTCACTACCCATTGCGAACAATCCCTAAGGTTACGAGACTGTGTTTACTTAAACCCAAACAAGAAACATGAATTAAAATCATAACATTTAATTACTTAACAAATTAAATACACATACATTCCATACATGATAAAATTACATCCATGCATAAGAGATACCACATGTTTCCAATAAAAATTATGTACAATACGATTACAGCTCTCATTCCCCAAATGAGGTAAATCCAGTATACAAGGTTAAAAATTACATCTTCCACCTCGATGCAAATGAGGGGTAATAAAATTAGAATAATAACTTAAAGGAATAAAGCATGAAACTAATTGGATCCCACGAGCTCTCCAACTAGAAATATCATCCATACAAACAAGAAGATGATCTAACGGATTAAGGTGCACGTTCCTCCCAACCATGTGATACCCAAAGGCTCACCCCCCATGCTAGGAGATAGTAAAAAGGATTCCTAGGAAAGACCATCTACCTCTAGACACAAGCTACACAAGACTAAACTAAATTAAATACAAGTACAACATCACATAACACAAAGGTTACAATACTTCTAGAGTTAAATAATCAATTGCATCACTGATACAAAAATACTGTTGGCTTAAAAGAAGAGTCATAACAATGTCACATGGGATATCCTAGTAAGTCTTCCTAGGTCTCGGCCCCCATCTCGGGATATCATGGAAACCTCTAACAACTCCCAGCCCCTCATGCAAACCAAAGCAGAATCAGATATCTCTCATAAAGATGAGATAGCAATCTTTCCATTCTAGGCCTTCTCATCTCATCCCAAGTCTATACAAGCCCTTGTGTCCATGAGGGAGGAAAAATTAATCTTGTTAAGTGTTTGATGTAACCTAAACCTCTAATAAGTTTATTTATGTTATCATTGAATTAACTAACTTGCAAAGAGTTACCCTGACACCACTTTGTGTGTCGACCCTCATTGCAAACCACTCCTCTAAGACAACATGTGGAATAACTCCACACCCAAGGGTACACAAGTACGACCTAAGGAGAATGATTCCCTATCCATGACATAAAGTCGACACATCCCATTCCTGATAATCGGGTATAACACTAGATACATTTAGATGCACTACCCAAGGCAATACGACAACCCCCAGCCTCAAAGGAAACCCAATCTAGAAGACTTACATAACAATTGACACAATTTCCCAACACCAAGAATGAACAAAAAAATTACTAGAAATAATTTTAGGAAATTAAATAAACTAATGTTAGGATTTTCTAAATCTAATCAACTCAATCAATGTTACTTGCAATTATTCAAAAAAAAATTTAATTTGCAATGTTGAGACATTTAAAATTAATGATTTAACTCTGTGTTTCTCAATCATACAAAATAATCAAAATCAACTTGTTAAATAAAATCATTTGATTATAAAATTAATTTTTTATTTCAACTACGATAATGAAATAATCACCTTAAAATAAATTGTATTTAAATACACATATATATTAAATATATACAAAAGTATATACTTAATGTATATACAAATTTATATATATATTTAAATATATACATCTAAAATCAACCATTTAAATTATTTCAAAATACATTATATATATACACACAATATATGCATATTAAATATATACATAAATCTATATAAATTATATATATATATATAAATAATTATAAATTTTTTACTTAAATATTAATATAATATATATACATATAATATATATACTATATATATTATATAATTATTATATATAATATAATATATATTATATATATAATATATATATATTATATTATATATATAATGTTTAATATTTAATAAAATTTAAAATTAATAAAAAACAACCATGCATAAGGGCCGCAAGCCCCTCCCAAAGGTAGAGGCCTGGCTGCCCATGTAGCCTCCCCGTTTTGGGGTGCACTGTGTGGGCAGCGCTGCTGCCTTTGGAGGCAATGGTGCTGCCTCCACAGCACCTCCCATGGGGGGTGGCTATGGGGGCAGAGCCCAGCCTCCCCTCTAATAAAATTTATTTTATTTTATTCTTTTTTTCTTTTATATATATTTTCTTTTAAATAAAAAATAAAAAAAAAAAAAAAAATGAGGTTCCCTATGAAAAGGGGTTTTGCCAAAAATAAAATTTATGGGGAAGAAAAATGAGCATTCAATACATATATATATATATAAATATATATATATATATATATATATATATATATATATATATATATATACATATATATATATATATACATATATATATATATATACATATATATATATATATATATATATATAAATATAAATTCTCATTGTTTAACAACCAAAATTGGACAAATTTTCCCTACAGAACAAAATACACAACAAAATAATTTGCAAGTATAAATTCTAATTTCTAATTTGAAATGGAAATTTCTTTTGTGTATTTTCAATTTTCTATTGTTGGAATTTTTCTTTGTTTTCTTTTCCATGCTTTCAACAGAGGTTTTTCAAGTTTTGGAGCAAGATTTGACATGGGTTTTCCTTGCAAATCAAATAGAGTTTAAATCTTTCCACAAGTATAATAAAAATTTGCAAAACATTTCAAAATGAAAACTAAATTCATGGGAAGAAAACCTGGTTTTTCTCAAAAGCTTGAAAGGTTGCCAATGGTGCTTTGAATCCTTATTATGTTTCCAAATCCTCCAAGAAGTCCAACTTGTTTCTCCAAATCCAAATAAAATACAGCATGAACAAAACCCTCTTTCCCTTTTTTTTTTTCACAGCAATTTCTCTCCACAAATTGAAAATTAAAATTCCAAAAATCTAATGGAATGGCTCTCATAATTCTTTCCCAAATTTAGTCAACTCCTCTAAAATATCCCATCCACCATAGTTATTGCAAATTTTGGAGATTTAAAAAAAAATAAAAAAAATAAAAACCCCAAATTTCTTTCAACATGAATTTCATACATTTAAAAAAGTAATTCAACAAAAATGAACTATAACTCTTTTTAAACAAAATTTCTTTTACATACTAATTTTAAAAAAGATGCAATTTAAAACATATTTTATTTTTTTTCAATTTCAATCAAAATATCTATTAATTCCAAAATGAATAACTCAATTCAATTCATCTCCATTAATTTAATTAATCAATAAAATAAATCTAATCCAAGATTAGATTATTTTATTAATTAAATTAAATTAATTAATAAGATAATTAACATTCTAACATTGCAACCGGCTATATTTAAGCATAAATTTAACTACCCAAACCATTTATTTACCTTTATAATTTGAAATTAAATAAAAACCAATGTGAAAAGGACGTCATTAAAACAACTAAACTTGACTACAACCTTATGGCACACTATGGCTAGGGTGATGACTTGGCACGGAAAACCTATGTACTATCTCCCAATCGATTACCATTGGTCAACAGACAGGCTCAAACCTGTGAAATCAAGTGGAGTCAATGTCCTGTACCTGTCAACCTGCGAACAAAGAGTATATCAAACATGCATATATATGATATAATAGAACACACCGTGAAGAGGAAATCTCAAAAATCGTAGGGCGCTCGCAAGCAAGTGATACAATCCCATCCCCTTCACTTATACAGACTTTCTAACTGATGAGTCTAACATCAATAATATACTCAAAAGTAGAAAGCATTATTAATTAAATGTCTACTAAGCTAATTCAAAATAGGCCATAATGATAACATCAGAGTAAAATTACATCACATCAAAATATAACATACGCATCGCTTAATAGTTTGTGATCAAATAGAACCAAGTACCATAGTCAAAGTAATAGCAAAAAAAAGCATAACATATAAAACACTGTCTGATCAAAAGAGACAAAATGGAGGGGTGCTACATCCCCCCCTAGGGTCAGACTTACTCCTAGAAGCCTACAAACAAATAGGGATAGAGCTCCCTCATTCTAGCTGCATCTTCGGAAGTGGATGACGTGTCATCCCTAGGATCCCACTGGACCCTAACCTGATCAATATCTCACCCTTGAAGAGTGAGCATTCTGTACTCCATTATGGCCATGGGCTCCAAAGCCAGCTTCCCATCCTTTACCTATAATGCATTCCAATCAAGTACATGAGAAATGTCTGGATGGTACAGTCGAAGAACTGAAACATGAAAAACATAGTGAATACACGAGAGACTGGGCAATAAAGCAAGATGGTAAGCAACTGGACCAATCTTCTTGAGTATCTCGAGGGTCCGACAAAGCGAGGTGCCAACTTAAAGCCCTTCCCATAACGGATGGGACTCTTTCGCGGATGCAACCGCAAGAAGACTCTATTTCCCATAGAAAACTGACGATCCACTCTATGTGCATCTGCATACTTCTTCTACCTATCCTATGCTACCACCAAGTGCTCTCTAATCCTATCCACCTGTTGCTCCATATCTTGCAACATCTCAGGACCCAAAGTTACTCTATCCTCAATTCAATCCCAACTCAAGGGAGTGCAACATGGTCGACCATACAATGCCTAGAATGAAGGCATGCTAATAGAACTCTGAAAACCATTATTATATGTGAACTCTACCAAATAGAGATAATCTTCCCATCGTGTCTGCTAGTCCATTACATACATACATAATATGTCCTCGAGGATCTGATTAACCCTCTCGGTCTATTCATTTGTCTTTGGGTGGTAAGCTAAACTAAAGTTCAACTATGTCCCCATCACATGTTGTAATGAAGTCCAAAGAGCTGAGGTGAACACTGGACCCCTGTCAGAAATAATCTGATGCAAAATACCATGTAACCTCACTATGTCCTCCCTGAACACTTTGGCTATAGACAATGTAGTATAAGAAGAGCGAATAGGTGAGAAGTGTGCCACCTTCATCAACCTATCAACTATCACCATGATCACATCATGCAATCTCAAAGAGTTGGGTAAACCAATAATGAAATCCAATGAGATAATATCACACTTCCACTCTGGTACTAAATGTGGTTGCAAAATCCCTACTGGATACTGGTGTTCAACCTTCACCCGCTGACACTCAAGACATCGCGACACATAATCTGCAATATCATGTTTCATCCCTAGCCAGAAATACAACTGACACAGATCTGTATACATCTTCTTCACCCCTGGATGGGCTGAATAAGGTGCGAAGATCACCTGATGAAGGAACGTATATGTTTTCCATGTGCCTCAATACCTCATCTGAATCCAGAGAATAACTTGAATACCTTCCCTCAAGGGTTCTTCCTACTTCAATCTCTATCCTAACCTCCTGATACCAACTATCTGCTAGAAGGGCAGAAAGAATCTAACTCCACAAATCTATAACAAGAGTCAACTCAGATATCTCATGTCTCCTCCTACTGAGTGCATCCACTATAACATTCTCCTTTCCCTGGATATATTTCAATTCGAAGTGATATTCATAGAGAAGCCCCATCCAATGCCTCTACCTATCATTAAGGTTGAGCTATATGAAAATATAGTGAAGGCTTATGTGATCACTGTGCAACTCAAACCTATGGCCAAGAAGGAAATGCCTCCATCTCATCAATGCAGAACAACTACAGCTAACTAAAGATCATGTGTGGGATAGTTCAACTCATGATCCTTGAGCTTCTATGACTCGTATGCAATGACACAACCCTCTTGCATCAATATTGCACTGAATCCCTCCAAGGACGCATATGTACAAACTACAAAGTCCCCAGTCAAATTCGGTATCACAAGTATTGGTGCACTGGTCAACTTCCCCTTAAGATCCTGAAACACTACCTCACACTTCTTTGACCACTCAAAACTCTTCCCTTTCATCTGAAGGAAGGTGATAGGATAGCCTATCATTAAAAAACCCTACACAAAACACCTGTAATAATCTGCTAGCCCCATAAAGCTACGAATATCTACCATGTTCATGGGTGCAAGTCAATCTAAGATCACTTGGATCTTTGTAGGATCCACTAAAATACCTTGTCCTGAGATCATATGACCAAGGTACTAGACCTTAGTCTTGAAGAATTCACACTTCGACAGGTTAGCATAAAGCTGATTATCGCGTAAGCACTGTAATACCTACCGCAAATGTTCCTCATGCTCTTCCACTATCCTAGAGTATATCAAAATGTCATCAAGGAATACAAGGACAAATATGTCTAGGTACGTACAAAATATCCCATTCATTAGACTCATGAACATAAAGGGGGCATTCATCAACCCAAATGGTACTACTGTGAACTCATAGTGACCATATCATGTTCGAAACGTAGTCTTATGGATGTTTGATTCAAAGATACGAAGCTGATGGTATCCTGATTTAAGATCAATATTTGAAAATATCATGGCACCCTTGATCTGGTTGAATAGATCATCAATCCTAGGAAGTGGATAACAATTCCTAATGGTCACTTTGTTCAACTGTCGATAATCAATACATAACCGAAGTGAACCATCCTTCTTCTTCACGAAGACAACTGGTGCTCCCCGTGGAGGAACACTAGGGTGGATGAAACCCTTCTCTAACAACTCCTCAAGCTACAAGTGAAGCTCTTTCAGCTCGTGGGTGGTCATACGATAAGGAGCTTGTGAAATGGGTTCTGATCCAGGTACAAGGTCTATCTTGAAGTCTATATCCCTCTGAGGTGGCATCCTTGGAATCTCATCTAGAAAGACATCAAAATACTCCTGACGAATGGTGTGACTATCAAGAGAGACTTTCTCCTCTCCACCTCCTAGATCCAAATCATCCATTGTAACAGCAAATAACTGGCAACCTTGACGCACACACCTTCTCAACTACATAGTTGAGATGATCCTCAAGGAAATCGGCCTCTAAACTCCCACTATCTCTACCTCTCTGCCAGATGCCTCAATGCATCAAATTGACTTACGTCGACAATCTATGACTGTGTGATACCTTGGAATTTCTACTACTCTAAATGTGCAAAATAACTTAGAAATGTGAATGACAAAATACCAAGGACAACTCAAGATTAGCCAAAAGAGTGATAAACAATAAGGAAAATGGACAAAATAAGACATAAACAATTTCACCTTCCTTGCTGGTGATGTCTCCTTGATTGGCCTTTGCTTGGAATGGATTGTGTGCTCCTTAGATGATTGCTTGAGTGACAAAAATGCAAGATTCAATATGGAATATGATCAAGAGAGATGGCTAAATGATGGCAAAGGATTGTGGATACAAATGGACAGCATGTATTTATGAGATTGCTAAGCAAATGGGTAGCATGTAGTTGCTCAAATCAAAAAGTGTTGTAAATGCCCTTGAGGAGGGGGTATTTATAGGAGAATTTGAATTCTATAGAGAATTCAACGGTCAAGATTGCTCCAACAAGGCCAAGATGAAGGGCTATGGTGGGTTGAGAACCCACAAGCCCTCACATCTTGACATATGGAGGGTGAAGTGGACAAGTGGATATGAGGTGGAGATGAGTTGTCAAGAAGGTACATGAAGTGGAAAAAGGACATGCACCTTGGGGAGTGAGAAGATTTCCACAAAAGGGGATTTCTTGTCCCCAAGTGGGAGTGAAAGAGACACTTGAGGAATTTTGGATTTCCTCAAAAATCTACATGGGAAAGTGAAAGGTTGTTGGGGGGATAAGTGTGAATTAAAAATTCACCTTCATAGGATGATCTAGAGGATAAAAGGTGGGCTCCACAAAGGTGGGACTTGGTCACATGTGGAGATTGTGACAAGTCCAAGGTTCTAGAAGCCTTGGAAGAATGGAATGTGAATTAAAAATTCACATTTAAAGGAGAGGAACCTAGGATAAATAAATGTGAATTAAAAATTCACATGGGAAAGGGGGGCAATATCCAAAAAAGAAAAAAAGGAAGAATTGACCAAAAAGTGGTGCTAAATTTAGCTAATGAATTTGGTTAAGGTTGTGCAAATATTGAATTAGGCTAATTAACAGAAGATTAGAGGCAAGGGGAAAATGTAGGAGGATGTGACATTAATCTCTGATTAAGAGAATGCACATCATAATCGTGAATTAATTAAATTAATTCAGATTAGGGCAAGGTTATGGAGGATGTGACAAGGAGAGAGAAATGATGAATTTTAAATTGATTTAAAATCAAAAGGTGAAAAATGACTAAATTAAATAATTAGTGTATTTATTTAATTTAGAGAGGAAAAAGGTGAAAGATAAAACATTTAATTATTAAGTTAAATATTTTACCGATGTGAGGCGAAAGGTACAATATTAATTTAATAAATTAATATTAATATGATAGACAGGAAGGTAGCAAATTTAATCATATGGAAGTGATTAAATTTAGATGTCTACAGACTGCACTATGCGCCTCTAACCAATCCATCCCTATGACAATGTCATAAGAACCCAAAGAAATAACTCGAAGGTCCAATGTAGTATGAAGAGGTCCAACCTCCAACCTACAAATTGGTACAAGGGAATGGAATGCAACCTTCACACTTGAGGCTAACTCAACCTGCCACCTATCAACTTTCCTTACTGCATCCAATCTACATAGCATCACGACAGAAGAAGAAATGAAGGAGTTTGACACTCCAAAATCAAACAAAATGGTAACTGGGTTACCTGATAACATAGCATATGACTCAACAATGGTATCCTAATGCTCTTCCTGGCAGTTATAAACCACTATGAAAATATGATGCCCTCGACCAGAATCACTAACTATAGGCTTAGATGCCACTGGTCCCTAAGAAAACCCAGATGTGCCCCTGTTGGGACACATTCTAGCTATATGGCCCTGCTGGCCGCATGTGAAACACTCAGTACCTCTGCCATAGCCCCTGCCTCCAGATGGTGCACTAGACTATTGCACACTACCCCTGAAGGTGGACTAGGAACTCTAAGTTGGCTGATCAAAGCTGAAGCGTTTAATATACCTGCTACTGTTGTTGTTGCCCACTCTGTGACGATCCCTACTAAGCTCTAGAAGGTGCACCTCCTTAAGACTGACCTCCTCTAGCACTAGACCTCACTATTGAACTGCTGCCTATCTACACACCCATATGGCCTCCTAGTGCCAAAGCTAGATTCTTCTCTACCAAGCGTGCCTTCTCCACCACTACCTCCATGGTCTTGGGTTCAAAAACCCTCACACCTCCGCTAAGATGGGCATTGAAGCCCCTAAAAAAATGGTGGACCAACATACCCTCATAATCTCCTACCCCTACATACTATTTGAGCTCGTAAAAGCATCGCTCATACTGCTCAACTAATAGGGCCAACTAATGTAAGGCAGAAACTCATCGCCTCAACACTAATGCTAGTTCTCAGATAGGAAACAAGCTCTGAAATGCTCTAAGAAGATCTCCCAAGATATAGATATGATGTCTATGTGGATATTTTGCTCCTCTAACCTCCTACAAGTGGATGCAAATCCCCGCAGGTGCATGATAGCGCATTGCGCTTTGGTATTGCTACCCTATGGATGCACACAAAACACCTAACTAGGTCAATGAGCCATGTCTCAACCTCTAACCTAGTGCTAGCTCCATCATACAATGGTGGACGTGCCCTGATCATTTCTCTCATGTGCATCTCTAGTTGAGGTGGAACTTCCCTCTCAATAGGGTTACCCTGAACCATGGCTTGTCTCTTACCAAGGAGTGCTAATGACTCCTTAAGAGCTCTATGTGTAGCCTAAATCCTTGGTGGATCTTGCTGCTAGGCTATACCCCCTAAAACATTATGAGATGCCTAGTGCTCTTCCTGATATGGTATAATAGGAACATTAGGAAGAGAGTCATGCTGACTCTCATCGCGATTGCCTACATGGCCATGGCCATGCCCTTTACCTCTTCTGCGTCTAGGAGGCATAATCCTACACAGACAAAACAAGGTATTAGGCAAGTTACACAACTTAAAATCTATGCAACTAAAAGCTTAATGGGTTCATCATAATCCTAGAGCACCCAATGTTTAAACCTGGGATGTGATACGAAGTGTAATGCCCCGCCACACAACCCTAGGGGAAGTTGCAATTAACTACTCAAATGCAATAATTTTTTTTTTTTAAGTACAATTAACATGAAAGTTCACTACCCATTTCCAAAAACCCTTAAGGTTACAAGACTTAGTTTACTTAAAGCCAAAAAAGAAACATGAATTAAAATCATAACATTTAATTACTTAACAAATTAAATACACATACATTCCATACATGATAAAATTACATCCAAACATAAGAGATACCACATGTTTCCAATAAAAATTATGTACAATACGATTACAACTCTCATTCCCTGAATGAGGTAAATCCAATATACAAGGTTACAAATTACATCTTCCACCTCGATACAAATGAGGGGTAATAAAATTACAATAATAACTTAAAGGAATAAAGCATGAAAGTAATTGGATCCCACGAGCTCTCCAACTAGAAATCTCATCCATACAAACAAGAAGACAACCCAATGGATTAAGGTGCACGTTCCTCCCAACCATGTGATACCCGAAGGCTCGCCCTCATGCTAGGAGATAGTAACAAGGATTCCTAGGCAAGACCATCTACCTCTAGACATAGGCTACACAAGACTGAACTTAATTAAATACAAGTACAACATCACATAACACAAAGGTTACAATGCTTCTAGAGTTAAATAATGAATTGCATCACTAACACAAACATACTACTGACTTAAGAGAAGTGTCATCACAATGTCACATGGGATATCCTGATAAGTCTTCCTAGGTCTCGATCCCCATCTCGGGATATCCTAGAAACCTCTAACAACTCTCGGCCCCTCATGCAAACCAAAGCCGAATTAGTTATCTCTTGTAAAGACAAGATAACGATCTTTCCATTCCATGCCTTCTCATCTCATCCCAAGTCTACAAAAACCCTTGTATCCATGAGCAAGGAAAAATTAATCTTGTTAAGTGTTTGATGCAACCTAAACCTCTAATAAGTTTATTTACCTTATCACTAAATTAACTAGCTTGCAAAGAGTTACCCTGACACCACTTTGCATGTCGACCCTCATTGCAAGCAACTCCTCTAAGACAACGCATGGAATAACTCCACACCCAAGGGTACACAAGTGTGACCTAAGGAGAATGACTCTTTATCCACCACATAAAGTCCACACAACCCATTCCTGATAACCGGGTATAACACTGGATATATTTAGACGCACTACCTAAGGCAATATGACAACCCCCAACCTCAAAGGAAACCCAATCTAGAATACTTACATAACAATTGACACAATTTCCCAACACCAAGAATGAACAAAAAACATCACTAGAAAGCATTTTAGGAAATTAAATAAACTAATGTTAGGATTTCCTAAATCCAATCAACTCAATCAACATTACTTGCAGTTATTCAAAAATAAATAAAATTGAATTCGCAACATTAAGATATTTAAAATTAATGATTTAACTCTGTGTTTCTCAATCATACAAAATAATCAAAATCAACTTGTTATATAAAATCATTTGATTATAAAATCAATTTTTATTTCAACTACGATAATGAAATAACCACCTTAAAATAAATTGTATTTAAATACACATATATATTAAATATATATATATATATATGTATATATTATATATATATATATTTATATATATTTAAATATATAATTATTATTTAAATATATCCATATTATATATATACATAAATATATATAAATTATATATATAAATAATTATAAAAAAATTATTTAAATATTAATATAATATATATATATATTATATATAATATTATATATTATATATATTATATATAATATTTAATAAAATTTAAAATAAATAAAAAACAACCATGCATAAGGGCCACAGGCCCCTCCCGAAGGGAGAGGCCTGGCTGCCCATGCAACCTCCCCCTTTTGGGGTGCGCTATGTGGGCAACGTTGTTGCCTTTGGAGGCAGCGGCGCTGCCTCCACAACACCTCCCATGGGGGGTGGCTATGGGGACAGGGCCCAGCCTCCCCTCTAATTAAATTTATTTTATTTTATTTTATTTTTCTTATATATATATATTTTCTTTTAAATAAACCAAACATAGAAAAAAAGAACAAAGGTTCCCTGTGAAAAATAGTGTTTTGCCAAAAAATAAATTTTTTGGTAAAAAAAGAAATTCCTAGCATTAGTATAACTTCAATACATATATATATAGATATATATAAATTCTCATTATTTAACAACCAAAATTGGGAAAATTTTCCCTACAAAACAAAATACATAGCAAAATAATTTGCAAGTATAAATTCTAATTTCTCATTTGAAATGGAAATTTCTTTTGTGCATTTTCAATTTTCTATTTATGGAAATTTTCTTTGTTTTATTTTCCATGCTTTCAATGGAGGTTTTTCAAGTTTTGTAGCAAAATTTGACATGGGTTTTCCTTGCAAATCAAACATAGTTTAAATCTTTCCAATAGCATAATAAAAATTTGCAAAACATTTGAAAATGAAAACAAAATTCATAGGAAGAAAACCTAGTTTTTCTCAACAGCTTGAAAGGTTGCCAATAGTGCTTTGAATCCTTATTTTGTTTCCAACTCCTCCAAGAAGTCTAACTTGCTTCTCCAAATCCAAATAAAATCCAGCATGAACAAAACCCTCTTTGCCTTTTTTCTTTTCACATCAATTTCTCTCCAAAAATTGAAAATTAAAATTCCAAAAATCCAACGGAATGGCTCTCATAATCCTTCCCCAAATTTAGTCAACTCCTCTAAAATATCCCATCCACCATAGTTATTACAAAATTTGGAGAATTTTTTTTTTAAAAAAAAAAAATTAAAACCCAAAATTTCTTTCAACATGAATTTCATACATTTTAAAAATTTCTTTTCAACAAAAAAGAATTATAACTCTTTTTAAACAAAATTTCTTTTACATACTAATTTTCAAAAAGATGCAATTTAAAACATATTTTCTTTTTTTTCAATTTCAATCAAAATATCTATTAATTCCAAAATGAATAACTTTATTCAATTCATCTCCATTAATTTAGTTAATCAATAAAATAAATCTAATCCAAGATTAGATTATTTTATTAATTAAACTAAATTAATTAATAAGATAATTAACATTCTAACATTGCAACCAACTATATTTAAACATAAATTTAACTACCCAAGCCATTTATTTACCTTTATAATTTGAAATTAAATAAAAACCAAGGTGAAAAGGATAGCATTAAAACAAATAAACCTGAATACAACCTGACGACATAGTATGGCTAGGGTGATGACTTGGCACAAAAAACCTAGCTATTATCTCCCAATAGATTACCATCGGTCAATGGACATGCTCAAACCTGTGAAATTAGGTGGAGTTGATGTCCTGTACCTGTCAACCTGTGATCAAAGAGTATATCGAACATGCATATATATGATATAATAGAACATACTGTGAAGAAGAAATCTCAGAATCGTAGGGCGCTTGCAAGCGAATGATACAATCCCGTCCCCTTCACCAATACAGATTTTCTAATTGACGAGTCTAACATCAATAATATACTCAAAAGTATAAAACATCATTAATTAAATATCTGCTAAGCTAATTCAAAATAGGCCATAATGATAACATCAGATTAAAATTCCATCACATCAAAATATAACATACATATCGCTTAACAGTTTGTGATCAAATAAAACCAAGTACCATAGTCAAAGTAATAGTAGAACAAAGCATAACAAAGAAAACACTGTCCAATCAAAAGAGCCAAAATGGATGGGTGCTGCATATCTTATGTTGATGCTATAATTGTGTGGATCTTACAAGTTGTTCAAGGTTGTCAGAGGTTTCTATATTTATCTTTTTTGTTTCTGGATCATTGTATAGTGCAGGATATTTTCACTAGTATGTAAACCACTTGTTTAGTGGTATTTTTTGTGGCCCATGAGGAATGTATTTTCTCCACATTTCTTTTTTGTTTGGCTTTAGGTTGTGTGGATTTAGGAAGTTTCTTATAATGCTTGTATCTTCCTTTATTCATGTTTTTACTTGATTTGGTGTAGCACATAGTGATTTTCATTTATCAGTATGCAAGTAAGGGTTACTAGTTGTTTTAAGATGAAGTAATTGTATGATTTGAGCTTGGATGAAGTGTTTGATGAATATTAAGTAGTTTTTGGATTATTCTATATTGTCTTTAAGTGAATTATGTTTTCTAAAACTTTTGAATTGATTTGAGGAAGCATATGCTTAATGTTTATGGTGTTTTGCATGGGTATTGGCCAACCTTGTGTTTAAAACTCTGTATGAGGCTTGTAGAAGCATGTTGAGTTATGTTGGGATCCATTTGGGTCTTAATTAAGAGTTTATGTAGGTTGCCTCCTTTCCTATCCACCATAGGAATGTTTAGGTGGTGACCCATTTTTAATTTGTATGTATAATAGCTAGTTATCGACATTAGAGAAGGTTTTTTAGGTTGAGGTTGATATAAATATGTATGGTGTTGTTGTTAGTTGAGGTATGAAATAAGTATGAAGAAAGATAGATTCAAGATTGATGTGAGTGATGTGTGTGATGTGAATTTGAGTGGACCAGTGTGAATTTTAGTGTTAGGTTTCCTCAAGGAAGTTAGCTAAATAATTTCAAAATCATTCATGCAAGTCTGCAAAAGTGTATGACCAATTTTGGTGGATTCCTTGTTGCATTGAGAAGTGTTCTTTATGTAACATTCTTGTTCTATCTTCTTGTATTCTTTTTGTAGCAGTGAGCCCTAGCTGTGAGTCTTTTTGGATAGTGTGTTGTATTCTAGTAGTGAGCTTTTTTGTACCATTTTTGCTATTGCTTATATTGTGAGATAATCCTCATCGTGGTTTTTCCCTCATTTAGTTTTCCACATAAATTTAGTGTTCTCTTGTGTATCATGTTTTTATTTTAGTTTATGTTATGTGCATTTCATGTTTAATGAATTCTTGTGGATTTGATTATTGTTGGGGGTTTTGAAGGTTTAATTTGCTACAACTAATTCAACCCCTTCTCAATTGTCTGGTTCATTTCAACACTTTCCATATCATTATTCTTATCTATTGCTTCTATATTTTATTGTATTACAATTTTTTTAATCAAATCCACAATGAATAGATAACAACATTATGAATTGTGAAAATTTTTTACTTAATGTTTTCTAAGTTGTACAAAAAAAATGATATAATTTGATATACAAGTTAAAAGAAAAGGAAAAATATAATTTGATATACAAGTTAGAAGAAAAGGAAAAAAATTTAAACACCCACAATCTCATTAGAAAACCAAGGTATACATATGGATCTAGAATTGGCCTCATTCTTTGTAGTTTCAATGAAAATGAACATAAAAACATGTGTAGAGCATTAGAAAGAAAGGATAGGCATCAACCTGGAAGGCCATGAGTAAGGTGAGACCTATTGAAGATCATAGAGAAGTTGTGCTTGTTCCTATTAAAAGAGGATTTCTAACGAACAATTGCTTTATACAAAAGAAAATGAGTAAGAATCTAGACTCAACCCATTAAATTGCATGAAGGGTATGTTCAGGATCATCATGGAAAAATAGACCTTTAAGTGGCAAAAAATTCAGAAAAATTGGAGTTAGGAAACTTGACGTAAAAATTTGAACTTGACGTAAAAATTTGAATAAGTTATCTATATTATTTCAAAAATATGTAAGAATAGAAACTATAGAAAATTGAATTTTGTTTCTAAACTACTAGGTTTATTTTTAAAAAAAGAATCTATTTGGTGAAAATTTGAAATTTCAATGCAATAGTACACTTAAATTTTAGAAAAAAAAGAAGTAGGTGTCTATCTAACCACCCTAACCACAATAAAATGATAATATTTAATATATAAGTAGAGGAATCATGTCCCAATGTGATGCATATTTGTTTGTAAATTTTTTTTAAGTAAAGTGTATGTGCAGGATCATGATGAGCCAAAAAGTGGCAGTATGATTGGTATGTGGCTGACGAATTTTTTTTTCCCCAAAATTGATGAAATGAAAAGGGTTTTTAAAGGAGATTCTCATATTTCCATCAATATAAATTATTCTTTACTTTGAATTTAATAAGTAATTATTATTCATTTTCTAGTTGAACTAAGACTAATGTCTTAATTGATAGGCTGATTGAAAAACATCTATAGCTTTCAAACGGTATCATATTTTTTGAATCCAAAACATGCATCACATTCTATGCTTCGTATACTATATGATTAAAAAAAGAAAAATTGAATTTCATGAAGTTTTGACCAAGTTAAGGTAGTTAGACATTAGAGTTTTTATATTTTTTCAAATTTGTAATAAAAAATTCATAATTAATTATTTACTTGGAAAAAAAATACAAAAAATATACATCACATTAGGACATGAGCCCTCTACTTATATCTAAAATATTATTAAAATATATTATCATTTTATTGTGGTTAGGGTGGTCAGACAAACACCTACTTCTTATTTTTTCCTTCAAATTTAAGTACTATTGCATTGGAATTTCAAATTGTCACCAAATATATATTTTTTCTTTAAACAAACCTAGTAGTTTAGAAACTACATTCAATTTGATACAGATTCTATTCTTACTTATTTTTGAAATAATACAGATAACTTATTCAAATTTTTATGTCAGGTTGCCAGCCTTTGATTTTTCTGAATTTTTTGCCACTTAAGGGCCTGTTATTTCCATGATGATCTTGCACATACCCTAAATAATTAATTATGATTTTTCTATTACAAATTTTAAAAAATATAAAAACTCATATGTCTGACCACCTTAACTTGATCAAAACTTCATGAAATTCATTTTTTTTTTAATCCTATAGAATGTGACACATGTTTTAGATTTTAAAAATGTGATACTGTTTGAAAGCTATAGATGTTTTTCAATCAACCTATCAATCAAGACTTTAGTCATAATTTAAATAGAAAATGAATAATAATTATTTATTAAATTCAAAGTAAAGAATAATTTAGTTTGGTGGAAAGCTAAGAATCTCCTTTAAAAACACTTTTCGTTTCATCAATTTTGGGTAAAAAAAAGTCATCAGCTACATACCCTACACATACCCATCATATCGCCAGTTTTTAGCCCATCACGATCCTACACATACCCTAGATAGAATTTTAGAATATATGAATGAAGAGGAAGAGGAAGTACACACCCATAATCCATCCAAAGCATTCAGTAAAGCATAAAATAAAAAGTGCAGCGGTGATCTTCTACTTAAATGTTGGTTTAATCCATTAGCTTTCAATGGATATCCATAGCTTGTTCCAGAGCTCCTAGCTTGGCACAAGGCACGCAAAATGTTCAAAAAAAATCCTCAAAGAGGTTTGATCTAATGGAATGTTATGATTGAAGGATATGCACAAAATGGGTTTTTTCAAAAGGCATTGGAAGATTTTAAACAAATACATTTGGTACCTGTTCAAAGCCAAAAGATGAAAAATGTGCTTTCAAATGCATAAAACACACCATGTGAAGAGATATGGCTTGAAATGATAAAAGCGAGGCACAAATGGGTAAAACATGATTTACAAAACCATTTTGCGAGATGACTAAAGTTGCTTCTAATTCATGAACCTGACATATAATGCTATTCTACCTATTTTGTAAACTGCTCCTTGCCATTACACTTATATCATTTCCATTCATACTATAGATTTTATCTTTCCAATTTCCAGTGATTTAAACACCATTTTTCCCACACCAAACATTAAAAAGGGAATCATTTTCAGCAATAGGGAAAGACATCAAAAGGGGTTCAACAAATTCACCAATAATTTGACAGATGTATTGTTCAATAAAAAGGAAAATCTAGGTGTAACAAAGGTTTTTCTAGATCTACTTGATTTAGAAAATAATTAAGGGAAAAAAAAATACCAAAATAATACGAAATACAATTTTTTTGAGCAATTACTTGTAGGGTACCATACCCATAATAGGAAGCGATGAAAGCCATTTAATTCTAGAAAGGATAAATAAAATTCTTCAGAAAAAAATAGAAACTAAATCTCTCATTGTAAATCTCTTGTGCATAGATGGAGTAGACAAGGCATGGGAATTCTTTATTTACTTTTTTCCCTAGCATCACACAAAAACTTGTTGCAAATCATGGAAGAAGAAACATGATAAGGTGTTCAAAGAGAAATGTGAGCATTTGATTTTAGGAGAATACAAAAGAAAACTACATTGATAAGATGAGAAGAAAGTTCATGCAATTGATGGGAATCTTTGAACTTGAGACAAGTGCAAAACTAGTCCAGTGTTTCAACCTTTGCTCCACCTACAACCAAACTCAATGCCATAGATATGCAAACCATTAAATTTATAAACTAGGAATGGTGATATTTGAGTATTAATTAAATAAGTTTCACATTACGCTGATACTCATACTGGTCCATTGTTTCAGCCTTTGCTCCACCTACAACCAAACTCAATGCCACAGATATGCTCAATAGAGAGAAAACAACAATTTATGTCTTCACTTACTTGCAGTGCTTCCTTTGAAAACTCAAGCGAGAACTTTTTTTGACTATGAATTGATGCCTATTTTTCCCAAAACTATAAATAATGATAGGTAGGTGCAGTGTCTCTCTATGTGTAGACTCTATTTAATTGCCAACTACTTGAGTCATCAAAACCTCCTTCAAAATTCATGCGCTCTCTTTCGTCATGAAATTAGAACCATAGACTAACATGCTACAACCATTGATCAAGGTCAATAAGAGGCAACCAAATTTTAGAGTAGTTAACTAGTGAGCACATTTGCATTCTCAATCACTGCTCAATAAAACATGAAAATATTTGAATCCTGATTGACTAGTGTAGAATATGTATTAATTTTACTATTTGAAGGCTCCGCAATAGTTCCTGATAGAAACTAATAATAAATCAAATTCGTAATAATTAATATAAAATTTAATTTGAAAATTATCATCTTTACTTTAGAAATATTTTGTGAATAAAAGAAAAATAAATAAATTTTACTTTGTTTAAATTTTAACTAATTTAGTTAACCAAACTCATTACCTAATAATAAAGGGCCATGCAATATTATATGGGAAGATGTAAATGCACTCCTAGCTCAATGGAATGTACTCAAATTTTCAATAAACAAAAGCATACAGTGATACATTTCGTTTATTTTTTGACAGATTCGACATGGATTAAAAAGTTAAAGAGAGCATACGTATTATTTGCTTTATTTATTCTTTACTGTTAATGTTTTTAATATTCGACAGCAATAAACTTTTTAATATTATATGTTATTTACTTTATTTATTCTTTTTAATCCGTTGTTAAATCGGAATAAATTTGTAAAAGAGAACGCAGATATAGTTTGTATTCTCTCCAATTATTTTTGATAGATTCGCTGGAGATAGAAAGAATTTAAAGAAAGAAAGCACATTAGTTCATTTATTCTTTATGACTAATTTTGAAGAGATGCGATGAGGATAAAATAGTAAGAGAGAACATACACATTATTTACTTTATTTATTCTTCATGAAATGGTGGATTTTGTCTACAAGGATAAAAATCTATATTACTCTTTCATCATTTGAATTATACTTTATTTTGTGTTTTAATATTCTATTTGTAATTTATATTAATGTTTATTTAAATTTTAAGTTATTATTTATTTATTATTTAGATAATGTGAATCAATTTTTATTTTAATTATTTCAACAGATTAGATTTAATAGTAGTGTATATATATTTTTTTGACAAGATCATTCCAAAAAATTTCTTATTTTAAATCAAAAATATTTTTTCTCCTTTTCAAATTGGTCCTTATATATTATGTTTGTCACTTATCGATATATGCACCTGATAATTATAATTTAGTATCTAAGAGCTTATATTTAACAAAAAAAAATATATCACTAATAGATACTTTGAAAAGCCTCACTAAAAGATCACATTACAATGCACTATTTGTGGTCTTGCATCAACATTTGTATTAATAAATTTTACACTATCATTTAGGAACTTGCATTCATGTGTGGTGCATCTTCAATCTTTGAACATCAACAAAAAGGGTTCACCTTTTTATCAAGAAAGTTGCTAACTTTTCAACATGCACAACAAAGTTGAAAATACTTTTGAACACTCTTTTATTTAATATGAAGTAAAATTGAAAAGAAAACAAATACAAAATATCCTATTAGTAAAGGACAAACCTACATAGAGATGAATCATTGAGGGACTAAATTACAACCATGACTTTGTTTAGAGTGGACTTCAACTTCTTAATACAAGTTCATTATAGTTAGATAAGTGTAGAAATATTTTTAGAATCTTTATTTAATTTGTTGAACACAGTGTGCAATTGAAAATTCCACGTTGAAAACCAAAACTTGAGATAGAGCTAAGTATTAGTGTATGCTTCTATTTTCCTTGTGGGTACTTATTTTCTTATGGTGTAAGATTTTCCTACAAGTTTTAACCAATCTTCCTTACATTAATAAGGCGAGTAGTACTGTGAGTGGTGTGAGGTGTTAACATCTTCTATAGGAGTTATATTTACTATTATTGGATATTTTTTGTGTACTGCCCCTATTGGGTTTTATTCATCACCTCCCATTGTTGCTTAGTCTATATCTATGTAGTCTTCTAGCTTATTTTTTATTGCTTATTTTTGTTAGTTTCATGTTATTATATTTTCTTAATGTTATTTTTCTTCTTGAGTATTTTCATTGCTCTCTTATAGACTAACTCTATGATACTATTTTTATTTCTTAAGTTCATATATATTTATAATTTAATGATTTCTATTTCTTGCACTATATCTTTGTTTATTGTACAATTTACACATTCAAAATTTATATTAGAGTAATTGACACTAAAATAGATCTTTGATTTCCATATTTAAGAGATTCAATAATGTTAATCAAATTTCTTGTAGTTCTCCTAAAAATTCAGTATGCTATTCTCTTCAATATTTAAATGATATTGAGAATAAAAAAATGAGAAAATTTATTTACCTCTTGTATTTTCAATTTTATTTTCTAAAATTTAGATGATTGAAGTGTTTTAGTAAAATTTGAAGTATTTATTAGGTGTTGCATAGCATCCAATAGGCTCAAGAAAGTCAAGTTTAGCTTTAACATTGTAAAAATTGGAGACTAAAAAGGTAGTTTACATATAGCATCTTGAATGGTAAGCTACACATGTTGCTCATTTATAAAATATTTCAAAGCTAAAAAAACCTTTCCATTATGTTTTGAAGCCTCAAGCCCCCTTATTTATGTCGTCAATTGTTGTCATTGATGTCAACATTGATGGTAGTGTTGTTGTCATTCATTTCCACATTGATTGTTGGAGATTGTTGGTATTTTTTGTCAACACTAACTACAAAAAGAGAAGAGTTGAAGAAGTCCATGGTTGGTTGTCATGTTTTATCAAAGAAGTGAAGAATTGAAGAACTTCATGGTTGGATGTCATGCCTTGTAAAAAGAAGAATTGAAGAAGTTCATGGTTGGTTGTCATGTCTTATCAAAGAAGTGAAGAATAGAATTTCATGGTTGGATGTCATGCCTTACCAAAGTAGTATTATTGTTGATGTTCATATAATACATTTTTTCTATTAGTAGAGTTGTTCTTATACTGATATATTCAGATGAGGATTATATGCACTAAGGTGATGATTATAATCACAACTATTGTTGGGGGGATCTTGCCAAAGGTCTATAATATGTCTCTTGCTCTCTCCTAATGTTCTTGATAGTATATATGTTGCTGAAAGAAAGATCTGGTCTCCACATGTTCCTCAACTAATTCTAGTTCAGGAAGTTGCATTAAAGTCTATCTAAGAGAATGCTTTGCATTCCTTCATTGTTGCAGTTCTAATCTTACAGTTTGGTATTCAATGCCAATTCTTTGTGTACGTTACACTCCTAGGAGAATTATATGAATTACAAAAGGTTGGTAGTGTTGCTTGTCGTCTTGACTTGTATGAGAAATGCTCCACATTTATTTGTATTGATGTCCTTGCTCTTGTTGCTTGGTGAATGTGCTCTCAATGTATTTGTAATGTCTCAATTCCAATATCATATGTTGAATTGTTCCACAAGTTGTTCGACTAATTCTACATCATCCAGTCATGTATCTTGTGTTTCCTAAAAAGAGTGTTCTATGTTTGTTTTGATCTATGGTGGCTATTGATGGTATGAAAAAAAGAAATAAGTGTATGTAATTCATGTTGGATGTTCAAGGAACATACCTATGTGATCCAATTGTTGCTAATTGGCCACTTTGGTGTCACATTGTGTGATGAGTTGGCCTTCTAGGATGTTTGTGGATATCTGGTCGACAATGTTCACTCCTTTGCTTGGGCTATGTGCTTGGGGGATTGCACAAACAATCGAAGACATGTCATAATAGATTTGGGTCCTAACCTATCCTATTTAGGATTGCATAAAGTAAATTCAATTGAAAGAGTGTTTATGGTGATGGACAAAGCTGTGGATCAAGACTTAGGATCAAATTGCTATAATTTTTTTACATTAGCTTCCTCATTTTGTTCCTAAAATGTCAATTTGGGGATCTTATACTTGTGAAAGGTATTGTGCCTATCTGTCGAAGGGATGAAGATAGTGAGCTGAGTGGGGATGATATGCAGCTATAAAATAAACCTATTGCAAATTGAAATAATTCTAGCAACATGAACTATCACTTTTTGACGACAGCAACTGAGTAGAAATTACAATAAATTATAGAATAAAAACTCAAATACAAAGTATAGAAGTAAATATAAGGAATTGGAATCAATTAAAATTAATTACAAATACTAACTATAGAAATCATGATAGTTGTCCTAAGATTTAACCAATTCAAACAATACAGAAATAATATTCAATAAAAAACACACGTCTAAGCTAACAGAGATTACCAAACATTCTGAGAAGTGGGTCATGTCTCTTAAGCACATCCGGTGATGGAGCAAGAATGCCTTTCTACACTATTGCTTCGATCATGAAAAATACGATTTTATTTATTAGAAAATAATCAACTTCGATACACAGGTCTGTTCACGGAAATCTGCTTACAATAATCTCCCCCTTGTTGTTTATAGTAGACCATATATAAAGGTCGTGTTTTTAACAATCAACAAATCAGTGGTAAAAAATAACTTAGCTTGTTTTGGAATTTAGCGAACAAACTCGATGTGAGTGGTTTACATGAAATATCACTTGTTGGCTATATATTGAAAACAACTTTGTTAACTTGTGGCTGGAAATAGGAAAAAGACAGAATTTTGGTTTTGTCTTCTTTATAACAAATTACTCTCAATCCAATCTTCACTATTATTTGTTGAGCTGGAGAAGCCATATGCAACTAATATTATGGAGAACAAAATATTTTTTTCAAGGAATTGTGTATAGTCAATATCAAAGAGGAAAGTATGCTTCATTGTGGAGGTTGATTTCATCCATAGGGATGAGGAGCTTGTAACCTCTTGCATAAATGGTGATAGGAAATTACTACATAATAGGTGATATGAGGTTATCTATAAAGATGAAAGAAAATATGCATTTTTATCCATCTATCTGTATGCTACAAGATATAGTCTCCAAGGCTTATAGTAACAATACTTACTAGCGCTTGCACCTTAGCAAGGCGCAAGGGTTACGCCGATAGGAGGGTATACTATGGTACTGTATTCGAAGGACAGAGAGGGGGGGAATACTGTATTCGAATTGTTGCTGTTTGATGGTGAGGATCTATGATATATGCCATTCGGTTTCAAGGCCTGCAAAGCAAAAGAAATGGAATGGTTAGGTGGGAACATTATTTGTTGAAATCTACAATGATTTCTCCATGTTCAATGATTGCTGATATAAGAATAAGCAGGAGCAACATGAGGGAGAAAGGGAAAAGAGTTGTGCACCTTGACTTTTTAGAGATAGTTGTTGTAATCGGGCTTCCTCTTCTTTTCTCATAGTTGTGTATGGGTGGTTATGCATTTTCTGAGAATCTCTCAAAGGAGAACATTGGCTGAATATGAAGGTTGTTCAACGATTTCACTCTGGATATAGCTGTAAATGTAAGTCCTTGTCGTTCTATTTTTCCAATGTCGATAGTTGCTCTGGATAGCGTTAGGCCTTGGGATTTGTGTATGGTAATAGCCCATGCCATTGTGAGTGGAATTTTCCTACGACTGCCCAATGATATAGGTATTATCGGTATACTTTTGGGGTCATTTGCATTCCATGCTGGCCCACTATAATTATCGATCCTTGCCACAACATAAAGTGGAACATCCGGTGGTATGGAACCAAGGCTGTAAACTATCTCAACAACTTCACCTAAAGCTCCATTTACAAGGCCTACTTGTGTCCATATGTTGGTTGTCAGCATGATGCGCTGCCCTCTACAAAGCAATACCTGCTTTTCAAGCTGTTCATCAGTAGTTGCATTATCTGCTTCAGCCCTGGTGGTAGTTGCAGTACTTATTGTAATTAGACGGTTTAACAATTTCAACATTCTTCTATTGTGAAGTCTAACTAAATCATTGGTAGCAAACAAGTGCATTGAATTGTCGAACATTTCTTTTTCGCTAGAGGTGAGATGCTTTTCTGTGCGTGTTTTTAAAAGTTCCCAATCCTCTTGTGATGCTTTTGCACTGCGTATGTTCTGCAATAGTTGGCGGAATTGTCTTTGTTCTGGAGTCTCGCCCTGTTAACAAAACACTGTGTCTAAGGTGACAACGGTCGTGAACTAGTCCCATAGTGTTTTTGCATTTGAGTGTGATGTGTAAATAGGCTTGTCCAGTATAGGCAGGAGCTGTGCAAGGTCACCTATTAGGATTATTGACACCCCACCGAAATAAAGATGCTATCAATGCGGGAAGGCCTCACGTAGTCTCTCATCTATCTTCAGTATCAACTTTGGTCCTATGAAGCTCATCTCATCAATCAACACATATCTTATGTGTTTCATCTCTTCCTAAAATGTTATTAATGATTGGCCTTGCAGTGGGTACATTTCTTTGACAGGAATGCGAAGCATTGAATGTATAGTTGATGCATGTATATTAAATGCAGCAACCCCTATAGGAGCCAATGTGAGTAGTTGGTTTTGCTGGTGTAGATTGTAACTATCAAGTGCTTTTCTTATGCGAGCAATCAAGTATGATTTCCCTGTACCTGCTGTCCCTTGAATAATCATGTGTAATGGTTTATTTGACTGATGTTTGCTATGGTTGATAATATGTGTGAGTGCTAGTTTTTGTTTGGAAGATAATGTATAGTCTGGGACATCATACTTAGTTGGAGCATGCCTTTCATGGCTACATGGTTTCTCCATGTTTATAAATTGTGTGGCAATTTCATGAAGCTCTTGGGGCAATGCAAGTTGTTCCCATCTGTAGTTGCTATCAAACTCATGCCTGCCAAGCAGGTCAAGCTCATTTAGGCTAATGTTGTTTGAGGGGCCCATTTGAGAAAATAATTCCCATTCATTCATTTCTAGCATGTCCCTTTTGTCCATGTCAATTTCACTGTCTGATTCTGCATCGTCGGTGTTTACGTCTGACGGGGCGATGCGTGGGACATGCCATACATCATATTTGGATGTATTCATTTGCTTCCATTTTGCAAGTATTGTATCCTTAGTTATCCCTATGTCAATTTCCAAGCTTCGGAAGTGCTTGTACAGCAGGAGCTCACTCCAACAAAAAGTTTTGAACTGGTCTGAGTCCTCGTCTGGCATGGTGTAGAACTTTGGGAAAACATTGACAATTGCTTTGACCTTTCTTTCTTTCCACTTGCATCCCTTGCGACCCGCAGAGTATGAGAAAGATCATGCAGATTCAAGTAGCATTGTTGTCTCCAATTCTGGAGGTCGATTAATGTACGAATGAAGGTAGCTAGGCTGTAGATGGCTTTCATGTGGGCCTCTTGTTATTCGATGGAACATTTTGCGTCCAACATTCAAAGATGTAAAAGGTCGATTACAAACATTAAGCGGCAATTTCTGAAGCATATGGCATGTTTCTTGTGCTCCAATATCACGCTCTGCCATGATTTCTGCCATGAATTTTTGATATGCTGGGAGGGCCGAGACATCTTGTTTTTGGGTTGCAGATATTCTTGCTAGCATGTCAGTACAAGTCTCAGATGCTCTCTCTGCTTGTGATGCATATTTGGCAATGTATTTTAGAACAATTGCTCATGAGATGACAGGTTGACAATCTATGTTGGCTCTCCAGATTGAAATCATTTCTGGATTGTGTATGTTTAACCTATCATCATTTCGTGCAGGTTCATATTGTTTTGTCCCACAGTTGTCACGTGATAGGGTAGATATAATTTTCTCTTTCCATGGAGCTTTGTATCGACATTCTACCTTTTTCCCTTTCTTTCATAAGCATGTCCCCTCTCTGCATTTTGTGTGCCTTTGGACACGATTTATGATCTCTTCATAGTTATGAGAGGGGTTTGTAGCAAATATTTATGTTGTGTCTAGTAAGCAAGGATCATCTTGGGAAGATCAAAAAATTAGGTTGTTTCTTGCTGATGCAGCACGGGGATTCCAAGCACTGACATACCTGTCAAAGAATTTCCTAGCCTGTTGAACTGCTACACTGTCATCCCAATCAAGTTTATCCATGTTTGGTGTGTCATAGAGCCAGAGGAATCCATGTACATGTGCAGTGCCATGATGCTGCCATTCATACCTGTACCAGTAATCTTTTGCATTGAGGAGTTTCTCAATTACCTCTTCGCGAAACACTGTGAATCGCTGATGCAAGTACAATGATATGGTGTGGGGGTTGTTGACTACATTTTCTAAGCGCTGTTTATTTGTTTGCATTCCAATCGGCACACCATCCAAGATCAAACATTGTAGGTCTGGCCACTTTGTGTCTGCTGCACTTAATGTGAAGAATAGAGTGGGAGACCCTATCTAGTTGATCATATTTGTTAGTTCAGCACGACATTTGTTCCAATATGGTCTTGTGCCTCGCATTGAAGAGCCAAAGTGCATGAGCTCTTGAGCTAATTGTGTGTTAGGTAAGTTTTTCAAGTGTGCTCGAAGGTCCTCAATAGTGGTTGGCATGTTCTCTTATGCATTTTTTTTTATGAAAACTACAGCAAGCCCTTGGCTACAATGCCACATCATAAGATTAAGCATGAAATATCAGAACCTTGGATGCCTTCCAAATCTATGGTCATGAAATCTCATTAAGTGGAGTGCATACTCATGCATGTGCAATTCCCTAATTCGTGGTTGCATTTGTAGTGCAACTCCAGTTGGAAAGAGTGTTGGAAATGCCATATCAAGCAACCCCTTAGTATTGTATTCATTTATCGGTGATGAGTTTATTTCAGGCCAGTTTATAATGTTGTTTGTGTTGTCGTCAAGGTCTAATGTTTTCTTAATAATTTCTAACTCACAGCATCTATTTGGAAGTCTAGCCATAAATGACGATGTGTTTACTGTGCTGCATTCAATATCATCCCCATCAGAGGCAATTTCATTATTTGGAACGACCATGTCTGCATTGGTTTCAACGGTATGTAGCATATTCGATATGTTTGTTCTTGCTTCAGGGAATTGCTCTAAGTGCTCAAAACTTATTGCAACATCATGATAGTATGGGTCATATTTGACGTTGTATTGCAACGCATCTCTGATATGACTTCTACTGACATAACAATCATAATAATGACCTTCTGTATGCAATCTTCGAACTATGAGAATGTCCAACTCTTGTATTCTTTGTGGAAGCACTTTTGAAATGTTAGTGATATCTTGTGGGAAGCTAATTGGGTGGCCACTATATCTATATTGGCCTCCAATAGTGTGGGTTACTTGTAGTACTGGGCTGATTTTGGCAATGAGCATTTCCTCCACTTGGGTGAGTCTTTTCAAAACAAACGGTTGCTCTCCTGGGTCCATGTTGTTGAGTGCAGAGAACTGATGGATGCCTTTCTCAGTGAAACATCTCTTACAAGTTGTGTTAGCACCTGATGAATGGACGTGCATGCCTGGGTAACATTCCTTGCATACAATGCATGTTTTTCAGTTGGACAGTGCATCTATTCTTTGACGAAATTTTTTCATCACCATCATGAAGTTATCATTGTTGTTGCATGTTGTTCCATGTTGATCTAGGCATGTTTGTTTCTGTAAAGATCTATTGCACTTTTCTGCATTTATTTCCTCCCTATGACGATCATAGTAAGCTCGACTATTCTCACAATCTTGTAGTCTTTGGGCTTCTGCTAGCTGGGGGCTATTTTGACTTTCATGCAATCTTTTTAGTCACCTTCAAGTAGCTATCTCTTCTCTATGGCGAGCATAGTAAGCTCTATTTCTTTCCCGGTTTTGTTGTTTTCTTACCTCCTTTTTATATGGGTCACTTGCATTGTTGCCTATTGAGGAGTCTGCCATATGTGGGTCTGGACATGTCAGGGTAGATTAGGAATAAGAGCATAGCAAAACCAGATGAAAAAAAATGCTTATATAACAAAAATGTAGATGAACATGTAAAGATATTCCTCATTGGTTGACGAATGCATGTTGCAATATGAGAAGGAACACAATTTGGAGGTACAAGAGAAAGGTGCAGATGTAAGCTGCTAAACAAACATGTGCATTTTTTTGTATATCAAGAGAAACAATATTTTACATATTTGTATCCATCTAAAGGCATTAACATGATAATTTTCTAGAAAGAAAAAGATATTGCCATAGTTATTTACAACATGAATTTTTTTTGCCATGCATGCCATCTATAGTCATACCACACTTGTAAAGAGAGCATCACAACTATATCAGGGTCTGTAGTATGGCTAGGGTGAACCTGCAAGTTCCACAAGCTGTGGTACAACAACGGGCTCAATGGGGGGAGGAGCTCTTGCATTGCATATTTCTTGGATTTTTTTGAGCAAAAAACTATTCTCTTCAATGTAATCTAGTTGTTCGACCCTGGAAATGGTTGCTTTTAAGCGTTGCTCTGCATTGTACATTTCAAGGTTACAACGCAATGTGAATACATAATGCTTGTTCAAGACACTCCTAATCACCTCTTCCACATTTCTATCAGCAGCTTGATCAAATTGTAGATTATATAGTTTGTCTGTAGGCACGCCCATGAGTTGTGTCGCCCCTTCGTCGAATGCAATTGCCCATATTATATTTGTGTGGTCCTGCAACTTGACTTGAAGTATATACCTATAGTCACAGGTATCACATATTGCATTACATTTTCCACAAAACCACTTTCCATCATTTGTCTATGATAGTCTTTTCTTACAAGGCTTGTTACTTGAGCGGGAAGGGCATGCTGGATAGCAAAATGAGTCAGTTTTTATGAATCGTTTTGTTCCCACCAATGTGCATTGTAGAGGTTGAGTTGTACTTCGAGCCTCTTCACGAATGGCATTGATCATCAGTCTTCTAGTAGGTGGGGGCATGTGAAAGGAGGTAGTAGTTAAAGCCTGAATGGCAGCGTCATTTTCTTTGAACCATGTTTTAATCTGTTCTAACTCTTCTATTTGAGGGTCAATTGATAGTTTTGTAGTGGATGAGGTGTTGATCACCTTTCCATTGAATTCAAAGACATGCCCATTTCGAATAGCAAGAACTGGCGATTCACGCATGAGGTATTTCTCATGCAGCTATGCACCCTGCATTTCGGCTAACGCCCCCCATAAAGTAACATTTATATTTGTGTTGGACATGTCAAGAATTGTTAAGGTTCATCTTGTGACCTCTGTCCCATCTCTTCTCCTGATTGTGGTGCATGGATGTACACAAGTGACAATTCCAATTGCATCAACATTTGAACCGTTGCTTTTGCTTACCAATGCATTGAGGGGTGTCAAAGAGTAGTGCTCTTTAGGGATGGAATCATCATCTTCACAGAGGGAAACCCTTGAGTAAGGCATAAGAGAAATTTCCAACCCGCTATTAAGCTTGTTGTAGACTCTATTAGCAGGTCAAACCGTGCCTCCAAAAAATGTGTATATAGCTCCTTCGATAATTTTATCACAATGGGTGTGAGTTGTTTCATTGAAGCATGTAACATGTGTCTTAGTTCCTTCACAATCTATGATATCAAAGGTGAAGATATGGCCACTTCCTTTCTGTGTGGTGTAGCTACGTATATCAGTCTTCACAGTTACACGACCTTTAATAGTCCACCTTGGTTGAAATGGATTCAAGTTTTTGATAGGCGTTATTGTCAGTGGTGCCTCCTTTGGTAGGATTGGATTGACCCCAAATAGTAGACGTCGAGGAGCTAGTCTTTCAGGAACGCAAGGGTTTTTTGAAGAAGTGGCCAAGCTAGAGGGTTCTCCTGTTGAGCGCTCAAGTTGTTCAAGATGTTTTGTGCATAGGAAAACTGGCTCCCCAACAATAGCATGTGTTGTGTGCACAATATCAAAGTCGACAATAACAATCCACCTAAATATTCAAAGTGAGATAAAGTATAAGTAACAAAATCTAAGAGGAGAGTAGGTCTCACTTATTCCTGTGCCATGTATAAGTTAGATCATGAGCATACCATGTGCTAGCTGTTTGAGGACAGCTATATCTTTTCAGGTGCACGATGGAGCCAGGTACAAGCACATTGGATTCTATGTAGGAGCTATATTTAGTTGGCAACGATGCTTTCTGCTTGTGCACACCATCAGAGATTTCCAACCTATATCGATTGTTGTGTGTATATTCAAAGCCAAAACTTGAGATAGCTATGACTTGGACATGAGGTTCCAAAGTGACATTTCCTCCATGCATCAATCTAATTGCATCTGGAATCAACAAGGTTGCCATGGTGCAAGGCAATGAGAGAATCCTGCACAAATGTATTGGATGTAAGGCACTTGTGCAAAGGAGTCAATACAACAACCCTTTCATCAAACTATAGCAACTTATTGGTAGATAAATTCGAGTAGTCGAAAGAAGAGCCAAGCAACTAAATTGAAGTTGGGTGCAAGTAGCAACATGGATAGGAATAATTCAATTATGCACATTTTTTATGAACATCTACCTCATTATGTGGAGTGAGGAAAGGAGAATTAGATACTCTCTAGGCAATTTACTATCAGTTGTACTAATTTTTAGTCAGTTGCATACATGGAATATGTATAGTTTTGATTGCAACAGATCAAAGATACATGTGTATAGTTCAAGTAGAATAGATTCAAGATACATGGAGTGAACAAGACAAAAAAGTAGAACGTAGATACATTGAGTCAATTGCCGTACTGGTTGATGCATATGTACAATGGAAAGGACCAAAGGAAAAAGTAGTAGAGTGGGGGGGAAGGAGTTGTACATTCTTCCCACTACATAGTAGATTTCCAAAAACCAGATATAAGGTTTTACTGCTTGTTGTGCTAGGAAAAAGAAGGGGCTGGATGATTAGTAGGCGTTGTATTACATTCCATATCAAGAGGGAAGGCATGCTCCTCATCTTCAAAACAAAAAGCCATAAGTTGTTGTCGTCATGTTTTGTCACAAAGAAAAAACGATTGTCCCCAACACCACAAAAAACAAGTAGCTATCTTAAGCAAGCTATTTACAATCTACTTTATGTCTGCTAGGAGTTGTAGAAAATCTTCCTTAATCCTAGTACCATTTCCCATTCCATACAATGCATCATATTTCATTGCTCGAAGGAAGTCGCAATACGCATCCAAAACAAAATAAGCTGTATGGAACTTTTGGACTGCCTGTTGCACCATCTCGATGTCATGGTTTTCCACTTGGAAGGCTTCTTCGCATGTATTTTTAGCATCTTTAGTAGTCTCTTCACAACCTCTCACAATGTTCTCTGCGAGGACTGCAACATTGCTCTTGTAGATGCCACTCCAAATAACAGAAGAAGAGTCTGAAGGTGAGGGAGGAGCATCAGTAGCTTTTGATCCTGTAATGTCTCCCTCAGACGAGCTGCTAGATATTGTGATAATGTCTGCTGGTGGGTGCAAGTTTTCCATCACCTGGGGAGTTTTTAAATAGGAACAAATGTGATTATTTTATGACAATAAAAGTTGCATGTGTGTGATTTGTAAAAGGACACTTGGCAATGGGGTGGCAAAATGACAACCACAATGGAAACAAAATCTTCACTAAGGAATTCTTGTAAAATGAAATAATGATTATCTTTACGAGCATGTTTGGAATTGATGACGGGAGATCTTGTATTAGTTGAATTAGTCATATATTTGTCCTTAGATCAACAAATAAAAAGTCGCATTTTTTTATTTTTTTTTAAATTCTATCCTAGGAATAGATTTAAAATTAAACTACACTTTTTTAAGAAATAGCATAGATCAATACACAAACATACAAATTCGCTTATATAAGAAATAGCATAGACCAATACACAAACATAAAAATTCGCTTATATGCATAATCAAGTTCAAAAAATTTAAATATAGATAAAAAATTCTGATTATATTCATGATGTTATTTTCCTTTTAACAATAAGGAAGCAGGACAATTAAATCCAAAATCTATATACATAACTATTATTAAATTCCACCCACTACTTTTTTTTTTAGAAAGCACATTTATTCAAGCACATGTAAGCCTAATCTTTGCAACATGAAAAGTGCGTTAGTTTAAGGTCTATAAAAGTATGCATTGCAATGAAAATAAACATAGAGGATATAAACTGATGTAATTAATGGGTGAGGACTTGTGAATAAAATGGAAATCTAGAAAGATGTGTTCACTATATGTCTATATAGACCCTTTTCCCAATTCGCTTTTAGTTGAGAAAATCTAAATGGCAATATAAGTGGATGAAGTATCTGGAATTAAGAATAACACTATCTATAAGAATCAAGAATAAACTTATCTGGAATTATAATAGTAATGTTATTATTATTCCACCAATTAACAATAACATTATTTATGATAGTAATTTTATTAGTATACCACCAATTAACAATAACGTTTTTTATTTATAAAATAGTATTACTAAATATAATGTGTACCATTAATTGTATCCCATTACTATACTACCCTTTTTTGTATTTATAGTTTACAAATTTTACCACAATACTTATTATTTATTCTTTCTACAATAGTACGATTATTTTACTCAAAAGTCAAATATTCCTTACTACCAATATTCCACATCCCCATCGTACTTTAATATTATTATTTTTATTTACCTCAATCTAAACATAAATAATATTATCCCAACATATAACTCTTTGAAAATGGCACCATATACTTTTTAAAATCGACAATTGAATCATTGGTAATATTATTAATTATCTCATCTAAACATTATAACTAAATCATTAAGCTTATACTGATGCTAAAGTTTAACCCGCATTTAATGTCAATTTACCTTACTAAAATTACTTCTATCTAAATAAAAAATAATAATATCAAATAACTAACCCATTAAGGATAATACGAACATTTACTCGCAAATTAACCCTTTTTATAAATTTCAATTTTTTTAATCTCAATTTACCTTACTAAAATCACTTCTATCTAAATAGGAAGAATAATATTAAATAACTAACCCATGAATGATAATACTAACATTTACTCACAAATTAACCCTTTTTATCAATTTCAATTGTTAATCTCAATTTTACCTTACTAACATCAAATATCCAACCCATGAATAATAATAGTAACACTTACTCTCACAAATAACCTCTTCATACCAAGAATAATATTTACTCCTACTACAATAGTAATTTTATTGTCACTTTAATAATACAAGATAAAATTACTCTTCAAAATAATGTTATAACTATAAATCACATTGTTTTATAACAACCATTCAGCTGGCATTTCTATTATTTTATAATAAGAAGTGCTATTAATTTTCAATTGTCCATAATAATATTTACAATATTTATGACATTATTATTATGTTATTTGATAATGCAAAATGATTTCCACATTCCACAGAGGGAAACATTGCTTTAACTTCATTCGATAAACAAAAAAAACTTAATTCCATCCGACAACGAATAAGCTTATTTAATCAGTTCAAAAAATACACTTTTAATCTTCTATTTTTGCCTAGTAAATAAATGAAGGTAAAAGGAAAAAAAACGTACGCTTCCCTAATAATTTCTATGGGATATCATCGCACATTTACTGTCTACTACAGGAATATAGTATTCCTTAACACCAAGATTTCACATTTTAGTTTATTTTATTTCTATACGTGGGGTAAAACCCCTTGAGTACTCACAGTTCCAACATGCATTAATAGTATTTTTTTTTATTTACCTAAGTCTAAACATAAATAATATTATCCCAAACATATAACTCTTTGAAAATGGCCACCATATACTCTTTAAAATAGCCAATTTAATCACTGGTAATATTATTAATTATCTCACCAAACAATATAGCTAAATCATTAAGCTTATACTTATGCTAATGTTTAAATTGAGTTTATTGTCAATTTAGCTTACTAAAAGTACTTCTATCTATATAAAAAGAAGGTTGGCAGTTTTAGTTTAGTTGAATGTTTTTTGAAAGATTTTTTAGTTGGAGCCTATCAATCAACACAGAAGTCCTCTTAATTGATATTTATAATAAACGTAATTTGGAACTGGCTGTCATTCCCAAACTCCCATTTAGCTTATTAACTTATTCCTAGCTATGTGATTTAGGTGACCATTTTTACACTGCTAGAACTATTCATTTACAATCCCGACATTTTTTTATTTTTTGCAGAACATACATTAGCAACCTAACACTTTCATAGCGGGCCACCATTATACAACACAACTCCTAAGCCTATCACTATATTGGTAATAATACACTTGAATGAGGTGCAAGTCAAGGTTTAATTAGCGATGGGTTCATGTTGGGTGACTCCTTATAGACGAGTTTCTTGGAGGGTAAACATCAAATTCCTTCCAACGACTTAAATGTCTAAGTTTGGACAATTTAGTTTACTACAAGAATGGTTGACTCTAAAATAGTTATTTTAATATTCGTGTTGGGGGGGGGGAAACTTAAGAATCTCTACATCCAAAATACTTAGATGTAACTGACTTGTCTTTTTTGAGTGCAACTTATTATTAAATCTTTCAAATCTAGCGTGAGCCCCAAATAACATTTAGTAATTGGATAATTTAGGCATTGCATATAAGGCATTGCATAATGGGCTAGGTAGATTAAATTATTATTCTAGGCTGGGTTTCTACCCAACAACATGGTGATGATTTAATATTAAGTGTTTTAGTAGAGGATACTAAACCATATTTAAAAAATTCATGTAAAATAACTATTTCACAAAACATTACTTTATAGGGTATGTGCAAACTAACTGAGCAATGAGTCCAAAAAGTTGAATAAGGTAATTAGCTTAAATTCGACAAAGTTATTATAGTTAAGAGGGTTGAGAATATGCAATATCCATATTTTATAGAAGGGCAAGAAAAATACAACTAACAATTATTAATCCTCTCTTTACAATGACAATGTTAATATCCTAATAGTTCTCTTTGTAATAATATTTCCTTAATATTAACAATGTTAAACTCAAAATAAAATATCTCTTTCCTATACACAATGTATTTATTTATTTAACTACTTATTCATCCCCAATATATATATATATATATATATGAATACTATAATTAATTAGTAACATTATTTACTTCCATCTTTTAAATTTATTTACTATAGAATGGGAAATTTCCTTTCTTTTAAAGAAAATTCGATTCTACCTAATTCTTTACCCTTTCTTTCAAAAAAACAAAATTAATCCTTCTTAGTTTAGATACTTCCCTTCTTCACGGGATGCGGGAACATATCCTTCTTTTATTTATTGTTGTCATTATTTAAATGACTGAAGAAAATGGGGTCATATTTTTTATTTATCTTTGATTAGTTTATTTGATATTTTAATCAAAGCTTTGAGATCAAATCTCTATTTTTCCTTTTTGATTGATTTATCTTTCTGATCAAATATGTTTATCTCTTTATTTAATTCATCTTTACTTTATTCAAATATTTGAATTATCTTTTACACTTGGTCTTTTAACTTGTTTAAAGCTTTGATTAGTTTATTTGATATGTTAATCAAATATTTGTGATAAAATCTTTTTATTTATTTATTTAATTCATCTTTTAGTTTATTCTAATATTTGAATTATCTTTTATTTTGATTTATTTTTCCGATCTTTAATTTATTTATGGTAAGGTTTTTTATTTCATCGTTTTTGATTTGTCTTTGTAATTCTTATTTATTCAAATATTTGAATTATCTTTTAAATATATATTTATATCTTTGTGATTTATGTTTGATTTTTCCTGTTGATCAAATCTTTTTTGATCTATTTTTTAAGTTATTTATAATAATATTTCTGACATCAACCCTAACTATATCTATTAACCCTAAACTTGACAACAAACCTAAATGTAAACCTAATCCTAATGTTAACACTAAACCTAAGTTTGATGCTAGTAACCCCAATTATTACCCCAACCCTAACTATATCTATTAAACCTAAACTTGACAACAAACCTAAATGTAACGCTAATCCTAATGCTAACCCTAACCCTAAGTTTGATGCTCTCTCCCTTTCTCCCTCTCTCTCTTTGAATTATTTATTTGATTTTTGATTTTTTATTCTTTGATCATTCAATTTATCATGGTAAACATTTTTATTTGATCTTTTTGATTTATTTTTATCTTTGAATTATTTAGTTGATCTTTTAGTTTATCTATAATAAATATTTTGAATTCTTAGTAATTTATATTTATTTGTTTTTTGATCATATCTCTTTGATTATTTATTTGATCTTTCACTTTATATATATATATATATATATATATATATTTTTAAATTTATCTATGATAAATATTTTAAAATATTATGATGTATCATTTTGATTTTTTAATCTATATATGATAAATATTTTAAAATATTGTGATTTATTTATTATTATTTTATTCATTTATTTTAATTTTTTATTACATCTGGGTGAGAAAGGCAAACTAAGCCCTAATATTAGTAACACAATATTACTAACCCTATTTTTTTCATGAAAACCAATTTATGCCCAGATGACTACTTGAGGAGAAAACCCAGATTCTTGTATAATACTAATCTTCCAATTTGTAACATCTGTGGTACCATTTTTTTTCTTTTAATATTAAACATCTTATCATGTGAACTATGCAAGCGCTATAGAGAACACAATGCTCACTAAGTTTTATTAACTTAGACAACGTCATGCTGCAACACTCTCTCTTATGCATTCGAATTAATGGGGAGACAGGCTTAGCTAGAAAATGAAACAATTTTTTTTTTAAATTGAGCTAATTAACACTCTTAAGCACTTAAGGCGTTATAAAAAACATCATAAAGGTTTTCCTTTTGTCTGAAGTTGACAATATAACTTTATGCATTAATTCATCTCTCCAAGGGTCACGATAACATTATTCAATAATGGTATTAGTTTTATTTACTCATGAAGTATAATAGTAATTATATTACTATTCCACCAATTAACAATAACATTTTTTTTAAGATAGTAATTTTAATATTATAACACCAATTAACATGTCATGCCTGAAAAAAGGAATTCATCGAAAAGCCTAACAATTCTTTTTTTAGAAAAACACATAAGCTAAAGTAATATTTATGTATATAAGTTTTTAAGTTTTTCACATTTTTCCATAATATTTTGTTTTTCTAAAAGTACTAATAAATAATATAAATATAATGATATATGAATAAATTATAATCATAATTTTATATATACATCCCCTTTACTTCTTAAAAATTAACCATTAAATTACCTTTAAATATCTTTAAACATTATCTATTAAAATAATGTTCTTTAGATATATTTAACCTCCCTATTTCAAGTTCTTAATTCATATTCTATAACCTACTTTTTTTTTAGCCTTCCTAGAATTTCTCACGTTTCTTTCTTTTCGTTTTTACATGCATGCTTTTAAATTATAAGTTCTAATTTCAAAACCGTTAGTGGGTGAGAGAAAATGGGGTAGGGGAATTTTATTTTCTTTACTTTAAGATGTTAAAAATTTAGCTTATTATTCACTCTTCCATAATATTCTCCATGGAAACGGTGACAATTAAAAGCATTCTATATTTTATTTTATTGTTTAACCAATACTATTACTCTATACACTTACTTTTTACTAATTTATCTCATTCATAACTAAATAATGAATAAGTAATTAAATTTTGTTTGATATTTATATGAGCTCTAAAGTGATGGCATAAGATTACTATTTTTTTCTTATCCACATTAAATCACAATAATCTTTTTTTTTTTATCATAACTCACCATATAAATTTCTATGTTAATTAACTCACTTCTTTGGGAGTTAAAATTACAAATCCATTTTTAAAAATAAAAATAAAATTAACAATACTAACATCAATAATATTATTATTAACCCATCAGCATTGAATACTATAATGATTTTTTTTAATCTTATATTATTATTATTATTATTATTATTATTATTATTATTATTATTATTATTATTATTATTATTATTATTTCTTGTATCCCATATTAATGATAATAATAATGATATGATTAATTAATCTTTTAACAAAAATCTTATAACTGTCAATCAAAATGATAATAATAAAATCAATATCAGTTTAATCTACCTATCCAATGGGTGCCGTAATCTGTAACTTACACTATTGCGAAATATTTGCTTTACAAGGGGTAAACTTACAAAAAAAATACCAGTAGCAATCTAAGTTATGGCCCAGCACGGGATTAACGCAACTTGGGCGGTTACATAAAAAAAATAGAAACAATATCTGTCAATTTGGCATTAGAAAACAATTTGGTTTATCAAAATAACAGTGTAAGTTGAAGGCAATTCACTACCTCTCTTTTTTTTTCACATTATTTGTTTCTAATTGAGAGGATAGCAAGCAGATCAATCGTGGAAGACAATGTGGGAGCACGCTGAGAAATTGTAATTGCGGAATGAATAGAAGAATAAGATACAAACAAATACAAACAAATATTTCATTTTAACTATAGTTTTCCTTAATTGTATCTTAGGGAGAACTTCTTTCGAACATTTGGATGGAAAACAACGCCCCACTTTGCAAACCCAGTCAGTACTGCCGAAGTATTAAATGATTCATGAGTATAATTATTTGGTATGGGACATGATGTTGGCAATTACCATGAACTGGCAGAAATATGGATTTTAATCAATACCACCTAACTTCTAGATATTGGGTGCGATCCTACCAACTTATGATGGGATTGCATTTAAACAGGCAGGGGCCATTATCCTAAAACCATGTTGGACAGCTAGAGATTTCAACTTTTTTGTTTTTTTACCATTATTGTTCGCTTTTGACACACGTTGGATATCTTTTCACCGACGCTTGACCATCCGCCCCATCCTACAGTTAATATACTAGTGTGAAGGAGTGCCATTATCAGATTTTAACTCAAGAATCATACAACTCTGAAGTTCGATTTATGTTTCAAATCAACTTTCTAGGTTTCATTAAACATGCATGGAAGTTGTTGTCATAATATGTATTCTTCTAACTTTCATGTTGTCTCCTATAGCTATTGATGCCAGACCTACCCCATCCCAAGGAATTTAATTCCAAATCCAACAAGAAGTCTAGTCTTGTACGCTAAGTTCCTTCCAAATATGAGTTCTTATACTATTCATTGATGTACTAAGGCCTAGTCTCTGGAATTTTCTTTGCTTCCATTCGCGTGCTTTGTTTTAGTTTAGCTCGAACTGTTTGCTGTAATATATCTTCTTAGGTCTCCACAGTAGAGCCCAGGGTGGAGAGTTGCAGTGGGAAGAGTTTTCGAGGTTAGCTGAGATCATTCATACACCATTTCCTCTTCTCAACTGCATTATTGACCAACCTCTCTCTTCCTTCCTTATTTATCTATCAGTTCTATTCATAAACCTGCTTTAACGCAGAATAAACCGAGCTTTCATTTAACAGATTTGTTTTAGAATGAAGTGAAGCATAGCAGAATAAGGATATAGCCACCTACAAATTTGTCCCAGACAATACACAAAAAAATATTATCAAATTCGAAGAATCACAATATTCAGACTTAGCATGGGCTTACAGATCCTTGCCATCAATTATATATGTAGATATAAACTAAGAAATTAACATCAAATTTGTATGGCACCAAATCGACCAGCTAAATATGAAATGAACTATCTAATAACTCTATGCAACTGCGGCCCTATTTTCTGAGCAATATTCGTAGTGGAAATTACATTCTAGAGTAGATTTGTGAGTTCATTGAATATCAAGGAGTATAATGCTTAGACTTATAACAGCAAATACAATAACTCTGCACAAACTAACTCGTAAGTGCAAGAAAGGAACTTGGGAAGTTGTAGATATCTCAGCCTGCAATGCAATAGCCAACAGATGCCAAAATGACCCGTCTAGTCAGAAGCAACACAAAAAATGGTGCTCTCCAGATCTCGCAAGCCACAGCAAAATACGGGAATTTGACAACACAAAGAATGGCGCTCTCTAGATCTCAGAAGTCGTTCTCTTAACCCCTTTTTCCCAGCCTGCATTTATGATCTAACAACTATTCAGTGACTTTGTAAATGCCAGGGAATAGACGCAGGCTAGGGGAGTGGTGCAGAATGGTGCGAACGGATCCAACCCATACCTAGTGACGCCAAAAAAGGATGAATGGGCATGCCTCACTGAAATTACGGCAATTTTCTGACGGAGAGGACAGTGGATATGGAAATTTGCTGATGGCAAGGACAATCAAACTTTCCCAGTCGATTCCCTGTCTCAGGTGAGAATCCAACCGGAATATCAGACATGAGACTTTCCCGGTCGATTCCTCACCTATAATAGCCTATCGGCTAATTAATAAAGACAATCAATAATAAATTTCATAATTTTATCCCACAACAATATTAAATATTACTTATATATATTTAATCATACACAACATAAAATAGTAAAATGACATGATATGTAATGGAAATAGAATGTGAGAATAGGTATGAAGGCATGTGTGATAGGATAAAATATGATATAAAATGGGATGTAATTTTCTCTCATCATATGGGTTGAGTGCTTATGTACATCAAATGTTTCATCCACACATTCCCTTCATGTCGACTTGTGTTGATATGCACCTATCTATAAATCATTTTGCATTACATTGAAAGAAGTGTTAATATTGTTCTTGGTCCTCTCTATCCTTAGATAGGACCACATCATGCATTGGTGGCTTACCAATTGAATTTATTGTTTATTCTTTATCTTGGCCAACCTAATTGAAGAATTGAAGTGTTACAGTAGATATAAATGCAATATCATTGTAAGAAAAGTGTGTGTGTGTGACTCATATTGAATATCCAACAAAGATAGTGTTGAATATTGTGAAAGAATAGTTCAATAGTGATTGAACGCATCAATCAACAAAGAGTTATGTTGATAATCTTTGTAATTTCTCATTGTATCCTACTTTGAGATAGTAAATCTCATCAGGTCTCTATATCTTTCTCCTAGAGTTTATTGGTACTTTAGTACTATAAGTCCTAGTTGTAGCTTTTCAGGTAGGCAATGAGCCTTTTGATAAGTCATTTTGGCAGTGAACCTTATATTGTGAGTCAATTGTCACCATGGTTTTTCCCTCATTCAATTTTCCATGTAAATTTGGTATCTCCTTGTGCATGTGTATGCTCTCATTTTCCATCTCTTTATTGTTGATTTAATTACTACTATACCTTTCATTGGTTAAGTTTATTGAAGGTGTTAAAGATTATAAATTTTATAATCTTCTCTATTATTCCTCTAGTTAAAATAAATTTTATAATCTTCTCTATTATTCCTCTAGTTAAAAGTAATATCTTTATCTATTAAATAAGTTTGATTTGTGCTAAAAGTTTCAAGTTCTAGAAGGGGTTAAGTTTTTGTGTAGACTGATTCACCCTCCTCTCGGTCTCTTGAAGTGTCCAATTTTTTTTATAAGAGCCAAGTTCCACCATATAAGCTTAACCACTTGAGGTAAAGATCCAGGATGGCATATGATGACTCATACAAGGGTCATAGGTTTGATGGGACTAGTTACTCATACCGGAAGATGAAAATGGAAGGACACCTAAACTATCAAGGTTATGGTATGTGGAAATTAGTAAAAAGTGGTTATACTACTCCTACCACTCCTATCATAGATCCTGTTGAAATCAAATTGTATGAATACAATGCTAAAGCCAAGAATGCTATTCTATGTGGATTAGTTGATTCACAATTGTTGAAGGTGATTATTTGCAAGTCTACCAAAGATGCTTGGGATAAGCTTAGCAGTATTTATGAAGGAGATTCCAAAGTGAAGCAAGCCAAGATGTATATCTCCAAGAGAAAGTTTGAAACCTTATAGATGGTAGATTATGAAGACATATCAAGCTATATGCTTTTGGTTCAAGAAGTTGTCATTGATATTAATGGTCTTGGTAGAGAACTAAAATAAAGTTAAATTTTGAAAAAGGTTTTGAGATCTCTTCCAAAATCTTATAGTCACAAAGTGTCCACCATTGAAGAATCCAAAGACTTGGATTAGTATTCAATTGTGGAAATTTTTGGTACTATTACTACCTTTTAAATGAGAAATTTTGGTCAAGATGGTCTAAAGGAAGAAGCTGCATTAAAAGTTAAAAAAATGATTGAAGATGAGGCTCCTAATCATAATGAAGACTTTGATGATGTTGAATCTGATTTTGTGAGAGGATTGAAGAAGGGAATAGCCAAATAAAAAACTAAGTGACCTTTTAAATATTTCAATTATGGAAGAATAGGTCATTTTTTATCCATGTGTCTATATAAAGAATTATCTATGATATTAATAAAAAAGACAAGATCAAGAAGAGACTCTTCTCTAAAGTAAGTAGTGGCTCCTTTGAAGATGAGGAGAATGATTCAAATGAAGAAACTCTATTTATGGATTTCAATACTTGTGATAAAAATTATGATGCTGACAAGTATAAGGAGTCCAACTCCTTGAGTGGTGATGACATATTTTTCTCTAATCTGGATCTTGAATCTATGGAACCTAAAGGTTGGGAATTCAATTTTTATAAGTGGAGAAATGACTTTGAAGGAAAACATAGGGCTACATGGGAAGACCTAAATGAAGCAAGAAGTATAAATTAGAAATATGAAAGCTAGCTTGCAGAATCAAAAGAAGAATATGAAAAACTAAGAATTCAAGTAAAGGAAGGAAATTTTTATGAAATCAGACTAAAACATGTTGAAGGTTAAATATCTTCCTTGAAAATAGAGTTTGAAGAAGGAAACGAGACTAGATATTTCTTGATTTAAAATCTCAAAGAAAAGACCACACAAAGATTAAGTCTTGAAGAAGAAAATGCTACTCTAAGGAATGCCCTGAAAAGAGAAAAGGAACAAATTGAAAAAGGAGAGAAGACTAGAATAGATAGTTCAAAATAAAATGAAAAGACTAAAAAAAAAGAATGAAGAGTTTTCCTTGAAGACTCTAAGAAAAATTGCTCTGGAGAAATAAAGAATGCTCATAATGGAAAGAAAGAAGATGGATCCAGTTCTAACCAGAAGCAGAAAGACTTCAAAAGTTCTCCATCAAAAAAACAACATGATCCTAATAGGTTCAATCAATCCTATCTTTTGAATGCATAAGAAAAATGAGAGGGGGGTTGAATCAGTTTTACCTTAAAACTTCAAAAACTTTATATACATTGAGGTCCACATTAATTCAATAAACCCTTAAATATGTTATAATGATTTACAGTGAAAAGAAAAAAATAGAAATTGAAACACAACATACACAAGAGAACACCATATTTATGTGGAAAACCCAAGATGGGAAAAAACATAGTGAGGATTAGCTTGCATTATAAGTAATAATGACATCAATTACAAGGGATCACTATCAGAGGTCTCACTGACCAGAAAATAAAGGCTCACTACCAAAGGCTCATTGCCACAATAAAAAAGAAGATAGAGATGAAATGTTACAAACACAAATCCATCCTAATAAAAAAATGAAAATCCACCACAATATCATCAACACCTTTGCAACATGATTGAAGAATTGTAGACACCTTTTTCTCATTGCATCTAGTAACCTAACACATGAAATCTCACACTACACTTCTTAAATTTGCACTCAAACACTCAACAATTCATATATAATTTTCTATCTATTCTATGACTCAATCCCTCAACAACTCAACTATTGTTTATATCATCTTCAACCTTAAAAACTTTCTCCAAGGTCGGTTATGTACCTTGACCATGTAAATTCAAATTAGGTCGGCACCAAAATATTCCCATGATTTAAGTGAATGAAGGCGGACCAGAAAATTCCTAAGCTACAACCTAAATCCATCCTTTCATGCCACACTACGCTTCCACAAATAACTAATCACCTTCGCAAGTAGTGTAAACACCAAGGTTGGTTGATACCCGTGTAAAAAGAATTAAGCTTTTGAGTACACACTTTCTTTGATCTATCCATAAATCATGGAAAACAAATTTCACTTGAAAAAACTCTAGAATATTCCAAAAACACTTTGAAATCCAACAAACTCCTTTGCAATAACTTTCACTTGCAGAATGTACACACCTAGTATATCCAGACTACTCTACCATACACTTTAACTCAAGAAATTTCCTTTCAAAGTACCAAACCATAAAACTCTTCAACTAAAGAAAGATACCAACACTATAAACACATGTTTCAAATCAACAAGACCTAAACTTGATGCAGAGCATGGAAGCCAATTTACCAACAAACTCAAGTTCAATTGATTTCAACGGGTCTTTAATCACCAAAACCCTATTTAGGGTGATATCTCTCATAAAATGACACTTTCCTTGTAGGTTTTTAGACCTATTTTCCTCAACTTTTCTTATAATTCTAAGCTCAAACCCACAATCAAATAGGTTTTTCAGACACCATCAAAACAATGCACCTATGTTGTCCAAAACCCCAAATTAGGCCACTTTTTCAAAGGGACCCTATTGTAAACTCTCCCTCAAGCCCGAAAATCAATGGGGAAGCAAATATTAGTCAACAAAACCACCGATTTCATGACTTATTTACAAAGACACGTTTCCCAAGATTCCTAATCAAGAAACCCTCATTTTTGGCAATTAACATGGGGATTTATTGAAAAAATATAAACCACACCTTCTCTAACCCTACCACCACTTCAAACACCCTTAATTATGTCTGTGTATGCTTAAAATTTCATTCTCCAACCTTTGTCATCTCTATTTCACCAAACCCTAGTTCAAAACCTATGTTTCAAGCAAAATTTACACAAATTCATTTAGGACAACACAAAATTCCTTCAATTGTCTTCCCTGCTCCAATGAACCATGCACACACCTAAATCATTCCATAGTGATCCATTCCATGGAGCTACATAACAAAAAAGTGGGTGGAATGGCTTAAAATGTCATTTTACACACTCAAAACCCTTAAAATAGAGTATACAGACCAGTCTTCTGTAATTTTCCTCTAAAATGCACAAAATCAAATTAAATCAATACAAACCAAGACTAAAATAGAGTTAGGCTTGCTTCCCACAATATTCAAGCCATAAGAGATCTAAATCACCAAGTACGAAACCTTACAGTTAAAAGAAGCATCAAATTTTCTAGAAAATATAGTAATTGGCAAGGAAAACAAGAAGTTTTATTGATTTTCTTCAAAAATACATAATCTCCAACCTATACCTCAAAAAATGTGATTTATTTTGAACTCAAATACACCAAACTCAACTATCCCAACTAGCCTCAACCACCAAAAAACAACATTCAAAAATCTGACTGTTGGTATACACTATGCACTTTTTTTTCCCAAAATGACATTTTTTCAAATATGTCAAAATGTAACAATATAAACTTAGGGACCTCAAAACATGAAAAAGTTACCTTATTCTATTCCTCTAGACTCAAATTAGACAAAAACATGACCTTAGGCCTTTCACCTTCCCAATGTTGCATTCTTGTCAACTTTTACAATCTTGCACTTTTGTACATCAAATTTGACAATATTGCACATTTACAAAGATGACCCCCTAATACATATCAAATGGTCAATTTAGACCTTATTTACTTAAAAAATGACTTCAAAACATTGAGACAACCCACCATGAAGAAAACTAGACCAAATTCACTTGAAATGAATTGGTGCTCTTGCACCATATACCCGGCCAAAAGAAATATCAAAGCCCCCTTTGAGGACTGTATGCCATCAAACCATGATTCCCTTGATCATACCATGACCACCAATTGGCATATCCACTTGGTGAATCCTTCAAACTTGCATCATTTCTACCTATGAACTGATTTCTTTCTTGATTATTTTGTTCTCCTCATGATGGTTGTTGTTTGATTGTTCTTCCTTTAGGAAATGCTGCTAAATTTGCTTGAATTTTGGTCACTAAACCTTTACTAACTATCCTCTACCTTTTCCCTGTAGCATACCTATCTTCATTCCCTTGTCCTTGTCTTTCTACTTGACTCACTTCATCCTTTCCTCTGGTATTATGCACCAAACACACTATCCTCAAAACCTTTTCAATTTCAGACCTATATACCATTGTATTGTCAATGTTAGGAGCCTCTTCCTTAACAATAATTGACTACCCCTCAAATTTTGTAACTACTATAGGACACATCACTATCCCAGCCAAAATTTCATCATATTTTCTCAACCCACCTTGCTTCATCAACAACAATTCATCCTTGACCTTCTCTAGGCCAGTCTATGACATCTTCTCATCATTTTCCCTTTCTAACTATCCACCATCCTTCAATATCACTATCCTAACATCTATAACTTTTTCTATGGATGCAAAATATATGTTCTTGAATTCCTCAATCTTTACATACTTTTTTCTGCCCATCATAATCACTTGAGATGCCTTTCCTTTCTCCTTCACATCTTCAACCAATGGAGTCAAAGTAAACACATTCCCATCCTTCTTAATCTAATCGGTGTTTTTTCTTCCATCATACATGGCATGTCTATCATATTTCCATGGTCTCCTAAGTAATAGATGAAAACAACTCATGGGTAGGACATCACAAAGTACCTTATCTCTACAACCTCCAATCTGAAACTCAACTAAATCTTGCTCATTAACTAGAAGTGACTAATCATCATTTAACCATGATACCTTATAGGGTGTTTCATGAGGAACTTTCACCAATTTTAACTTATCTACCATTTCACTTGATACCATATTATCAGTGGAACCTGAATCTATCACTACCTTGTATAATTTACCTTTTCTCTTACATGTGGTTCGGAATAGAGCTCTCCTTTGCATTGGTTCCATCTCTTTGGAGGCCTTCAAGAGTTGTCTTCTTAGCATCAAAGATTCACCAACTTCTGGTGCAACAACATAACTTGGAGAATTGATACTTTCACCTTCATCTTCTTGCAAAATTTGGACCCTCTTTTCACCTCTTCTTTCACCCCCACTTGAAGTATCACTAAAATTTCCAGGGCACTTGTATGTCGGATGTCCAAACTCTTGAAAATTGTAACACCTTCCTAAAAACACATTAGAACCTCGTCCTTGATCTATATATCTACCCCTAAAGCTTGTTCTTCCACCTCTAAATCTGCCTCTAGATTCAACCACTTGTTCTTTATCTTTACCAGCATCTTCTTGGTCTTTATTGGACTGTCTTGGGGTAGAAAAGATCCTCTACCTCTAGAAGTACTGCCCCTACCTCTAATTGATTTCTATTGCTTCCTCTTGATTTTTTCTTCTACCTTAGCAGCCAATTGAAAACATTCTTCAATTGTTTCTGGTGCCATGAAACTTATTTCATCCTGAATATTATACCTCATACCATTAAGATACCTTGCTACTTTTTCTTCTTCATCTTCCTCATGCTTTGTCCTTATGCTTAATCTATAGAACTCCCCGGTGTATGCTTGCACATCTATGTCTTTTTTCTTGAGATTTTGAAGTTTTTTAAGCAATTGAACATTGTAATCACTAGGAAGGAACTTACCTTTTAGTTTTGTCTTCATTCTCTCTAAATAGAAGTAATCTTGGTCTTCCCCTTTTTCTGCCTTTCATCTTGTACAAAGTTCCACCACAACAAAGCATTCCCTTTTAACTTGGTCTTAGTCTTCTTCACCTTGTGAACTTCATCTACTTCTTTGAACACTTAATTCTCCATGGATCCTATCCAGTCCAAGAGCTCTTCACCGTCTAATTTACCTCCATACATAGGAAAATCCATTTTTCTATGTCCATCACTTTTCACAACCTTCAAAAGCTTTACCATCCTCACATCCTCTAGGTCCAACTCTTCCTCTTCACTAGAAGTTTCTTCTTCTTCAGAATCACTTTCATCCATAGTGACCCCAGCATTAGACTTCAATCCATCAATCTCATTCTTCAAGGCTTCTAGTTCTCTAGCTTGCTTATCAATCTTTCTAGCAACTGTGCTTCCTTTAGGAGGCATCTTGAATCCTCAAATTCTACCTTTTTCTTTGCTCAAACTTCAACCTTCTCCCTCAAGAGATCTACTTCCTATTCTCTAATACCAATTGATGCAGAGAAAGGAAGCCAATCCATGAAAAAACTCAAGTTCATTTTATTTCAACAGGTCTTCAATCACCAAAACCCTGTCTAGAGTTATATCTTTCACAAACTCAAACTTTCCTTGTAGGTCCACAAACCTATTTTCCTCAACTTTTCTTACAATTCTAAACTCAAACCCAAAATCAAATAGGATTTTCAGACATTCTTTTAGGCTCTTCACAACATACCACAAAACTTCATTAGGTTACTTTGAAACTTCATCAAAAGAAGGTACCTTCATTGTCTAAAACCCCAAATTAGGTCACTTTTTTAAAGGGACCCTATTCTAAACTCTTCCTCAAGCCAAAAACTAAAAAGGGAAGCAACAACTAGTTAACAAAACCATTAATTTCACAACTTATTTATAGATACATGCTTCCCAAGAGTCGTAATCAAGAAACCCTTATTTTTGATAATTTACATGGGGTTTTATTGAAAAACTATACACCAGACCTTCTCTATCCCTGCAACTACCTCAAACACCCTTAATTTCATCTCTATTTCACCAAACCCTAGTTCAAGACCTCCATTTTCAAGAAAAAAATACACAAATTCATTCAGGACAAAAGCACAAAATATCTTCAATCATCTTCCATGCTCTAATGAACTATTCACACACCTAAATCATGACCTAGTGAGCCATTCCACTAAGCTATAGAAGAAAAAAGTGGGTGGAATGGCTTAAAATATCATTTTACACATTGAAAACCCTTAAAACAACGTATACAGACCGATCTTTTGTAATTTGCCTCTAAAATGCACAAAATCAAATGAAATCAACCCAAACCAAGACTAAAATGGATGTAGGCTTGCTTCTGACAAGATTCAAGCCATAAGAGATCCAAATCACCCAGTACGGAACCATACAATTCAAAGAATCATTAAATTTTCTAGAAAATATAGTAATTTGCACATAAAACAAGAAGTTTTATTGATTTTCTTCAGAAATGCAGAATCTCCAACTTCTACCCTAAAAAATGTGACGTATTTTGAACTCAAAGATACCAAACTCAACTATCACAACCAACCTCAACCACCAAAAAATCAACTTTTAAAAATCTGACCATTGGAATACACTTTTGCACATTTTTTCCCAAGATAGTTTTTTCAAATATGTCAAAATGTAATAGTATAAACTTAGGGACATCAAAACATGAAAAATTGGCCTTATTCTATGCCTCTAGACTCAAATCACACCAAAACATGACCTTAGACCTTTCGCCTTCCCAATGTTACATTCTTGTGAACTTTTATAATCTTGCACTTTTGTACATCAAATTTGACAATATTGCACATTTACAAAGATGACCCCCTAATACATATCAAATGGTCAATTTAGACCTTATTTACCTAAAAAAATACTTCAAAACACTAAGACAACCCTCCATGAAGCAAACCAGACCAAATTCACTTGAAATGGATTGGTGCTCCTACACCAAAACCATAATTGTGGAGATATGTGGAGCAAAAACATTTCTCTCAGACACCTCTACAATATAAATCTCACTCTCTAGTTCTTGTAACTTCTTCTAGATATAACAACTCTAAAAACCTCTTATCAACATATCCAAAGTGCATAAGTAGATCTTCAACCTAGAAGAAATGCAGAGCAACACAAGAACATAACCCTGCAACCCAAAACATCATTGTAACACACTTTTTCTTATTTTTATCAAATTTTCTCAAAATCACTTTGAAACCAAGCACTAGAGACACATACTCATCATCTTCAATAATTCCTCAATAAAACTTAACCAACTGCAATATAGAAACTCAACCATAGATCACAAAAGCTTATCACAACAATGCTAGAGTTTGAGACTGGTATCTTTACTAATGAAAAAATAATGTAACTAATAAAAGCATGGATATCAAATACTCACACTCAAAAATCTCCCCAAATAATGATATTCTTCCTCCTTATATATTTTAAATCAATAACAACAGAAGCTTGTTGACATCAATGGCAAGACCAATATACTCATACTTGTAAGAATATCCCCCTTTTTCATTGATGGCTAAAACATGATGTGCAAAACCATCAAAGAAACAATTTCTTTGAATATAAAAAACTCCTCACATTACTTCTCCCCCTGAATAACTTATCTTTTTCGCATGCCTCTCTCTCCCCCTTTGACATTAATGGAAGATGACAACAATATTCTATCATTTATTCTCCCCTTTGAAATAAATAAATTTTCTCACAACTATTTTGCAATAATATTTCCTTTACTGCTTTGTATACCCCCCTTAGGAGCACACACCAAATTGCACCAAATCAACTACCATTGTTGAAGAAAACATACACCCTTCTGACTACAATAACCAACAATGCTACTACCTACTCCCCCCTACGAGGTAGCCACCAACATCAGTCAAAAAAAAGAATGAATCTTGAGATCCACTAGACTAATGCATCTCCTTGGGAATCTAGTTAAAAGGTGGAGGGGCACTAACCCCCAATTTCTCCTAGAGACACCCAAAAGTATCCTTAGGAAAATCCTTAGTGAATATATTAGCAATCTAATCCTTTTTAGGAACATATTCAAGCTCCACTTCATTCTCCATAACCTTCTCTCTTAGAAAGTGATACCAAATTAAGATATGCTTTGTCCTTGAATGAATTACCAGATTCTTTAAAATATTTATTGCACTTGTATTATCATAGAATGTAGAAATAGGCTCATCATACACCACTCTAATATCCTTCAATGTTTTTCGCATCTGTAATACTTGTGCGCAATAAGATGTTGTTGCAATGTACTCAACCTTTTTAGTAGATAAAGAAACTGAATCTTGTTTCATGCTTCACCATGATACAAATCTACATCCAAGAAAGAATGCACCACCACTTGTACTTTTCTTTTCATCTACACAACCATCCCAATCTGCATCTTTATAGGCACTCAAATTGAAATCAATATCTTTTGGATACCATAATCCAAGATTTAGAGTGCCCTTCAGGTATTTTAATATCTTTTTTACTGCTACAACATGTGATTCTCTAGGATCTTGTTGAAATCTAGCCACAAGATAGACTGCATGTATAATATCTAGTCTAGTAGCGATTAGGTATAGCTATCCTCCAATCATTGATATGTACTTTCTTTGATCAGCCTTAGGAGATTCATCATTCTTTCTCAACATCTTCAACATTTCTTTGAAATACTTTGAATTTGAAATGAAAATTCCTTTATTTGTTTGATTGATTTGTACCCCAAGGAAAACATTAATCTCCCCAAACATAGACAGCTCAAATGCATTCTAGATTTCTTCAATAAAATTCTTACACATAGATTCATTGCCTCCAAAAATTATATCATCAACATATACAACCACAATCAAAATTTATCTTTCTCTACTTTAAAGTAAAGATTACTATTTGTGATACCTTTATTGAATCCTTGATGTATCAAGTACCTATCCAACCTTGCATACCAAGCTCTAAGAGATTTGTTTAGTCCATATAATGTCTTCTTCAATCTGTAGACCATATCTAGTTTTCTCTATAAATAAAATCCTTCTAGTTGTTCCATGAATACTTCTTCCAATTCTCCATTGAAGAAAGCAGACTTCACATACATTTGATAAACTTTGAGATCCTTATGTGCTACAAAATCCAAAAACATCCTAATAGCTTTCATTCTTTCCATCGAAGAAAAATTCTCCTCAAAATCTATTCCGTCAACTTGTGAGTAGCCTTTACACACAAGTCTTTCCTTGTTTCTTACCACTTCTCCATTTTCATTTAGTTTGTTTCTGAATGCCCATTTAGTTCCAATTATATTTTTTTTTGCAAGTCTTGAAACAAATTCCAAAGTCTAATTCTTCTCAATCTATAGTAGTTCTTCTTTTGTAGCCTTAGCCTTTACTTAGAAACTGGTTTCCAACCATTTTCACCAGGAGTGAGACTAATTTGTCATCAGTGGCGAATGAGTCCCACTGTTGATTTACAGAAATTTCAGACAACATTCAGAATATTTTAGATTCCTCACTCTCAGTCCAGGTGCACTATGATTCAGCCTTCTCTCTTTTTGTTGTATATTTTGTTCATAATTAATTCATTCATGCATACCTCATTTTGTTTTCAAACATTGCATTTTACATTCATAGTTAGTTTACTACATTGCTTAGTTTCATTTACAACATTTCATTTAGCATCTTACATCTTTGTTTGAGTGAGCCCTTCAATTTTGGTATTGGTAGAGTGTGGTCTAGAGGATTCTATCTCTCTCCTTTTAGGTGGATGATCCTAAGAGTGTAAGAGAAGTACATAGAACCTTCCTCTCCCATTCTCCCATATTCCCCAAAATTGATGGTTCACATGCATGTTTACATCATCCATATTTTGACCTAAATAATTATATTTTTCTAAATAATTTTGGGAAAATATTTGTAACACACTGAAGCATGCTTTCCATATTTTATTGTAATTTTTTATTGAATATATATTTTTTTGTTAATTTTTTATAGGCCATATTTGGTGTTTTCAAAAATCATCATGTACGTCACGCATAAGATGACCCAAACTTATCAATTTTTAAATTTTTCTAAATTAAAAAGAATTGGCTAAAGTACACTTTCATAAAAAGAAAATTCAAGAAATTTTGTTAATAAAAAGTTATTAAAATACTAAAAATCCCTGATAATTCAAGTTTATGGATTTGTTTCATCAAAAATTGATTGAAAAATAGAAAAAAATTCTAATTGTCGAAAAAATTACATATTTAGACTCTACACTGTCTCATCTATAATGGGTTTTAATTTCATAAAAAAAATCTACAAAAAATGTGTTCAAACATATGCCTAAAGTCACTATTTTCTTGTGAGATTGCCAAGACCTTCAACTTGCATCTCAAACCATGTCCAGAGCTTAGGTTCAGGTCCCCAAGCCTTTTCCCGAACTGAAAAACAAAGAAAAAACTTGACCAAAAATTGAAATTTTAAAAAACAGGATCTTGTTTCAAAAAAAAAATAATGATTTTAAGAAATGGGATCTCGTTTCAAAATGGGATCCCATTTTTTAAAAGAAGGATCCTGTTTTGAAATGGGAACCCATTTCTTAAAATCATAAAAAGTTTTTTTTTTATGTTTTCTAGAAATGGGATCCCATTTTGAAAACGGGATCCCACTATTTAAAAAACGAGATCTCGTTTTGAAAATGGGATCCAGTTTCTAAAAAACATAAGAAAACAATTTTTTAATGAAATGGGATCTTGTTTTAGAGTAGAATCCCGTTTTTAAAAAATTGGGATTCCATTCTAAAATAGAATCCCGATTTAAAAAAAAGGGATACCTTTTTAGAGTGGGATCTCATTTTTTACAAAAACGGGATCCCATTTTTTCCTCAAAGTCCCAAACCTAAACGAGATATCGTTTATTAAAAAATGGGATCCCATTTTATTGAAGTTGATTTTGGGTTTTTTGCTAAGGCAAAAACTTCCACATTTCATGAACTCATCTTCTTGAATTTACCCCACAAGAGACAAGGAATTTTTTGTTGGAGAAGAAGTGGTGGTATATTTGAGGAAAGAATGATTTCTCGTAGGAACATATAATAAGCTGAAGATGAGGAAGTTTGGACCATGTAAGATTCCTAGAAAGTTTGATTTTGGAAATGCATATGAGGTGGAGTTACCAGATACACTAGGTATATCACTTATTTTAAATATTGTAGATGCATATGAGTATCATGAAGGATAGTCAAGTGGCAATAGCAATGAAGTAGATTTGATGGAACAGGTACCATGACAACCACTAGAAGAGATTGAGAAAATTTTAGATATCAAAATCGAAAAAATCACTAGGAAAAAGAAGTACAAGGAATATTTGGTGAAGTGGAAAGGTAGACCAGTGGAGGATTAACCATTGATTTCGTAGGCTAAGGTGGACCATTTTGGTTTTCCTCTAGACCCTAAAAAGTGAGGGACTCACTTTTCTTTCAACCCTTGGTGTCTGATGCAGGAGCATCCTTGGTTGTAAATCAATCCTATATCAACCAAAACTATTTATTTTCTTGCATTTTAGTTTGTATCAATTTTAACATTTCACTTTGCATTTCAACACATTATCAATTCACATCTCATTAAGTACGATATAGCATCTACATGAAGTCATCTACAACATATCCATATTTTAGACCATTTTCATTTGTCTACTAAAATTTCTCACTCTCATAATTTTATTGTACTTCATAGTCAAAGCATTTGGGGCCGACTTGGTCAAGATTTCTTAGTGTAGACCTACTCTAGAACATGTAGAGCTTAATGGGACATCATACAAGCATTTTGTGTCCAATGAGATCTATCTTGGATATTTTCAATATGTTTCACTTTGTAAAGAATTATGTTTTCATGTTTAAGGCCGACCTACATGCTTGATCATTCATTGGGTTTTGTAAACCCTTTTGGCAGATGTGGACATTTTCTAGAGTTGGAGAATCATATATAAGATCATTTGTAACTCATTATAATAATCAATCAGTAGCTTGTTTAGAGAATCTTAGATTCAAGTTCCTAAATTATAATTTCTAGTCTCTAGACTATAATAAGGGCTTTGGCTAGTGGCTATGTTGAATTCCCTTGTGGTAGGCCTATGAGCCCTAGTTATTTTCCCATGAGGCATAGGATGCATGTAAGATTTACAATTCAATAAAGATTCATATTTTCAAAATTATTTTTGGTGTTATTTTCATCTTGTTGACTCTATGTTGCATGAATTGGACTATTCTTTTTGAACCCTCCATTAGTGACTACACCGGCCATGCTAGGTACCCATGAAAGAAATATCTATTATAAATAGAGTAAAGGAGAAAAAACTTATGAGAAAAATCCCCTCTCCAAAAGATAGAATGCAATAAAATAAACATACACAATTTATGGAAGGAGAACTCAAAATAAACACCTAAGGACTACATCCATAAAATATATATAATATATCCCATTCATAGGAGATAAAGAGAGAGATTATAGATTCCCCACAATATGAAGTAATTCATTTTCTAATAGTATGTACATGTAAATAATATATAATCCAATGCATGTGAAAATAATTCCTCCCCTTGGAAAGAAAATTATTTAATGGTAGATGTAAAATTAATGCCAAATCAAAGAACAAAGATGAAGGAAGAATTTTCAAGATTGGTGTCTTTGAAAGTTACTTAAGTGACTCCACGATAGAGTATACCATACCAAAATTAGGTGTTACCTCTATCAATGAACATGACAAATCCATAATATCTGTAAAATCAATAACAATAATATCCAAAGATAATTATGATTTGACAATAATAGTGCAATAACTATAATCAAATAAGAGATGAATATTCTCAACTGTGTCATCTAAAACTACATGAGAGTCGCATAAAAATGTGGTATATTTTTCAAGTAGGCAACCTACAAAGATGAATCTAAAATATTATGATGATCCTACTAAACTTAAGTAATCTGTTAATAAGTAGTAATATGAGGGGTCTCAATAAATGATTCTACATAAGGAATGAATGAAGGTGAATGATTAAAAATTATCTTTGTAGGAGGTGAGGGACAATCTAAATAAATATTATCTCCTTATCATATAAAGATATAAAGTACTCTAAAAAATAAAAATCCTTAATAATAGAATAGCTATATGGTATATTGTATGAATCATCAAGAGGTATAGATATTTTGAAATAACATCATCTAGGAATGCTTGTGCATAATGATCTCCATATATCTCTCAAAATTTGGTTCAAAGAGAACAAGGACACTCAACATTTATAATGAAATTAAAAAAAGTCATCAATACATAATCTAGTCAATGTTAAAACATGTTCATTTATAGTTATCTAAAAAAGTTTCTTACATGTACTACCTACTTGGTGAAAAGACCATAAATGTGATAAAGATGAACCTAACGAATATGTTTCAAGATGAAATCTCTAAATTTCTTATCTATTCTTCAAGTGAAAACGCTCCGTTCTGTGCCCAAGTCTACAACCTGCAAACTCTTCTCAGCATGCATCCTCCCCCTCATCCTAGTTCACCAGCTCACAAAACAATGACCTCCCTATCCATTCCCAAGCCTTTTAATTTAGGAACATGAGAAATTCAGTAGAGGATTCAAGCTTCTCCTTGCTGAGATTAATCACCATATTAAGGTCTTTATGTAGTAGTAGGGAGTTCCTCTCCATCGTGGACAACCTATGACCATGATCTTTCTTTAAATTGGCCAAGTCCTCCACCATAAGGCCAAGGTTGGAATTCAACTACTTCACCATACTAAAGATAGAGTCCTTATCCTTTAAGCTTCTAAGGGTAGGAATATTACAGTGAGCAATCGTGTCATACTTGTTATGGAGGCCATGAACCTCCTAAACCAACCACATAAGAAAATTAAAGGAGATATTAGGCCCATCCTTGACCAGACCAGATGCCTGCGTGTAGTCCATCACACCGCAATACAAGCCCCTACCTTGAAGGGAACTCATGGGAGGTTCATCTTCTTGGAAGCACTCAGGAGAATCAACCTTATCCTTACCCTTGTCTTTAGATGCTAACACAATAGGAGAATCCTCCAAATCAACCACACTATTCACCTTCCCCCAAACTAGGACCCCACCACCACCACCACAATATAGATCATCATTCAGCAAATCCACCACCTCTTTAGCCTTATTGACCCCAATACGGCCTTCTGCAGCTTATGCTCAAATTCTGAGGAACACACTGACCCCTATTTTATGGTCTTCGTCTTACTAGCTTTACCCTCCATAGCCTCCTCTTCGCAAGTTGCCTTGATTTTGCATTTCATGCGCAGAGTGGAAGGCTTAACCTTTTTAGCAGAGAATTTCTTTCCCCCAGAAGATGAATTTTAATCTAATTATGTGTGGTAACCATCTGATGATGCATCAAATTCCTCCTCAATTTTTGTACTAGCACTATCATCCACCTCCTCAATTTGGAATTTCCCACTCCCCTTCTCCCTCTTCTTGGAATTATCAGATTTAATAGGAACATGGGACTCAATAACAAAATTATCCTTAATATGTTCCACAATTAATAACATTAAACCCTCATGTAAGGTGTTCCTAGGATTCTTTTGAAAGTCCACAATCCCATCTTCTAGAAAAAGTAGAAGGTAGAAAGGGAAAGAGATAAGCTTATCATGACGAAAGTGATTAAGTATCACAAAATGATGTCCATACAAAGTTGAATATCTCCCATCCAACATAAAATAATGCATCAATACCATGGAAACCTATCCCCAGATAGGTTTGATTTTAGAGCGGTCATAACCCCCACAGTTGAGTCTCAACATTTTGGACTTCTCCTTGTCCCACAAAAGGTTCATTTTGGAAGCCCCCGACATAGCTTTCTCCTTGTAAAATTTCCTTCCTTTGGTTGACAACCCTGTGACTTTCGTAATGAACTCCTCACTGATAATGATGTCCCTGCCAAACATGCTCAACACCCGACCATGCCAAGCATCAACAAATTCCTAGGAGACATTCATTTTGAACCCATGAACTTTCTCCATGAAAGGGGTAACCCCACCTTTCTATAAAATTTCCCAGACATCAGGATTTTCTTTGAATTCATCACAAGAAAGAGGCTCAATCCTACACCTATCCCCACCCATCACTAAAGTTGACCAATTTATAGAAGCAAGAGCACACAACATGCTAATGCAACTAAACACCAAGGCAAAAGGAAAAAAATAACCTAGAAAGTGTGTGGGCTTGCCAATTGAGGTACTGAAGAAAACAATGGTTAGGAGCCTCTAGAAAATACAAATCATATTCCCACAAATTCCAATGAGCATCACAAGCATTAAGTGTCTAATCAACCTGGGATGTACATGAATACCATGCCAACCTTTGGGAACACCTAAAGAGATGGCCTCCTCCAAAGAAATAGGAGCTATCATTATTAAGAAAGGCTATTAATCCGATGGTTAGGTTATCATTAACCTCCCAAGATCTAGTTGATGTCACCCCAAGATTCGCCAACAAATCTACCACCCCATTTTCCTCACAAAAGGAATGGAAAATATACACCACATCAAATAAATGGAATATTGAATGACCGTCCATAATAAATCTTTTGATTGACCAAGATGGAGGAGAAAAATTCCTTAGCCAATTAAAAATATTCAATGAGTCCCCTTCAACCCATATTTTAGAAATCCCCTTCTCCCTAGCTAGCTTGATGCCATGATAGGTTGCCACTATTAAATCATAGTTACACATAATTTTGTAGAATATATTATGATTTTTTATATTATCTAGACAACTACAAATATGCTTATTTATATTTATAGATTATTTATATTTTTAGAGTAACCAGTTTACTCCTTAGTGTACATACAAAAGTAGTGAACAATAAGTTGTGAAAAGTAATAAATGATTGAAATATGATGGGATGGACTCAAAATACATTTGTGTAATGATTTACCAACTGTAACTATATAATCAACTATTTACCATAAGGCATAAAACTATTGCTATAATTCTCTGCCCAAATATAATAGAACTTCAACACTATAGAATAAGATATAGTTGCACATTAGCAACTTTGATTTATGAAATCCAAATGATCACAAGGTATGGAGGCACACAATCACGGGCACGGGCGGGAAAAGAAGGATTTCAAAAATTCAAGCGTTGGAAATGGAGGCGGGGTAGGATCTAAGAAATCACAGGCAAAACAGGCGCTGGGATCGAGTAAGAAGCAAGGCGAGGCTGTTTCGGATGATGCAGATTCTAGAAACAATATCCTGGTGGATCCGGGAGGAAAGGATATACCGGCGGCTAATCTTGTCGTCTCCCCAGCTGACCAAAAAAATGAAGAATCCAAAGGTGTGGTGGGGACCACTGGCGACATTAGAGGAAATCGCAAACCCTGGACCTCTCTATTTGGGGTAAAACCAAATGGAAAGTCATCTTTCCCTCCGGTGCAAAATATCTCTAACCTTGAAAAAGGTAAGTTTGCAATTTCTGTGCCAGATCTGTTAATTGATCATAATATTTCTTTAATGGAAAGAACCCTGGTGGGGAAATTTATGGGCCCTAGACAAAACATTGAAGTGGTCAGGGAGTTTGTTAAAAAAAAATGGAGAACTAATGGAAAAGTTTCAGTAGAAGCTCTCCCAAAGGGCTTTTTCGTGTTTGAGTTCACTTGCAGAGAGGATATCTTAGTAGTTAGAAGTGGTGGTCCATGGTTTATAGGGAAATCATCCTTGGCTCTAAAGAAATGTTCTTCTAATGTAGACCTCACATACTCTATTTTTGAGAATGTCCCAGTATGGGTCAGACTCTCGGGCCTTCCCTTGGAATATTGGAATGAGGATGTCTTTTATGGTATTACGAGCTCCTTTGGTGAGCTCCTTTCTATTGATTATATGACAGCTACTAGAAAGAGATTGGTATTTGCAAGAATATTCATAGGGGTCTCTCAGAATGATGACCTCCCCTCATCAATCAATATTCAGTCGAAGTTGGGTTCCTGGTCACAGGACATAGAGTTTGAAACTATCCATTTTGCTTGTTTCAAATGTAGAAAATCTAGGCATTGGACTAAGAAATGTCTATTAAATGCCACCAAAGAGAAAGAGAAACCAACTGGTTCTTTAAAATCTATATGGTGAAAGAAATCAAAAGGAGAAAGCCTTGAGAATAAAGAGTCTAATGTTCAAAACACTTAAAATAAGGCTGAAGGGGATATGGGTAATAATGGTGAGGTTCCACAGGAACTCCAGCGTAAGGATTGTGAGAATACCTTAACAACTAAGGAAAATGAAGTTAGTGAGGATCAAACAGTTGGTGCTGAAAAGAAGAGTCCAGATGTTAGCCCCTTATCCCAAGAGCTGAGTCCAGTTGAAAAAATAGATGGGAACCCTGGCTTGGAGGACATTCCTATCCAGGGGCTATCCTTGGAGCTGAACATCCCTCTTCTTCTCCCTTCCTCTGAAGGCTTTCTTCCTTCGGGTGTTGATCACTTTATGGGTCCAAATTCCTTGGAACTTGTTAAGGACTCCTTCATTAATTAGGAGCATTCTGTTGAACTTTCTAGCAATTATTCAACCTTTCATTTGAATGGCATCATGGAGACATTACCCTGGGAACAAAGACTTCTTACTGATAAGGAATGGGAGTCAAGTAAAGGGACAGATATTCAAGAAGAGACTAACAAAGAAGAGGTTTTATCTAAGAAAAAGAAAAAAAAATAAACAATGGAAAACCCCAAGTGGCATTTCAACCAGATCAAAAGAAAAGCAAACTATGGAGAAACAAAGAACTCTCGAGGGAAAAATTCTACTAAATGGACAAGAGAGCATAATAGTTTTCAGGATATTGCGGATGGTTTTCAAAAAACCATCCCGAAGTGCCTCAACTCCCCTAGTAAATCATGAATATCATGTCTTGGAATATCAGGGGACTTAATAATCCCCACAAACAGGATGTTTTGCGCAATTTTGTTAGAGATCACAAGCCTGATATTCTTCTTATTAAGGAAACTAAAATGTCAAAGGAAAAAGTGGAAAAGATGAATCTATTTCAACATTGTATTTCACATGGAAACAACTCAAATGGTGCTTCATGAGGTATTGCTACCTTTTGGAATAGTCATATAATCAAAGGGGATCTGATTTTGGAAGGAATGAACCATATTGCTACTAGATTCACCCATATTAGGGATAATTTCAACTAGATCCAATCAAATATCTATGCCCCCAATGGAAAAGGTCTCAGAAAATCCTTCTAGATGGAGTTGGCTGCCTTTAGGAGGATTTTTGATAGAGAGTCTTGGGTTTTCATGGGAGACTTTAATACTCCCTTACTGAATGAAGAGAAATTTGGAGGTTCCCAGATCAATGCGGAGAGTAAAGAGGATTTTCAAAGCTTCATCAACAACTAGGCGCTAATTGATCTGGATTTGCAAGGAGCTTCCTTTACCTGGTCAAATCGTAGAAAGGGTATGGATCTTATCTAGGTTAAATTAGATAGATCATTAATCTCTAATCACTGGTTCTTTAACTATTATTGTTCTCTCAAAGCCCTCTCTAGGATTGGATCTGACCACTTCCCTATTAGTTTTGTTGCAGAACCTTTAAAGAAGAAGAAAAATACCCCATTTAGAGTTGAAAAAATGTGGCTTTCTCATCCTTCTTTTAAAGATGAAATTAGGAAATGGTGGAATATAAGTATCTCTGGTACAACTATGTTTAGAGTGGCTAAAAAATTAAGGGAAGTTAAATCCAACCTTATAAAATGGAAAAAAGAGTCCTTTGGGAACATTTTCAGGATTAAATCTGATCTTCAGATGGATCTGGGGGAGATTCAAAACAAAATCCAGAAGGAAGGATATTTGAATGATATTAAGGAAAAAGAAAATGAGATCCTTATTAAGATGCATGATATCATTGGAAAAGAGGAGGAGTTCTAGAGGCAAAGATCTAGAGCTTTATGGTTATCTGCAGGTGATAAAAATACTAGGTACTTTTATTTGTCGGCCTCAAAACATAGGGTTGTCAACAAAATTTCTCAAATTGAAGTGGATGGTACTAGATATGAGGAGGAGGAAAATATCATAAAGCATGTTGTTTTATTCTTTAAAAATCTTCTTTCTGAGAATGATGAAAATAACGAAAATGATCAGGATCATTTAATAGAGGCTATACCTAATGTGATCAATCAGGAAACTAACTCTATGTTGTTCGCTATTCCTACCAATGAGGAAGTTAAGAAGGTTGTTTTCTCATTTGAAGGGAGTAAAGCTCCGGGTCTTGATGGGTTCCCTATGTTTTTCTTCCAACGGTTCTGGGAGATTATTGGAGAAGATGTGGTGAATGCTGTTAAAGAATTTTTTGGACCCAGAAGTCTCCTAAAAGAGTTGAATGCTACTTTTATGGTTCTAATCCCTAAGAAGCCTTGAGTGGTGAACTTTGAGGCTTTCAGACCCATAAGCCTCTGCAAATCGATCTATAAAATCATCTCGAAGGTTTTGACTTCTAGACTCCCCACTCTAATTTCACCTCAACAGAATGGATTTGTTACTGGTCGACAGATCCTTGATTCTATTGTCACAGTGCATTAGAATATCCATTCCTTGATTGAATCTAAGACTGAAGGCTTTCTGTTAAAGCTTGATATCTCAAAATCCTATGACAGAGTTGACTAGAAATTCTTGTTTAAAATTTTAAAGGTGTTTGGGTTTTGCAACAGGGTTCTTCAAATGGTGGAACAACTTGTGTCTACTGCTTCTATTTCTGTAATGGTTAATGGTTCTCCTACGACTTTCTTCCAAAGCACCAGAGGTCTAAGACAAGGAGATCTATTTCTCCTATTTTATTCACTATTATGCCTGAAAGTCTCGGTAGGAATTTGAAAAGGTTGATCGATAATAGATCCCTTCTTTGTCTCAAACAATCCTCAAGCAATCTGATTTGTTCTCATCAACAATTTGTTGATGATACCATGCTCTTGGGAAAATATTCTATCTCTGAAGGAAAAAATTTGAAATCTCTACTAGATGAGTATGGGAGGGCGTCAGGACAGATGATTAATAAATAGAAAAGCTCTCTTTTCTTCTTCAACACTTCTATTCACAGACATAATAAAATTTCTAGAATCCTTTGTTGCAGGGTGGAGTCCTTTCCTGCCACCTATCTTGGCTTACCCTCAAGCCTTAAACCCCCGAAATCCTTTTGGATTTCGTTGGTTGAGAGGTTCAGTAAGAAACTTGCTGGCTGGAAAGGAGCTCTGTTAAGCCAAGCAGGAAAACTTCAACTCCTCAAAGCTACTCTTCATAATTTGTCGATTTATGCTCTGAGCCTCTTCAAAATCCCTGCTAAGTTTGCGGATGCTATTGAAAAGATTCAAAAATGATTTTTTTGGTCGGGTGTTGAAGAAAAAAAAAGACTGCCTCTAATAGGATGGGATCTGCTGTGCAGACTGAAAAAGGCCGGAGGTTTAGGTCTTAGAGAAATTAGAATGGCTAACAAGATTCTTCTAGCTAAACAAATTTGGAGAATATTTTCGTCCCTAGGGGAATGGACTGATATCCTTGCAAGAAAATATTTGGAGGGTAATAGATCCTTTATAATTATGAAGGAATCCCATCTTCTTCCTAGAGGCTCAACTTGCTGGAATAATTTGACTAATGGAAGGAAAGTTATTGAATCTAGAGTGGGTTGGCAGGTTAGAAGTGGAAACCAAACAAGATTCTGGGAGGATAGATGGCTGTTTAATGAGCCCCTTATAAAAATTGACTCCTTTAGCGGATGGGCTAAGAATTGAAAAGCTATTTTTGGTTCATATGTGAAAGACTATCGTGTGGATGGAAAATGGGTGGATCTGTGCCTTGTCAATTAGGCTCTTCCACCTATTCAGTCTTCTTTGCTGCTTGTCAAACTCTGCCCTGATCAGACGGAAGATCGTCTTGTTTGGAGTGATGATCCCTCAGGAAATTATTCT
>VDFB02271358.1:783371007-783396783 GCA_007258455.2 Sequoia sempervirens
AAATGGAAAGTCATCTTTCCCTTCGGTGAAAAATATCTCTAACCCTGAAAAAGGTAAGTTTGCAATTTCAGTGCCTGATCTATTAATTGATCATAATATTGCTTTAATGGAAAGAACCATGGTGGGGAAATTTATGGGCCCTAGACCAAACATTGAAGTAGTTAGGGAGTTTGTCAAAAAAAATGGAGAACTAATGGAAAAGTTTCAGTAACAGCTCTCCCAAATGGTTTTTTCACGTTTGAGTTCACTTGCAGAGAGGATTATCTTAGCAGTTAGAAGTGGTGGTCCATGGGTTATAAGGAAATCTTCCCTAGCTCTAAAGAAATGGTCTTCTAATCTGGACCTCACGAACTCTATTTTTGAGAATGTCCCAGTATGGGTCAAACTCCCGAGCCTTCCTCTAGAACATTGGAATGAGGATGTCTTTTATGGTATTGTGAGCTCCTTTGGTGAGCTCCTTTCTATTGATTCTATGACAGCTGCTAGAAAGAGATTGGTATTTGCAAGAATGTGCGTAGGGGTCTCTCAGAATTCTGACCTCCCCTCATCAATCGAGATTCAGTCGAAGCTGGGTTTATGGTCACAAGACATAGAGTTTGAAACTATCCCTTTTTCTTGTTTCAAATGTAGAAAATTTGGGCATTGGGCTAAGAAATGTCTGTTAAATGCCACCAAAGAGAAAGAGAAACCAACTGGTTCTTTGAAATCTATATGGCGAAAGAAATCAGAAGGAGAAAGCCTTGAGAATAAAGATTCTAATGTTCAAAACACTTCAAATAAGGCTGATGGGGATATGGGTAATAATGGTGAGGTTCCACAGGAACTCCAGCATAAGGATTTTGAGAATATCTTAACAACTAAGGAAAATGAAGTTAGTGAGGATCGGACAGTTGGTGCTAAAAAGTAGTGTCCAGATGTTAGCCCCTTATCCCAAGAGTTGAGTCTAGTTGAAAAAATAGATGGGAACCCTGGCTTGGAGGATATTCCTATCCAGGGGTTGTCCTTGGAGTTGAATATCCCTCTTCTTCTCCCTTCCTCTGAAGGCTTTCTTCCTTCGGGTGTTGATCACCTTACGGATCCTAATTCCTTGGAACTTGTTAAGGACTCTTTCGATAATCAAGACCATTCTACTGAACTCTCAAGCAATTATTCTACCTTTCATTTGAATGGCATCATGGAGACATTACCCTGGGATCAAAGACTTCTTATAGATAAGGAATGGGAGTCAAGTAAAGGGACGAATAGTAAGAAGATACTGACAAAGAAGAGGTTTTATCTAAGAAAAAGAAAAAAGAAAAAAAACAATGGAAAACCCCAAGTGGTATTTCAACTAGATCAAAATCAAAGGTAGACTGTGGAGCAACAAAGAACTCTCGAGGGAAAAAGTCTATTAAATGGACAATATAGCATAATAGTTTTCAGGATATTGCGGATGGTTTTCAAAAAACCATCTCGGAGTGCCTCAACTCCCCTGGTAACTCATGAAGATCATGTCTTGGAATATCAAGGGACTTAATAATCCCCACAAGCAGGATGTTCTATGCAATTTTGTTAGAGATCACAAGCCTAATATTCTTCTTATTTAGGAAACTAAAATGTCAAAGGAAAAAGTGGAAAAGATGAATCTGTTTCAGCATTGTATTTCACATGGAAACAACTCGAATGGTGCTTCAGGAGGTGTTGTTACCTTCTGGAATAGTCATATAATCAAAGGGGATCTGATTTTGGAAGGAACGAACCATATTGCTACCAAATTCACCCATATTAGGGATAATTTCAGCTAGATCCAATCTAATATCTATGCCCCCAATGAAAAAGGTCTCAGAAAATCCTTCTAGGATGGAGCTAGCTGCCTTTAGGAGGATTTTTGATAGAGAGTCTTGGGTGGTCATGGGATACTTTAATACTCCCTTACTGAATGAAAAGAAATTTGGAGGTTCCCAGATCAATGCAGAGAGTAAAGAGGATCTTCAGAGCTTCATCAACAACCAGGCGCTAATTGATCTAGACTTGCAAGGAGCTTCCTTTACCTGATCAAATCGCATAAAGGGTACGAACCTCATCCAAGTTAGATTAGATAGATCTTTAATCTCTAATCACTGGTTCTTTAACTATTACTGTTCTCTTAAAGCCCTCTCTAGGATTGGATTTGACCATTTCCCTATTAGTTTTGTTGTGGAGCCTTTAAAGAAGAAGAAAAATACCCCGTTCAAAGTTGAAAAAATGTGGCTTTCTCATCCTTCTTTTAAAGAAGAAATTAGGAAATGGTGGAATATAAGTATATTTGCTACAACTATGTTTAGAGTGGCTAAAAAATTAAGGGAAGTTAAATTCAACCTAAAAAAATAGAAAAGAGTCCTTTGGGAACATTTTCAGGATTAAATCTGATCTTCAGATGGATCTGGGGGAGATTCAAAACAAAATCCAGAAGGAAGGATATTTGAATGATATTAAGGAAAAAGAGAATGAGATCCTTATTAAGATGCATGATATCATTGGAAAAGAGGAGGAGTTCTGGAGACAAAGATCTAGAGCTTTATGGTTATCTATAGGTGATAAAAATACTAGGTACTTTCATTTGTCGGCCTCAAAACACAGGGCTGTGAATATAATTTCTCAAATTGAAGTGGATGGGACTAGGTATGAGGAGGAGGAGAACATCAGAAAGCATGTTGTTTTATTCTTTAAAAATATTCTTTCTGAGAATGATGAAAATAACCAAAATGATCAGGATCATTTATTAGAGGCTATACCTAATTTGGTCAATTAGGAAAATAACTCTATGTTGTCCGCTATTCCTACCAATGAGGAAGTTAAGAAGGTTGTTTTCTCCTTTGAAGGGAGTAAAGCTCATGGTCCTGATGGGTTCCCTATGTTTTTCTTCCAACGGTTATGGGAGATTGTCGGAGAAGATGTGGTGAATGTTGTTAAAGATTTTTTTAGATCCAGAAGTCTCCTAAAAGAGTTGAATGCTAATTTTCTAGTTCTAATCCCTAAGAAGCCTGGAGTGGTGAACTTTGACGCTTTCAGACCCATAAGCCTCTGCAACTCGATCTATACAATCATCTCGAAGGTTTTGACTTCTAGACTCTTAATTCTCTTGCCCACTCTGATTTCTCCTCAACATAATGGATTTGTTCTTGGCTGAGAGATCCTTGATTCTATTGTCACAATGCATGATAATATCCATTCCTTGATTGAATCTCAAAAGCCTATGACAGAGTTGACTGGAAATTCTTGTTTAAAATTTTAAAGGCGTTTGGGTTTTGCAACAGGGTTCTTCAAATGGTGGATAACTTGTGTCTACTACTTCTATATCTGTAATGGTTAATGGTTCTCCTATGACTCTCTTCCAAAGCACCAAAGGTCTAAGACAAGGAGATCCGATTTCTCCTATTTTATTCACTATTATGGCTGAAATTCTCGATAGGAATTTGAAAAGGCTGATTGATAATAGATCCCTTCTTGGTCTCAAACCATCCTCAAGCAATCTGATTTGTTCTCATCAACAATTTGTTGATGATACCATGCTCTTGGGAAAATCTTCTATCTCAGAGGGAAAAATTTTGAAATCTCTGTTGGATGAGTATGGGAGGGCATCAGGACAAATGATTAATAAATAGAAAAGCTCTCTTTTCTTCTTCAACACTCCTGTTGACAAATAGAATAAAATTGCCAGAATCCTTGGTTGCAGGGTGAAGTCCTTGCCTACCACCTATCTTGGCTTACCCTTAAGCCTTAAACCTCCAGAATCCTTTTGGATTTATTTGGTTGAGAGGCTCAGTAAGAAGCTTGTTGGCTGAAAGGAGCTCTGTTAAGCCAAGCGGGTAAACTTCAACTCCTCAAAGCTACTCTTCAGAATTTGCTAATTTATGCTCTAAGCCTCTTCAAAATCCCTGCTAAGTCTGTGGATGCTATTGAAAAGATTCAAAAAATATTTCTTTGGTCAGGTGTTGAAGAAAAAAAATGACTGCCTCTAATAGGATGGGATCTAGTGTGCAAACCGAAAAAGGCTGGAGTTTTAGGTCTTAGAAAAATCAGAATGGTTAACAAGATTCTTCTAGCTAAACAAATTTGAAGAATATTTTTGTCGTCAAGGGAATAGACTAATATCCTTGCACGAAAATATTTGGAGGGTAAAGATCCTTTATAATTTTGAAGGAATCCCATCTTCTTCCCAGAGGCTCAACCTGCTAGAATAATTTGATTAATGGAAGAAAAGTTATTGAATCTGGAGTGGGTCGGCAGGTTAGAAGCGGAAACCAAACTAGATTCTGGGAGGATAGATGGTTGTTTAACAAGCCCCTTATAAAAATTGATTCCTTTAGTGGATGGGTTGAGAATTGCAAAGCTCTTTTTGGATCATATATGAAAGACTATCGTGTGGATGGAAATTGGGTGGATCTATGCCTTGTCAGTCAGGCTCTTGCTGGCTGTTAGACTCTACCTTGATCAGACGAAAGATCATCTTGTTTGGAGTGATGATCCCTCAGAAAATTATTCTATTCCATCTTCTTTTTCTAGGATTACTTCTATCCAGGCTTCTCCCCCCTTATGGTCGAACGCTTGGTTCAAACATCTGGTCCCTAAAATCAACATATTTTTTCTGGATCCTTCTCCAAAATAAGGTGCTCACAGTTGATAACCTCTACAAGCATGGATTTCAAATTCCAAATAGATTTTTTCTTTGCAAGATGGAGGCAGAGTCAGTGAGTCATTTGTTTCTTCACTGTCCTTTTGTTGCCTCAATTTGGGAAAAAATCATCTGTTTCTGGCAACTATCTTGGGTTTTTCCCTTGTCTATTGAATATTTTTTCTCTCGCTGGAAAGCCCTGACTCACAATCCTATTCTTTGGAACTTGTGGGATTTCTCTTTCCCTCATGTTACTTGGGGTCTTTGGAAAGAACGAAACAACATAATTTATAGAGATAAAGAAGCATTAATGGATATTGTTTTTGGTAAAATAATCAGATTTCTGAAAGAAAATGTCAATGCTATTTCCCAGAAGGTTAGCAACTCCGAGAAAGTGGCTCACTCATCCTATGATCTTATGGTTGCTAAGGAATGAAATATAAGTCTCAATTTTCCCAGTGTCCATAAACAAGCTAAGAAGAATAAAGAGGGTGCTTGCTGGTCTTTTCCGCCTAATGGATGGGTCAAAGCCAACTTTGATGGAGCAGCTAAAGGTAATCCTAGGGTGACGGGTTGCGATGGAGTCATAAGGGATTCCTTTGGAAACTTTCTAGGTGCGATTTCCACCCCTCTTGGATCTCAAACCAATCACCTAGCTGAGGCTGCTGGAGATTTTCATATTATAAATTTGGCCCATAGTCTAAATTTTAAAAACCTTTGGCTTGAAGGGGATTCAAAAAATATTATAGATATTTTTTTAGGTAGGTCCCCCTTCGTGGACTATTAAGTCTTGGATTGATGATGCTATCTCGACTTTAGCCAAGTTTGATAATATAAAGATTTCACACGCCTATAGAGAAGCCAATTTTGTGGCAAATTTTTTTGCCAATGAAGGGGTTAGGAGCAAAGGATAGTGCACTTGGCTAAATATTAGTGAATTAGGTGTTAACATTCAGGCCCTATTGAACTATGATGTGTCACATGGGCAAGAAGCAAGTCACCTCATTAATGATGATAGGATGGAGTAATTACATCACAATCATCAAATTGTATGGGACCGAGCTTAGTTGCTTAATCCGCAAGGCTTCCTGGCATGCTTTGTGGGCTCTTAGATTTGGCGGGACCATTTCAAGTAAATATTTCATCATTGTCTGCCCCACTGTGCTGGCCAAAATGGGTGGAGACAGGAAAAGAGTTGAGCTGGATAGCTTTGAAATGCATACTAGAAATACCAAAGCATGGAACAAAGTAAAAAGTGGGGGTTTACTCCCTTTTCTGGAAAAACTCCATGGGTTGAATCAGGAGGCTACTGAGCATTTTGAGAATAATTGAAATAATGGGGAACTTACCCTTTTTGGTAGGAAAGTGGAGCTCGATGAAAACCTGATAGCTGAAGTGACTGAAATGTCCACTAATGGACACAAATTTTTAGGGATAGGGTTTTCTCTGATGAAGTTGTCATCAGATTTCTGAAGAAAGAGAAGGAAAGAATGAAACTGGTTAAAATTTCTAATAGCTACTTCGAATTCGATACCATAAAATCTCTCTGGAGGAAATTTCTTCGGGTTATCATGGAATACATTATTGTGGATGGTCACTTCACCAGGGTCTACGGTTATCACTTTGCCCTGCTCAACCATTTCTGCTACAAGGTTATGGTTTCTTTTCCCAACTAGCTTCTCTATTCTTTGAGAAAAAGTTTGGATGACCAAAAGAAAAATCCAAAAAGATTTCCTATTTTTCATACTAGTTTGATTAGGTTAATTGTTGAGCATTACCATAATATGCCAGCCTCTGCTAATTTGGATACCCCTCCTGATTCTGAGGAGGATGATACTAAACCCAGCTGCTCGAGGAATTTACCTAATTTGAGCCCAGTTAGGATGGTCCTTAGTCCTTCCTCTATCCAAATTGGTAAGAAAAGTCTTAACCCCCATTCTTTGAAAGCTTGCTCTATGCCTAAGCCAAGAAGTCCTACCCTTAAAACCAGAATTGTTGGTAAGAAGCTACTGGGTAAAAACCTTGTGTCATACTCTGAAGACTCTCCTAAGTCTAAGGACTCTAGTGCTAACAATACTTCTTCATTTGTTGCCCCATTGTTGGACAAAGATGCTAGAATTGGTTCCCCTATTACCCCCGACCCTGCTAAAACTTGCTTCAACCCTGAAAGGGAACCCACTGTGGATGTCTTGAGTTTAGCTAGGAATAATGCTATTGACCATTTCAAGATTTCGAAATGGATGTTTCATGAAATCAATGAGCAAAAAATAAAAAACTAGGCCCTTCAAAGTAAACTAGAAGAAATGAGTGTCAAGTTTAGTGCACTTGGCAAGAATGAGGCGGGGTGAAAAGATCATGGTGCCAGTAAAGAAACCTAGAACCAAGTAGGCATAGACAGAAGGGTTGAAATTGAGCTAGATAAAATGAAAAATACTGTTAAAACTATAGTTGAGCTGAACAACAAGATGGCAAGACAATGCCATCATCATCAATGCTATGATAGAAAAATTGGACAAAGCTCAATAGGGGTCTTTGGTGGTTGATCTGGAAGAGGTCAATCATAAAAACCAGGATGAGGATGTTGGTATTTCTAAGAGGACCAGGGCTAATTTGAAGAGGAAGGCTCCTCCTACACCGCAGATGATTCAAACCTTCAAGAAGGGTGTTTAGGACATGTAGAACTTGGAGGCTGAAATCGAGTCTATTGTGAAGACTCTGGGTTAGTTGTGGCTGGTCTTTTTGTTGGCTTTTTAGATGGTTTTTTGTCTGACCCTCCTAGTCTTTTGCAGGTGGCTGCTACTTTTTCAAGTTTTTTCTTTTGAGCAGCCTATCTTTTTTGTTGGACTTTTTGTCCTTTCTCTTTTGTTGTAAACTTGGTGGTTTCGGGTCCCTGTAAAACCCATTTTACCCTTTATCAAAAACTTTGATTTATGAAAGTAGAACTAAGAAAGAAAGATGTCTCAAGGATTAAATCTATGATTATAGAGACTCATCCACCAAAATCCTACATACAAAATTCAAAACCTCTGTTAGAAAAGCTAGATTATGTTTGTTTTGTATAGATTAAAATGGGAGAAACAATAGTTTAAGTAATATAGAAAGCATTTGGGTTATCATCACTAAAAATGGGGGAATATGACCATTGTAATATTGATTTCCCATGTACCTCTGGTGCCTTCTCTGAGCATCAAGATAATCAGAGTTATGATTATATCTTGTGTTTTAGTAGTTGTAGAGGAAAAAGGAACCTTAGCAACATATGCTCTTGTCATTGGTTTTCCTCCTTCTAATGTGTGATGACTACAAAATTTGGCTATTTTACCAACCTTTTTAATGGCTCTCATCTCTTTCTCAGGGTCTTCCCATCCCACTACTACAAGTTTTTGCTACCCAAAATCTTCAGTAACCTTGTATATATGATTGCAAAAATAAAAAATTTCTTAGTAAAATATACACCCATAGGCTTCTAAACATTCTCCATAGAAAGTAGACAACTTTTATACACATTATAAGAACCACAAATAAAAAATATTGCATTTGGTGTAAGAAAAAAAATGGGAAAATGTTAGTTATAAAACCTCTTAATAGTAATTTTAAATTCCATTTTAAATATAAAGTAAATAATTGTGTTATTATTATTAACGAAAAAATTAAGTTTATTTAAATTACAAAAGATAAAATTGCAATTTTACCTTGAACATTTTGAAGGGTTATGTGTATCACCTATACACAACCAATACAGTCCATGAAGACTTGCATTTTTTTATTTATGGTCTTTGCAATGAAAAAGGATAATAATCAGCTTAAATTTTCCAATTCTCTCTCTCTTTTCATTAAACTACTTTCAAAACCATCATCTATTGTAATTATTTGTAAGGACATTGAAAAAAAAAATTCAAAGAATTTATATCAAAGAAAAAAGCTTATGGAAAAAAGTGTTCTAAACAAACCAAATGACAACGATAATGGGTCACACAAATGTGGCCTAAAACTTCAATAATATCATTCCATTCAAACCATCTCTTTTTCGTTTCAAGTATGAAGGTGTTGTCCTTGATGTCAATAGGAAGTCTAGTGATTGATATTGTCATTGATGTCAATTGTGTGATGAAGATGTTGAGGGTATTGAGAAAATTGTGAAAAAGAAGAAAACAGGTTTTGCATATATAATTGAGATCCTAAGGAATTTTTGTGAGTATATAGAGCTATATATTGTTGCAGAGTCTAAAGATGAGTTGGAATGAACTAATGAGTTGAGATGATGTCTTTGGTACATGGTTTCCAAGTACTTTTGAGAAAATTTGATAAATAGAGTAAACGGTGTTGTACAAGTGTTCATAGTGTGCTTTGGTATTGTGCCCCAAATTTCTTCTATGTTGATTCTATGGTTGTGTAGATCTTACAAGTTATTCAAGGTTTTTAGAGGTTTCTATATTCATAATTTGCATTTTTGGATCATTGTATAGTGCAAGATATTTTCACTAGTATGTACCAGTTGTTCAGTGGTATTTTCTATGGCCCATGAGAAATGTATTTTCTCCACATTTCTTTGTTGTTTGGCTTTAGGTTATGTGGATTTAGGAAGTTGCTTATAATTCTTGTATCTTCCTTTATTCATGTTTTTACTTGATTTGTTGTAGTACATAGTGATTTTCATTTATCGGTATGCAAGTAAGGGTTACTAGTTGTTCTGAGATGAAATAATTGTATGATTTGAGCTCTGAATGAAGTGTTTGATGAATCTTAAGTAGTTTGTGGATTATTTTGGATTGTGTTTAAGTGAATTGTGTTTTTTGAAAGTTCTGGATTGATTTGAGGAAGCGTATACTTAATGTTTATGGTGTTTTGCATGGGTATTTTCCAACCTTGTGTTTAAAACTTCATACGAGACTTGTAGAAGCATGTTGAGTTATGTTGGGATCCATTTGAATCTTAATTAAGAGTTTATGTAGGTCACCTCCTTTCCTATCCACTGTAGGAATGTTTCTAGGTGATGGCCCATTTTTTATTTGTATGTATAACAACTAGTTGTTGACATTAAAGAAGGTTTTTTAGGTTGAGGTCGATATAAATATGTATGGTGTTGTTGCGAGTTGAGGTATGAAAGAAATATGAAGAAAGATAGATACGAGATTGGTGTGAGTGATGTGTGTGATGCAAACTTGAGTGGAGTAGTGTGAGTTTTAGTGTTAGGTTTCCTGAAGGAAGTGAGCTAAAGGAATCCAAAATCATTCATACAAGTTTGCGAAAGTGTGCGAGCAATTTTGGTGGATTCCTTGTTGCATTGAGAAGTGTTCTCTATGTAACATTCTTTTTCTATCTTCTTGTATTATTTTTGCAGCAGTGAGCCCTACCTGTGAGTTGTTTTGGATAGTTTGTCCTATTCTGGTAGTGAGCTTTTTTGTACCAGTTTTGTTATTACTTATATTGTGAGATAATCCTCACCGTGGTTTTTCCTTCGTTGGGTTTTCTACATAAATTTGGCGTTCTCTTGTGTATGGTGTTTTGATTTTAGTTTTTGTTGTGCACATTTCATGTTTAATCATACTAACAGAATAAGGGTTTAATGAATGCTTGTGGATTTGATTACTGTTGGGGATTTTGAAGGTTTAATTTGCTACAACTAATTCACCCCCCTCTCAATTGTCTTTTTCATTTCAACACTTTCCATATTCATTCTTCTTATCTATTGTTTCTAGATTTTATTGTGTTACAAATTTTTGCATCAAATCCAAAAGCAATAGATAACAACATTATGAATTGTGAAATTTTGATACTTAATGTTTTGTAAGTTGTACACAAAAAAATTGATATAATTTGATATACGCATTACAAGAAAAGGAAAAAAATTTAAACACACAATCTCATATAGAAAATGAAGGTATACATATGGATCTAGAAGTGAGCTCATTCTTTGCAGTTTCAACGAAAAAGAACATAAAAACATAGTGCAGAGCATTAAAAAGAAAGGACGGACGTCAACTTGTAAGACCACGAGTAAGGTGAGACCTATTAAAAATGAACATAAAAACATAGTGCAGAGCATTATAAATAAAGGACGGACGTCAACTTGTAAGACCACGAGTAAGGTGAGACCTATTAAAGATCACAGAGAAGTTGTGCGTGTTCCTATTACAAGAGGCTTTCTAAGGAACGATTGTTTTATACAAAAGAAACTAAGTAAGAAAAGACTCAACCCATTAAATTGCGTGGATAGAATTTGAGAATATATAAATGAGGAGGAAGAGGAAGTACACACCCATAACGAATCCAAAGCACTCAGTAAAGCACAAAATACAAAGTGCAGGGGTGATCCTCTGCTTCAATGTTGGCTGAATCCATTATCTTTCGATGGATATCCATAGCTTGTTCCAGAGCTCTTAGCTTGGCACAAGGCACGCGAAATGTTTGAAAAAATTCCTCAAAGAGATTTGATCTCATGGAATGTTATGATCGAAGGATACGCACAAAATGGGATTTTTCAAAAGGCGTTGGAAGATTTTAAACAAATGCATTTGGTAGGTTCAAAGCCAAAAAATGAAAAAAGGTGCTTTGAAATGCATAAAACACACCATGTGAAGAGATATGGCTCGAAATGATAAAAACGGGGCTCAAATGGGTAAAAACATGTTTTACAAAACCATTTTGCGAGATGACTAAAGTTGCTTATGATTCGTGAACCTGACGTATAATGTTATTCTACCTATTTTGTAAACCACTCCTTGCCATTAAACTTATATCATTTCCATTCATACTATAGATTTTCGCTCTTTCCAATTTACAGTGATTAAAACACCACTTTTCTCACACCAAACGTTAAAAAGGGAATCATTTTCAGCAACAGGGAAAGATATCAAAAGGGGTTCAACAAAATTGTCGATGATTTGACAGACGTGTTGTCCAATAAAAAGGAAAATCTAGGAGTAACAAAGGTTTTTCTAGTTCTACTTGATTTAGAAAACAATGAAGGGAAAAACAAATACTAAAATAATACGAAATATAAATTGTTGAGTGATTACTTGTAGGGCACCATACCCATAATAGGTAGCGATGAAAGCCATTTAATTCTAGAAAGGATAAATAAAATTCTTCAGAAAAAATAACAAATAAATCTCTTATTGTAAATCTCTTGTGCCTAGATGGAGTAGACAAGGCATGGCAATTCTTTATCTACTTTCTGCCCTAGCATCACACAAAAACTTGTTGCAAATCATGGAAGAAGAAACATGATAAGGTGTTCAAAGAGAAATGTGAGCATTTGATTTTAGAAGAATACAAAAGAAAATTGCATTGATAAGATGAGAAGAAAGTTGATCCAATTGATGGGAATCTTTGAGTTTGAGACAAGTGCAAAATTGGTCCAATGTTTCAACCTTTGCTCCACCTGCAACCAAACTCAATGCCATAGATATGCAAACCATTAAATTTGTAAACTATAAATGGTGATATTTGAGTATTAATTAAATAAGTTTCACATTACCCTCATACCCATACTAGTCCAATGTTTCGGCCTTTGCTCCACCTACACCAAACTCAATGCCACAGATATGCTCAACGGAGAGAAACCAACAATTTTTATCTTCACTTACTTGTAGTGCTTCCTTTGAAAACTCAAGCAAGAACTTTGTTTGACTATGAATTGATGCCTATTTTTCCCAAAACTATAAATAATGTTAGGTAAGTGCAATGTCTCTCTGCATGGAGACTCTATTTAATCACCAACTACTCGAGTCATCAAAGCCTCCTTCAAAATTCATGCGCTCGCTTTCATCATGAAATTAGAACCATGGACTAACATGCTACAACCATTGATCGAGGTCAATAAGAGGCAACCAAATTTCAGAGTAGTTAACTAGTGAGCACATTTGCATCCTCAATCACTCCTCAATAAAACATGAAAATATCCAAATCCTGATTGACTAGTGTAGAATATGTATTAATTTTACTATTTGAAGGCTCCGCAGTAGAAACTAATAATAAATCAAATTCATAATAAATAACTAAAAATTTCATTTAAAAAATATCATCTTTACTTTAGAAATATTTTGTGAATAAAAGAAAAATAAATAAATTTTATTTTGTTTAAATTTTAACTAATTTAGTTAACAAAACTCATTACCTAAAAATAAAGGGCCATGCAATATTATATAGGACGATGTAAATGCACTTCGAGCTCAATGTAATGTACTCAGCTTTTCCATAAACAAAAGCATGCAGTCATACATCTCGTTTATTTGTTTTAAAGCAACTATTTTTTGACAGATTCGACATGGATTAAAAAGTTAAAGAGCATACGTATCATTTGCTTTATCTACTTTTTACAGTTAATGTTTTTAATATTCGACGGCCATAAACATTTTAATAATATATGTTATTTACATTATTTATTCTTTATAATCCGTTGTTAAGTCAGAATAAATTTGTAAAAGAGAATACACATATAGTTTGTATTCTCTCCAATTACTTTTTATAGATTCGATGGAGATAGAAAGAATATAAAGAAAGAAAGATGACTAATTTTGAAGAAATGCGATGAGGATAAAATAGTAAGGTAGAACATACACATTATTTACTTTATTTATTCTTCATGAAATGCTGGATTTTGTCTACGAGGATAAAAATCTATAATACTCTTTTATCATTTGAATTATACTTTATTTTGTGATAAATATATTATCTAAATATTTTATTTGTATTTTATATTAAGGTTTGTTTAAATTTTAAGCTACTATTTATTTATTATTTAGATAATGTGACTCAATTTTTATTTTTATTATTTCAACAAATTAGATTTAGTAGTAGGTAGTGTATACATATTTTTTCAACAAGATCATTCCAACAGCTTTCTTTGTTTTAGTCAAAAAACATTTTTCTCCTCAAATTGGTCATATAAATTATGTTTGTTATTTGTCGACATATGCACTCGATAATTATAATTTAGTATCTAGGAACTTGTATTTAACAAAAAGTTATATGTCACTAATAGATAATTTGAAAAGCCTCATTGAAAGATCACATTACAATACACTATTTGTGCTCTTGCATCAACATTTGCATTAATAAATTTTAATCTATCATTTAGGAACTTGCATTCATGTGTGGTGCATCTTCAATCTTTATACTTCAACAAAAGGGGTTCACATTTTTATCAAGAAAGTTGTTAACTTTTCAACACACATAGCAAAGTTCAAAATGCTTTTGAACACTTTTATTTTAGATGCAGTAAAACTGAAAATAAAACAAATACAAACTATCCTATTAGTAAAGGATAAAACTACATAGAGATGAATCGTTGAGGGACTAAATTACAACAATGACTTTGTTTAGAGTAGACTTCAACTTCTTAATACAATTCATTATAGTTAGATAAGTGTAGAAATACTTTTAGAATCTTGATTCACTTTGTTGAACGTAATGTGCAATTTCTTGAAAACCAAAAATTGATATAGAGCTAAGTGTGAGTGTATGCTTCTATTTTCCTTATGGGTACTTATTTTCTTATGGTCTAAGATTTTCCTAAATTTTTAACCAATCTTATTTACATTAATAAGGTGAATAGTACTATGAGTGGTGTGAGGTGTTAACATGTTCTATAAGAGTTACATTTACTATTCTTGGAAAAAAAATTGTACTCCCCCTATTGGTTTTTATTCATCACCTCCCACTGTTGCTTAGTCTATATCTACATAGTCTCCTAGCTTATTTTGTATTGCATATTTTTTGTAGTTTCATGCTATTATTTTTTCATGTTATTATTTTTCTTCTTAAGTGTTTTCATTGCTTTCTTAGAGACTATCTCTATAATACTATTTTTATTTCTTTAGATGTATATATTTATAATTTAATGATTTCTATTTATCGCATTGTATCTTTGGTTATTATACAATTTACACATTCAAACTTTATATTAGAGTAATTGACACTAAAATAGATCTTTGATTTCCATATTTAAGATATTTGAATAATACTAATCAAATTTCATGTAGTTCTCCTAAAAATTCAATATGCTATTCTCTTCAATATTTATATGATATTGAGAATCAAAAAAATTGATAGAAAAATTATTTACCTCTATTTACACTTTTATTTTCTAAAATATAGATGATTGGAGTGTTTTGGTAAAATTTGAAGTATTTATTAGGTGTTGCATAGCATCCAATAGGCTCAAGAGAGTCATGTTTAGCTTTAACTTTATAAAAATTGGAGATTGAGAAGGTATTTTACATATAACATCTTGAATGGTAAATCACACATGTTTGTCATTTTAAAATATTTTGAAGCTAAAAAACCATGCCATTATATTTTAAAGCCTTAAACCCCCTTATTTATGTTGGAAAATGTTGTCATTGATGTAAACATTGATGGTTGTGTTGTTGACGAGGGAGCAAACCCTAGACACAAAATAACACTCATAGAATAATATTTTATTTAAAAATATTGAACTCTTATATGCAGAGGATCTCAAATCCTCGAGCTCTGAGATACATGCAATTACAGACTTACAGAAGTTTCAAACAAGAATTACAGAATTATAGAAAATCCCCTTTTTCGCAGCATGCGAACTCTCTCTCCCAAAAAGCTACTCAAAAATTTGAAATAAGCCCATAAATAGACCCATTTTGGTTTGGAACCAAAAATAACCTTCGAGATAAGATTTTTGGCGTTTGGCGCCAAAATTACAATTTGAAATTCATATTTAAATTCACATTCAAAAATTAGCACATTTCTAAAATATGCACCAACTTCCGGCAGCCATAACTTTTAATCTGACAGTTGGATCTTCAATGATAATACCTTTTTGGAAAGCTCTCGAAGAAGATTTTCTATAAAATATGCCTTTGGTAGACTACTTTGGTGCTTCCACAAATTTTCAGGCCCATCCGGGATCGTTTAGTGCCTCAAACCGAGCTCGAAAGGTTTTTCAGGCAAAAAGCAGAAACTGGAACTTGAATAACTTTCACACCGTGAATGATCTTGACCTGATTCTTTCACCAGACTATGTATTTTTTCATCCTGAACCTTCCCATAAATTTCTGTCTTCCCACGACTTCAAATTGAAACCTGCTAAAAATAGCAGTTGAGCAGAAAAAGTAGAAAAGCAGTTCTGAAAGTTGGAGACTCTTATTCGACGAAAAGGGTATCCAGAAATGCAAAAATATCTACAAAAAGCAAACAACAGGAACATAAATGGAAAACATCTTTTTGGGTGATGCAAGATTGCCCTCACACCACTAGATGCTCCTGCATCAGTTGTGGTCATTGATTTCCATACTAATTGTTGGAGATTATTGTCATCTATTGTCAACATTGATTGCATAAAGAGAAGAGTTGAAGAAGTTCATGGTTGGCTGCCATGCCTTATCAAAGAAGTGAATAATTGAAGAAGTTCATGGTTGGATGTCATGCCTTGTCAAAAGAAGAATTGAAGAAGTTCATGGTTGGTTGTCATGCCTTATCAAATAAGTGAAGAATAGAAGAAGTTCATTGTTGGATGCCATGCCTTGCTAAAGTAGTGTTATTGTTGATGTTCATATAATACATTATTTCTATTAGTAGAGGTATTCTCATATTGATATATTCAGATGAGGATTAGAAGCATGACTAATTTTAGGGAGGCGGTGTTGAAGGTCTACAATACATCTCTTACTCTCTCTTGATGTTCTTGATAGTATATGTGTTGTTGAAAGAATGATCTAGTTTCTACATGTTCCTCAATTGATTCTAGTTTAGGAAGTTGCATTAATGTCTATCTAAGAGAATGCTCTATATTCGTCCATTGTTGTAGTTCTAATATTGTAGTTTGGCATAAAATTTCAATGCTTTGTGTACGTTATAGTCCTAGGAGAATTATATGAATTGCATAATGTTGGCAATGTTGCTAGTTGTCTAGACTAGTCCATGAAATACTTCGCATTTCTCTGTATTAATGTCTCTACTCTTGATGCTTGGTCAGTGTGATCTCAATGTATGTGCAATGTCTCAGTTCCAATATCATATGTTGAATTGGTTTGCAAGTTTTTCTGATAATGCTACATCATCCGGTCATGTATACTATGTTTCCTAAATAAGGTGTTCTAAACATGCTTTGATATACAATGGATATTGATGGTATGATATTAAGAAATAAGTGTATGGAAGTGATGTTGGATGTTCAAGGAACATCCATATGTAATCCACATGTGGCTAATTGGCCACTTTGGTGTTGTATTATGTCTTGAGTTGGCCTTCTAGGATATTTGTGGATATCTAAATGACAAGGCTCATTCCTTTGCTTGGGTCGTGTGCTTGGGATACTACACCAACAATAAAATAAATTTCATAATAGATTTGGGTCCTAACCAATCCTATTTAGGACTGCATCAGTAAATTCAATTGCAAGAGTGTTTATGGGTTGACTAGTTATGTACCTCAAACCTTTCACCCAGACAATCCTTTGATGTCGACTGGGTTGATGTGAACCTATGTGTAGATTAATTTGGATTAAATTGAAAGAAATGTTACTATTGTTTTTTGGTCCTCTCTAGCCTTGGTTAGGACTACATCATGCTTTGCAGGTTCACTAGTTAAATTCATTATTTATTCTTTATCTTAGCTGACCTAATTGAAGAATTGTAGTGTTATGATGGATATAAATGTAAGATCATTCAAAATGCAATAGGAGAAAAAAGTTTACAAGTCTAAAAAAGTGTGTGTGTGACTCCTATTGAATATCTAGCAGAGATAGTGCTAAATATTGTGAAAGAAAAGTTCAACAGTGATTGAACGCATGAGTCAACAAAGAGTTATGTTGATAATCTTTGTAATTTCTCATTGTATCCTACTCTGAGATAGTGAATCTCATCAGGTCCCTATATATTTATCCTAGAGTTTTTTGGTACTTTAGTTTTGCAAGTCCTAGTTGTATCTTGTCCTAGGAAGTGAGGCTTATATTGTGAGTTAACTCACACCTTGGTTTTTCCCTCATTGGATTTTCCATGTAAATCTAGTGTCCCCTTGTGCATGTGTGTGTTCCCATTTTCCATCTCTTGTTTTTTATATAATTACTACTATATCTTTCATTGGTTAAGTTTATTGAAGGTGTTAAAGATTATAAATTTTATAATCTTCTCTATTATTCCTCTAGTAAAACACTAGTACAAAAATAACAATATATGATTAAAAAAACTACTAAAAATTGCATATAAATGATTGAACATGGTCATGTGACCATTAGTAGTTTATTGCTAGGCATTTATAATGTGACCCAATTGATGACTAAACCATTTTTAGTCATTTATTGGTTGTTTTGATTGATCGATTTGGTAGTATTTTTAGTCATTAATTTAGTCATTGATTGTCGTAAATTGGTCACTTAGTTCAATCATTTTTATTCACTGATATATTTAGTCGCTAATTTATTAATTGATTGTTGTTATCTGGTCACTTATTTAGTCATTCTTAATCATTGATTTCTATCCAGTGGTAGTGTATTTAGTCATTAATTTTAATCATCATTTTGATCAATTTGGTTGTTTATTTAATTGTTTTTGTTCACCAATTTCTGTCAACTAGTAGTATATTGATACATTATTTATTAATTGCATAATCATTATATTTAGTCATATTTATTCATTGATTTTTGTCAATTGGTATTATATTTAGTTAATTGGTAGTTTATTTATTTGTTTTTGTTAACTAATTTCTATAAATTGGTAGTATATTGATACATTATTTATTAATTGCATAATCATTATATTTAGTTATATTTATTCACTGATTTTTGTCAATCAGTACTATATTTAGTTAATTGGTAGCTTATTTAATTTCTTTTGTTCATTAATTTTTACAAGCTAAAAGTGTTGGAAATGAGACAATGCTTTTGATATTTAAACATAAAACATGGAAAAGAATAATCAGTCATTTGTTTGCACATAATGAAATAGCTATTAAGAAGGAAATATACTAAAATTATATTGAGAAAAGTTGTTCTTATAGTAGATACAAGAATTAAATACATGTCTTTGCTTTGAAAAAAATGTTACAAAGTATGTTTCTCAGTGTTGTGATTGAGAAAATTGAGTTACAATGCTTTATTTTTTGCTTATACAACTCCAAAACATGAAATAGTTACTTGAAAAGTGAATCCTAAGGGTCCTATATCTCATCCCAAGCATGGAAGAGAATATAGGAACTAAAATTGACTAAGTTATCATGATTTAAAATAGGGAAACTTGTTTTACATGCCCAAGATATCTTCTTGCTAGGACAATGAAGGATAAGACATCAATGGTGCTCTCAACCACCTCTACCCCTATAGTTACATAAATGATCATTGTGTCTGGGTAGTATGGTATATATTGTTGGTCACCCATGTGTATGTTCTGCTCTGGTACTATGAAAAACCCAAGAAATCCTAATTGGGTATCCCTATCATGAGCTCAATGCTAGTATGGGAAATTTCCTAAAACACGTGCACATAAGGAAATCAGGATTCAAAACCACAAATTTCCATGAAATGCTCTTTTTATTTACATTAAACTAGTATGTAAAATGTTTGATGTGTTTCAAGTAACAACCTACACATTAGAGCCATCAATCCTTATCTTCTTGACATGCACTTACTTCACTAACTGGGCTACTTTGTTAGGAGTTGGAAAGTTATCCCCTACTCAACCATAGAAAATTCCCACTTCACTTCCTCCTGTGATCCCTACAAATGAAAACATTAACCCTCCAATAATGTCAAAAAACAAAAACCCTACTAATTCATCCAACTCCTGGTTGAATTCCCTAGAAAATACCCCAATTGTAGACCCCATGTTTAATTGAAATAACATAGATATCAATGTCAACTAGAGGCCAAGAATGGCCAAAGGAAATGAAGAAAGCACATAATCCAAAAATTATTTAATATTAAGAGTTCCTAGTGCATCTCCAATACAATAAAACAAAATTGAAACAAAGAGAAAAAATAGTTGCCAAGTTTGAAAGCATATTTTAAAGATCCCCTTTTAAATATGATTATTTTTGTTAATGATAATATTAAAGTTCAATAACCCTTATTGCACTATATATATAGTTGATCATTAGGTGTGAATGGTTGACCTTCATGCCCATGCTGGCTATCTTGAGGACACCCTAAATATTATTACTAAGATGTCCGTTAAAACATTGGTGCTTGTAGATCATATATAAATATACATTGATTATCCCAACAACTCTATTGTTTTAGTTGGATCCTAAAATGCTACAACTTAAATTATTCTTCTCTAAAACATCTATGCAAAAGTGGGTAGGTGTGGTGAGGCTCAAATAGTAAGGAGATTGATGAAGGATAGAGGAATTAAAAAGATACCTTCATGTAGTTGGGTTGAAGGGCATAAAATGGTACATGCTTTTTGTGTAGGATACAGATCTCATCCACAAACATGGGAGAGCTATGCAAAATTTGAGAAATTGGCTTGGCAAATGAAGGCAGCAGGGTATTTCTAGATTCAAGAGTTTTACTTAATACTATGGAATAGAAGAAAAACTTCATTTATCTCAACCATAGTGAAAGTTTTGAATCAAGATTTATTTTGTTAAAAAATGGCCCCTAGTACAAATATTAGAATTGTTAAGAACCTCTGGGCATGTTTTGGTTATGTGCATGATCATCATGGAAAAATAGGCCCTTATGGCTTAGAAATTTAGAAAAAAACAGAGTTAGGAACCCTAATGTGTAACTTGAATAAGTTATCTATATTATTTCAAAAAAATATTTAAGAATAGAATTTGTAGAAAATTAAATGTAGTTTCTAAACTACTAGGTTTATTTAAAAATATATATTTATGAAAATTGAAATTTCAATGTAGTAGTACTTAAATTTCAAGGAAAAAGTAAGAAGTAGTTGTTTGTTTGGCCACCCTAACCACAATAAAATGATAATATTTTATATAAGATTTTAGATATAAGTGACTCATGTCTCGATGTGATACATATTTTTGTAATTTTTTCCAAGTAAATAATTAATTATATTTTTTTTATTACAACTTAAAAAAAAAAAAAAAAAAAAAAAAAAAAAACTTGTATGTCTGACCACCTTAACTTTGTCAAAACTTCATGAAATTCAATTTTATTTTTTAATCCTATAGTATGTGAAGGGTAGAATGTGACACATTTTTTGGATTAAAAATATGTGATACCGTTTGAAAGTTATATATGTTTTTCAATCAGCCTATCAATCAGGACTTTATTCGTAATTCAAATAGAAAATGAATAATAATTATTTATTAATTTCAAATTAAAGCATAATTTATATTGGTGGGAAGTTGAGAATCTCCTTTAAAAACCCTTTTTGTTTCAACAATCTTGGTTTAAAAAAATGTCGTCAGCCACATACCCTACACTATATACCCATCATATCACCACTTTTTGGTCCATCATGATCCTACACATATCGTTTTATCCCTTACACTAGTAATAGAATCTATCATAACATCCTTAAATTTAAGCTGAGTTATATTCTCCTAACAATGCTGATCTCCAACTCTATGATGATCTCTAAGCACATCATGCATCTCTCCTTTGAATGTGCAGAGTTGTGTAATCTACACCAACCTTATAGCAACAAACCTTTTAGTGAATCTTTAGTTTTCTTGCTCTTTCAAGCCTTCCTAGCCATATTCTTCTAGAATTTTTCTAAATGTCTGTCTTCTCCTTCAGAAGAATCATAGTCAAATTCAACTAACATGTTCATCTCAAGAGTTATCTGATTATTCTTCTTTGCATTACACATGAAAAATTCTTCTATCTTAACTCTGTAACTTTTGATTCCATTACGCCTAGTTCTACATCTATGTATAGAACTTCATTTTTCTAGTTCTAATTTGTGATCATGTGTCTCATAGTTGGTTCCCTCTCTATCTTGATCTGATTAGGGATTCCTTTCCAAGGTGACCACATATGTGAGAAGTCAGTGTCCATATATCCATTCAAATTCTTTGACCAATCTCTCCTCAATAACATGCCATAAGTGTCTGGTATCTCAACCACTTGGATATCAATATAATACTAGATCCTAGGGTCTGATGCTAACTGCATATGGATGTTAGTTAACTCTCTGACTACATTTACCTTGGTTTTATCTAGTTAAGTAAATTTCTTTAGGGAAGTTTCTAGAGTTAAGCCTAGAGTCTAACATATGGACAAAGGCATCACATTGGTAGATGCTCCTGAATGTGGTACCAGGTAGTTATAAATATTTTTACCAAATATTCTCAGTGTTAACAAAAATGGCAAGGATTCTATCTTTCCTTTATAAAAGGCTAATTGTGCATCTTCCATAGGAACTATGTTTTTTTCTTTCACCTTAATAGAGTTGTCCTTCACTTGCACCTCTTTACTAAGTATGCTTTCTTTAGGAAATTCTTCTAATGTATTCAAGAAAGCTTTCCTAATTACAAGCTTTTGAGAAATTCTAATAAAGATAAGCTAATTTTTACCTTTTTGATTTATTTTTCCAAATAATTAGTTAGATTATTTTGATCAATGAATTCTATTTTTCAACTCTAAAATATTTAGTGTTATTGTATTGTGAGGTCACCATTTGTAACCCCAAAGTGTTACTAGATTTTTCATCATGTGGAGTATTGAATTTTTTAGGCAGAAATGACATGGTCAAAGGCCCTTTAAATCTACTTCCACCATTTCTATTACTCCTAAAAATGTAGCAATGGCCTTTCGGATATTTTTGGAAAGCATGAATTTCATTAGCTTCATTGTGAGATCCATTTTTGTCTTGGTGGGGAAACATGTAAGTTTCCAAAGTCATGGTTGAACTATCCTCTTGCTCATAGATATTACTCTTAGCAACAGTGGGTGACTTACACACATAACTATCTAAGACTAACACAAAGTCATATTCAACAAGAACTAACTCATTCCCTTGGGTCAGGTGGGAGTCACATTGATCATTATAGTGCATTGCAGCTAGAAAAATATTTGACATAGTTTTAAACTATGGTCAATCCACTTCTGAATGAGCATTTGTATTATGAATTCTACACCAATTGTTCATGGTGAGTTTAGCTAAGTTTTCCTTAGACGTAGACCTATCTTTAGAGGAATTAGCATTATCTAAAGGCATGGATACTCCTTCATTGTTTGGTCACATGTTCCAAGGTCTAGGTGGTCTAGGAGCACTGTATGCTCGACCCTAAAAAATTTGATTGTTACTCTGAGAGTAAAAGTTTTGATTTCTTATTTGTGTAACCTTCGTGGTTAACTCTTAAGTTGAGTTTTTGTTTCCTTAATCTCCTCTCTATCTTCCAGAGTCTTTACTCTTTGACTCTCTTGAGTTTGTGTGAAGAAATAATTTCCATTGGGATGTAATTTTGTCATAGCTAGACTAGGGTGTGGGACCAAAGCTTGACTATTTCCTAGTTCCTAGTTGAAGGAAAATATTCTAAGGAAATGTCCCATTCTAGACCATTGAAAGAAAATAATTGGAAGTCATCACATGATTTAATGGAACTCCACTCATACTAGGTATAGGATAGTTATTAAATCTATTTCCTCCATTCACAAACGATCCACTTCTGAGGTGTTTCATTTCTAAATTCACACTTATGGCTTCTGCATAGGCTTCAATTAGAGTAGTAGGAGGATTTTCCCTCCATTTAGCACACATCGTAGTTAAAGGATCATTTTCCTGTTGGATGATGTGGTTGTATTGCTGATATGTGGTTGTCATTGATGTCAACACTATTAGTACTATTGTATTGAAGGTTGTATATGTCGAGGATATTGAGAAAATTGTTAAAGAAAGAGTTACAATTTTCTAGTGGAACAATGAAGGTCATGAAGGTGTCTTGCTCAGTAAGTTGAAGATCAATTGTTGTGGACTAAAGGGTTTATTACATTGAGAGTATCTAGTCTATCCACCAGAAGTTTCAGAGGTCCATGCGAAGATTCGATTGTGTTATGGATAGTTGTGTTCTAACAGTATTTATGTGGTTTTTGTCAGTGGTCTTGATTGAAGTTTATGTAATTTTGGCAATCTTAGTTGTTGAGGATTCCTCTTTGTTAGTTCTTGTTGCTTGTGGATGCTTCTAGATAATTCTCTATCCTTGTTGTATGTCTCTTTGAAAGGTGTGCTCGTGGTCAAATATTTTTCTCGTGTGTGTTCGGGTTTTCATGTTCTTGGCTGACATAATGGTTGTAATGTGTTGCAGATCCTTGGAGATTTAAATTTGAATATTTTGCATGCTCAAGGATATTGTTTTGGGTCACATCATAATATTAGCTGATAGTGTTTGATTCACATTAAAAATTTATTTATAAATTTGGGGTCGACATTGTAAATATGTTTTATATTTTGGCCAACGAAGTTCTTGATGTAAATCTAAGTTGCAGATATATAAGAGAGGTTGTTTGTTCAAATTTAAGTATTCTAGGTGTGCTCCTATGTGTTTATGTGAGAATATCATTCGATTGTAGAGTAGAGTGTGAAGAAGTTTGAGCAGAGTGTGAAGAAATTTGAGCAAAGTGTGAAGAAGTATTTTTGTGCTTCACTAGAACTCTAATCAAGCTTTTACATAAGCTATTTTCTTAGTTCATACCCTATGGATCTAATCTAAATTTCTTTGTATTCTTGGGCAATGAGCCCTCTTGTATTTGAGTAGTGAGCTCTAGGTAGTGTGCCTGAATGCATGTGCATTCCCATTATTTTTCATTATACTTTTAATAAAGTATAATATTGTGGAATAACATCCACCATGGTTTTACCCCTAATAGGGTTTCCACATAGAAAATATTGGTGTTCTCCATGCTTCTAATGTGTTGATTGTTTATGGTTTATTGTTGTTTCATCAAATATAAGATAAAGTTAAGTTAAGTTTGAAAAGTTTAAGTATTCTGTGACAACTAATTCACCCCCCCTCTCTATTGTTTGTCCTTGTTTTTCCAACAATTGGCATTACAACACATTCCTTTGAAGAATTTTAAAGGCTTGAGGTGATCTGAGATGGCATCATACAAGAAGGATAGTCCTAGATTCGATGGAACAAACTACTCATTGTGTAAAGCCAAGATGGAGTGTCATTTGAGATGTATTGGTGAACCCTTTTAGAAGATTACAAAGAATAGATATGTTATTCCTCATAACGTTCCTTCCACTCCTGATGAAATTAAAGAGGCTAAGAATAACATTAGGGCTATTGAAACTTTGTTGAGTGCTATGACAGATTCAAAAATGAAAAATGTGATGGGTCTGAAGATAGCTCATGAGATTTGGATGAAGCTGGAAACTTTGTATGAAGGAGATACACATGTGAAGATGGTTAAGCTACAAAGTTTGAAAGGAAAGTATGAAAATTTGAAGATGGGTGAAGATGAAAATATTTCTTCTTTTATGCAAAAATTAAATGAACTAGTGATGGTTATTAGATGTGTAAGTGGTACCCTCCAGGGAAGAGGAAGAAATTGTAGCCAAAGTTCTCAAATCATTTCCTCCATCTTACAAAGAAAAGGTTCATGCTATTGAAGAAATCATATCAGTGATGAATGTGACAAGAGATAAATTGATTGGTAAATTTACTGCCTTTGAGTTGAGTGAATTTGGTGAATTTGTTCCCAAGATTGAATCTGCATTTAAGTCTACTGTATCTAGAAGAAACAAGCAAATATATGATCTAGGAGAGTGTTCCTGAAAGTCATTCAAGTACGAGGAAGAAATGAAACAACTTGAAGATGAAGAAAGAGAAGTAGAAAAGTTGGTGGTGCAGCCACGGTAGGAGGGTCCTCAGAGAGAACAATCTAGACCATGTAACAAGAGTAACACAACGAAACCAATACAAAATATGGAGGAAAATACAGATTAACACATTCTCATTAATAGAAAATCTTAGTTACATTTAGCTGGAAACATCTAGGCTTACAGATTCAGCTCACGGGCCTGATTAAATATACAACATTCTAACATGCTCCTATATATGAGCTAAGCTCTTATAAATTAGATCAAACTTAATCACTTAATCTACTACTAATTCTCCTTCTTCTAATGATCGATTACAAGCTTTATACTATATTTGCGATTCTGGAAACATCTGCATCGGCCAAAGATCATCACATTTTCCAAAGAAAGAAAATATAACGGGCGCATGAACAAGTCGGCCACAAATTT
>VDFB02271358.1:783396883-783435998 GCA_007258455.2 Sequoia sempervirens
TAATAGGAAGTGATGAAAGACATTTAATTCTAGAAAGGATAAATAAAATTATTTAGAAAAAAATAGCAAATAAATCCCTCATTGTAAATCTCTTGTGCGTAGATGGAGTAGACAAGGCATGGGAATTCTTTATCTACTTTGTGCCCTAGCATCACACAAAAACTTGTTGCAAATCATGGAAGAAGAAACATGATAAAGTGTTCAAAGAGAAATGTGAGCATTTGATTTTAGGAGAATACAAAAGAAAACTACATTGATAAGATGAGAAGAAAGTTGATGCAATTGATGGGAATCTTTGAACTTCAGACAAGTGCAAAACTAGTCCAATGTTTCAACCTTTGCTCCACCTACAACCAAACTCAATGCCATAGATATGCAAACCATTAAATTTGTAAACTAGAAATGGTGATATTTGAGTATTAATTAAATAAGTTTCACATTACCCTCATACCCATACTGGTCCATTGTTTCGGCGTTTGCTCCACCTACAACCAAACGCAATGCCACATATATGCTCAATGGAGAGAAAACAACAATTTTTGTCTTCACTTACTTGTAGTGCTTCCTTTGAAAACTCAAGCAAGAACTTTGTTTTACTATGAATTGATGCCTATTTTTCCCAAAACTATAAATAATTTTAGGTAGGTGCAATGTCTCTCTACGTGTAGACTCTATTTAATCGCCAACTACCCAAGTCATTAAAACCTCCTTCAAAATTCATGTGCTCTCTTTCGTCATGAAATTAGAACCATAGACTAACATGCTACAACCATTGATCGAGGTCAATAAGAGGCAACCAAATTTTAGAGTAGTTAACTAGTGAGCACATTTGCATCCTCAATCACTGCTCAATAAAACATGAAAATATCTGAATCTTGATTGACTAGTGTAGAATATGTATTAATTTTACTATTTGAAGACTCCGCAATAATTCCCGATAGAAACTAATAATAAATCAAATTCATAATAATTAATTAAAAATTTCCTTTAAAAAATAACATCTTTAGTATAGAAATATTTTGTGATTAAAAGAAAGATAAATAAATTTTATTTTGTTTAAATTTCAACTAATTTAGTTAACAAAACTCATTACGATGTAAATGCACTCTTAGCTCCATGGAATGTACTCAACTTTTCGATAAACAAAAGCATGCAGTCATACATTTCGTTTATTTGTTTTAAAGCAACTATTTTTTGACAGATTCGACATGGATTAAAAAGTTAAAGAGAGCATACGTATCATTTGCTTTATTTACTCTTTACAGTTAATGTTTTTAATATTCGACGGCCATAAACATTTTAATAATATATGTTATTTACATTATTTATTCTTTATAGTCCGGTAAATCAGAATAGATTTGTAAAAGAGAATACACATATAGTTTGTATTCTCTCCAATTATTTTTTATAGATTCGATGGAGATAGAAAGAATTTAAAGAAAGAAAGATGACTAATTTTGAAGAGATGCGATGAGGATAAAATAGTAAGGTAGAACATACACATTATTTACTTTATTTATTCTTCATGAAATGCTGGATTTTGTCTACAAGGATAAAAATCTATATTACTCTTTTATCATTTGAATTATACTTTATTTTGTGATAAATATATTATCTAAATATTTTATTTGTATTTTATATTAATGTTTATTTAAATTTTAAGTTACTATTTATTTATTATTTAGATAATGTGATTCAATTTTTATTTTTATTATTTCAACAAATTAGATTTAGTAGTAGGTAGTGTATACATATTTTTTCGACAAGATCATTTCAACAGCTTTCTTTGTTTTAGACAAAAATCATTTTTCTCCTCAAATTGGTCATATATATTATGTTTGTTACTTGTCGACATATGCACTCAAAAATTATAATTTAGTATCTAGGAACTTGTATTTAACAAAATGTTATGTCACTAATAGATAATTTGAAAAGCCTCATTGAAAGATCACATTACAATGCACTATTTGTGCTCTTGCATCAACATTTGCATTAATAAATTTTACACTATCATTTAGGAACTTGCATTCATGTGTGGTGCATCTTCAATCTTTATACTTCAACAAAAGGGGTTCACATTTTTATCAAGAAAGTTGTTAACTTTTCAACACACATAGCAAAGTTGAAAATGCTTTTGAAAACTTTTATTTTAGATGCAATAAAACTGGAAAGAAAACAAATATAAACTATCCTATTAGTAAAGGATAAAACTACATAGAGATGAATCATTGAGGGACTAAATTACAACAATGACTTTTTTTAGAGTAGACTTCAACTTCTTAATACAATTTCATTATAGTTAGATAAGTCTAGAAATACTTTTAGAATCTTGATTCACTTTGTTGAACGTAATGTGCAATTTCTTGAAAACCAAAAATTGATATAGAGCTAAGTGTGAGTGTATGCTTCTATTTTCCTTATGGGTACTTATTTTCTTATGGTCTAAGATTTTCCTAAATTTTTAACCAATCTTATTTACATTAATAAGGTGAATAGTACTATGAGTGGTGTGAGGTGTTAACATGTTCTATAAGAGTTACATTTACTATTCTTGGAAAAAAAATTGTACTCCCCCTATTGGTTTTTATTCATCACCTCCCATTGTTGCTTAGTCTATATCTACATAGTCTCCTAGCTTATTTTGTATTGCATATTTTTTGTAGTTTCATGCTATTATTTTTTCATAATATTATTTTTCTTCTTAAGTGTTTTCATTGCTTTCTTAGAGACTAACTCTATAATACTATTTTGATTTCTTTAAATGTATATATTTATAATTTAATGATTTCTATTTATCGCATTGTATCTTTGGTTATTATACAATTTACACATTCAAACTTTATATTAGAGTAATTGACACTAAAATAGATCTTCGATTTCCATATTTAAGATATTTGAATAATACTAATCAAATTTCATGTAGTTCTCCTAAAAATTCAATATGCTATTCTCTTCAATATTTATATGATATTGAGAATAAAAAAAAATGATAGACAAATTATTTACCTCTATTTATACTTTTATTTTCTAAAGTATAGATGATTGGAGTGTTTTGGTAAAATTTGAAGCATTTATTAGGCATTGCATAGCATCCAATAGGCTCAAGAGAGTCATGTTTAGCTTTAACTTTATAAAAATTGGAGATTGAGAAGATAGTTTACATATAACATCTTGAATGGTAAATCACACATGTTTGTCATTTTTAAAATATTTTGAAGCTAAAAAAACCATGCCATTATATTTTAAAGCCTTAAACCCCCTTATTTATGTTGGAAAATGTTGTCATTGATGTAAACATTGATGGTTGTGTTGTTGACGAGGGAGCAAACCCTAGACACAAAATAACACTCATAGAATAATATTTTATCTAAAAATATTGAACTCTTATATGCAGAGGATCTCAAATCCTCGAGCTCTGAGATACATGCAATTACAGACTTACAGAAGTTTCAAACAAGAATTACAGAATTATAGAAAATCCCCTTTTTCGCAGCATGCGAACTCTCTCTCCCAAAAAGCTACTCAAAAATTTGAAATAAGCCCATAAATAGACCCATTTTGGTTTGGAACCAAAAATAACCTTCGAGATAAGATTTTTGGCGGTTTGGCGCCAAAATTACAATTTGAAATTCATATTTAAATTCACATTCGAAAATTAGCACATTTCTAAAATATGCACCAACTTCTGGCAGCCATAACTTTTAATCTGACAGTTGGATCTTCAATGATAATACCTTTTTGGAAAGCTCTCGAGAAGAAGATTTTCTATAAAATATGCCTTTGGTAGACTACTTTGGTGCTTCCACAAATTTTCAGGCCCATCCGGGATCGTTTAGTGCCTCAAACTGAGCTCGAAAGGTTTTTCAGGGCAAAAAGCAGAAACTGGAACTTGAATAACTTTCACACCGTGAATGATCTTGACCTGATTCTTTCACCAGACTATGTATTTTTTCATCCTGAACCTTCCCATAAATTTCTGTCTTCCCACGACTTCAAATTGAAACCTGCTAAAAATAGCAGTTGAGCAGAAAAAGTAGAAAAGCAGTTCTGAAAGTTGGAGACTCTTATTCGACGAAAAGGGTATCCAGAAATGCAAAAATATCTACAAAAAGCAAACAACAGGAACATAAATGGAAAACATCTTTTTGGGTGATGCAAGATTGCCCTCACACCACTAGATGCTCCTGCATCAGTTGTGGTCATTGATTTCCATACTAATTGTTGGAGATTATTGTCATCTATTGTCAACATTGATTGCATAAAGAGAAGAGTTGAAGAAGTTCATGGTTGGCTGCCATGCCTTATCAAAGAAGTGAATAATTGAAGAAGTTCATGGTTGGATGTCATGCCTTGTCAAAAGAAGAATTGAAGAAGTTCATGGTTGGTTGTCATGCCTTATCAAATAAGTGAAGAATAGAAGAAGTTCATTGTTGGATGCCATGCCTTGCTAAAGTAGTGTTATTGTTGATGTTCATATAATACATTATTTCTATTAGTAGAGGTATTCTCATATTGATATATTCAGATGAGGATTAGAAGCATGACTAATTTTAGGGAGATGGTGTTGAAGGTCTACAATACATCTCTTACTCTCTCTTGATGTTCCTCATAGTATATGTGTTGTTGAAAGAAAGATCTAGTTTCTACATGTTCCTCGATTGATTCTAGTTTAGGAAGTTGCATTAGTGTCTATCTAAGAGAATGCTCTATATTCATCCATTGTTGTAGTTCTAATATTGTAGTTTGGCATACAATTTCAATACTTTGTGTACGTTACAGTCCTAGGAGAATTATATGAATTGTAGAATGTTGGCAATGTTGCTAATTGTTTGGACTAGTCCATGAAATACTTCGCATTTCTTCGTATTAATGTCTCTACTCTTGCTGCTTGGTCAATGTGCTCTCAATGTATGTGCAATGTCTCAGTTCCAATATCATATGTTGAATTGGTTTGTAAGTTGTTCTGATAATGCTACATCATTCGGTCATGTATACTATGTTTCTTGAATAAGGTGTTCTAAACATGCTTTGATATACAATGGCTATTGATGGTATGATATTAAGAAATAAGTGTATGGAAGTGATGTTGGATGTTCAAGGAACATCCATATGTAATCCACATGTGGCTAATTGGCCATTTTGGTGTTGCATTATGTCTTGAGTTGGCCTTCTAGGATATTTGTGGATATCTAAATGACAAGGCTCATTCCTTTGCTTGGGTCGTGTGCTTGGGGTACTACACCAACAATCAAAGACATTTCATAATAGATTTGGGTCCTAACCTATCCTATTTAGGATTGCATCAAGTAAATTCAATTGCAAGAGTGTTTATGGGTTGACTAGTTATGTACCTCAAACCCTTCACCCAGACAATCCCTTGATGTCGACTTAGGTTGATGTGCACCTATGTGTAGATTATTTTGGATTACATTGAAAGAAATGTTACTATTTTTTTTGATCCTCTCTAGCCTTGGTTAGGACTACATCATGCTTTGGAGGTTGACTAGTTAAATTCATTATTTATTCTTTATCTCAGCTGACCTAATTGAAGAATTGTAGTGTTATGATGGATATAAATGTAAGATCATTCAAAATGCAATAGAAGAAAAAAGTTTACAAGTCTAAAGAAGTGTGTGTGTGACTCATATTGAATATCTAGTAGAGATAGTGCTAAATATTGTGAAAGAAAAGTTCAACAGTGATTGAACACATGAGTCAACAAAGAGTTATGTTGATAATCTTTGTAATTTCTCATTGTATCCTACTCTGAGATAGTGAATCTCATCAGGTCCCTATATCTTTCTCCTAGAGTTTGTTGGTACTTTAGTTTTGCAAGTCCTAGTTGTATCTTGTCCTAGGAAGTGAGGCTTATATTGTGAGTTAACTCTCACCTTGTTTTTTCCCTCATTGGATTTTCCATGTAAATCTAGTGTGCCCTTGTGCATGTGTGTGTTCCCATTTTCCATCTCTTGTTTTTTATATAATTACTACTATATCTTTCATTGGTTAAGTTTATTGAAGGTGTTAAAGATTATAAATTTTATAATCTTCTCTATTATTCCTCTAGTAAAACACTAGTACAAAAATAACAATATATGATTAAAAAAACTACTAAAAATTGCATATAAATGATTGAACATGGTCATGTGACCATTAGTAGTTTATTGCTAGGCATTTATAATGTGACCCAATTGATGACTAAACCATTTTTAGTCATTTATTGGTTGTTTTGATTGATCGATTTGGTAGTATTTTTAGTCATTAATTTAGTCATTGATTGTCGTAAATTGGTCACTTATTTAATCATTTTTATTCACTGATATATTTAGTCGCTAATTTATTAATTGATTGTTGTTATCTGGTCACTTATTTAGTCATTCTTAATCATTGATTTCTATCCAGTGGTAGTGTATTTAGTCATTAATTTTCATCATCATTTTGATCAATTTGCTTGTTTATTTAATTGTTTTTGTTCACCAATTTCTTTCAACTAGTAGTATATTGATACATTATTTATTAATTGCATAATCATTATATTTAGTCATATTTATTCACTGATTTTTGTCAATTGGTATTATATTTAGTTAATTGGTAGTTTATTTATTTGTTTTTGTTAACTAATTTCTATAAATTGGTAGTATATTGATACATTATTTATTAATTGCATAATCATTATATTTAGTTATATTTATTCACTGATTTTTGTCAATCAGTACTATATTTAGTTAATTGGTAGTTTATTTAATTTTTTTTGTTCATTAATTTTTACCAGCTAAAAGTGTTGGAAATGAGACAATACTTTTGATATTTAAACATAAAACATAGAAAAGCATAATCAGTCATTCGTTTGCACATAATGAAATAGCTATTAAGAAGGAAATATACTCAAATTTTATTGAGAAAAGTTGTTCTTATAGTAGATACAAGACTTAAATACATGTCTTTGCTTTTAAAAATATGTTACAAAGTATGTTTCTCAGTGTTGTGACTGAGAAAATTGAGTTACAATGCTTTATTTTTTTCTTATACAACTCTAAAACATGAAAGAACTACTTGAAAAGTGAATCCTAAGGGTCCTATATCTCATCCAAAGCATGGAAGAAAATATAGGAACTAAAATTGACTAAGTTCTCATGATTAAAAATAGGGAAACTTGTTTTACACGCCCAAGATGTCTTCTTGCTAGGACAATGAGGGATGAGACATCAATGGTGCTCTCAGTGACCTCTACCCCTATAGTTACATAAGTGATCATTGTGTCTGGGTAGTATGGTATATATTGTTGGTCACCCATGTGTCTGTTGTGCTATGTTACTATGAAAAACCCAAGAAATCCTAATTGGGTATCCCAATCATGAGCTCAATGCTAGTATGGGAAAATGTTTGAAACACCTGGACATAAGGAAATCAGGATTCAAAACCACAACTTTCCATGAAATTCTCTTTTGATTTACATTAAACTAGTATGGAAAATGTTTGATGTGTTTCAAGTAACAACCTACACATTAGAATCATAAATCCTTATTTTCTTGACATACACTAACTTCACTAACTGGGCTACTTTGTTAGGAGTTGGAAGGTCATCCCCTACTCAACCATAGAAAATTCCCACTTCACTTCCTCCTGTGACCCCTACAAATGAAAACACTAACCCTCCAATAATTTCAAAATTCCAAAACCCTACTAATTCATCCAACTCCCAGTTGAATTCCCTAGCAAATACCCCAATTGTAGACCCCATGTTTAATTGAAGTAACATAGATATCAATGTCAACTAGAGCCCAAGAATGGCCAATTGAACTGAAGAAAGCACATAATCAAAAAATTATGTAATATTAAGAGTTCCTAGTGCATCTCCAATGCAATATAACAAAATTGAAACAAACAGAAAAAATAGTTGCTAAGTTTGAAAGCATATTTTAAAGATCCCCTTTTAAATATGATTATTTTTGTTAATGATAATATTAAAGTTCAATAACCCTTATTGCATTATATGTATAGTTGATCATTAGGTGTAAATAATTGACCTTCATGCCGATGTTGGCTATCTTGAGGACACCCTAAATATTATTACTAAGATGTCAATTAAACCTTTGGTGCCTATAGCTCATATATAAATATAAATTGATTATCCCAACAACACTGTTGTTTTAGTTAGATCCTTAAAATGCTACAACTTAAATTATTCTTCTCTAAAACATCTATGCAAAAGTGGGTAGGTGTGGTGAGGCTCAAATAGTAAGGAGATTGATGAAGGATAGAGGAATTAAAAAGATACCTTCATGTAGTTGGGTTGAAGGGCATAAAATGGTACATGCATTTTTGTGTAGGAGATAGATCACATCCACAAACATGGAAGAGAAATGAAAAATTGGAGAAATTGGCTTCTCAAATGAAGGTAGTAGGGTATTTCCATATTCAAGACTTTACTTAATGTTGTGGAATAGGAGAAAAAATCATTTATCTTCAACCATAGTGAAAAGTTTTGAATTGCATTTGGTTTGTTAAAAATGGCCCCTAGTACAAATATTAGAATTGTTAAGAACCTTCAAGTATGTTTTGGTTATGTGCATGATCATCATGGAAAAAATAGGCCCTTAAGTGGCGAGAAATTTAGAAAAAAAATAGAGTTAGGAAACTTAATGTAAAAATTTGAATAAGTTATCTATATTATTTCAAAAATATTTAAGAATAGAATTTGTAGAAAATTAAATGTAGTTTCTAAACTACTAGGTTTATTTAAAAAATATATATATTTGGTGAAAAATTGAAATTTCAATGTAGTAGTACTTAAATTTCAAGGAAAAAGTAAGAAGTAGTTGTTTGTTTGGCCACCCTAACCACAATAAAATGATAATATTTTATATAAGATTTTAGATATAAGTAGAGGACTCATGTCTCGATGTGATACATATTTTTTTGTAATTTTTTTCCAAGTAAATAATTAATTATATTTTTTTTATTACAACTTAAAAAAAAAAAAAACTTGTATGTCTGACCACCTTAACTTTGTCAAAACTTCATGAAATTCAATTTTATTTTTTAATCCTATAGTATGTGAAGGGTAGAATGTGACACATTTTTTGGATTAAAAATATGTGATACCGTTTGAAAGTTATATATGTTTTTCAATCAGCCTATCAATCAGGACTTTATTCGTAATTCAAATAGAAAATGAATAATAATTATTTATTAATTTCAAATTAAAGCATAATTTATATTGGTGGGAAGTTGAGAATCTCCTTTAAAAACCCTTTTTGTTTCAACAATCTTGGTTTAAAAAAATGTCGTCAGCCACATACCCTACACTATATACCCATCATATCACCACTTTTTGGTCCATCATGATCCTACACATATCGTTTTATCCCTTACACTAGTAATAGAATCTATCATAACATCCTTAAATTTAAGCTGAGTTATATTCTCCTAACAATGCTGATCTCCAACTCTATGATGATCTCTAAGCACATCATGCATCTCTCCTTTGAATGTGCAGAGTTGTGTAATCTACACCAACCTTATAGCAACAAACCTTTTAGTGAATCTTTAGTTTTCTTGCTCTTTCAAGCCTTCCTAGCCATATTCTTCTAGAATTTTTCTAAATGTCTGTCTTCTCCTTCAGAAGAATCATAGTCAAATTCAACTAACATGTTCATCTCAAGAGTTATCTGATTATTCTTCTTTGCATTACACATGAAAAATTCTTCTATCTTAACTCTGTAACTTTTGATTCCATTACGCCTAGTTCTACATCTATGTATAGAACTTCATTTTTCTAGTTCTAATTTGTGATCATGTGTCTCATAGTTGGTTCCCTCTCTATCTTGATCTGATTAGGGATTCCTTTCCAAGGTGACCACATATGTGAGAAGTCAGTGTCCATATATCCATTCAAATTCTTTGACCAATCTCTCCTCAATAACATGCCATAAGTGTCTGGTATCTCAACCACTTGGATATCAATATAATACTAGATCCTAGGGTCTGATGCTAACTGCATATGGATGTTAGTTAACTCTCTGACTACATTTACCTTGGTTTTATCTAGTTAAGTAAATTTCTTTAGGGAAGTTTCTAGAGTTAAGCCTAGAGTCTAACATATGGACAAAGGCATCACATTGGTAGATGCTCCTGAATGTGGTACCAGGTAGTTATAAATATTTTTACCAAATATTCTCAGTGTTAACAAAAATGGCAAGGATTCTATCTTTCCTTTATAAAAGGCTAATTGTGCATCTTCCATAGGAACTATGTTTTTTTCTTTCACCTTAATAGAGTTGTCCTTCACTTGCACCTCTTTACTAAGTATGCTTTCTTTAGGAAATTCTTCTAATGTATTCAAGAAAGCTTTCCTAATTACAAGCTTTTGAGAAATTCTAATAAAGATAAGCTAATTTTTACCTTTTTGATTTATTTTTCCAAATAATTAGTTAGATTATTTTGATCAATGAATTCTATTTTTCAACTCTAAAATATTTAGTGTTATTGTATTGTGAGGTCACCATTTGTAACCCCAAAGTGTTACTAGATTTTTCATCATGTGGAGTATTGAATTTTTTAGGCAGAAATGACATGGTCAAAGGCCCTTTAAATCTACTTCCACCATTTCTATTACTCCTAAAAATGTAGCAATGGCCTTTCGGATATTTTTGGAAAGCATGAATTTCATTAGCTTCATTGTGAGATCCATTTTTGTCTTGGTGGGGAAACATGTAAGTTTCCAAAGTCATGGTTGAACTATCCTCTTGCTCATAGATATTACTCTTAGCAACAGTGGGTGACTTACACACATAACTATCTAAGACTAACACAAAGTCATATTCAACAAGAACTAACTCATTCCCTTGGGTCAGGTGGGAGTCACATTGATCATTATAGTGCATTGCAGCTAGAAAAATATTTGACATAGTTTTAAACTATGGTCAATCCACTTCTGAATGAGCATTTGTATTATGAATTCTACACCAATTGTTCATGGTGAGTTTAGCTAAGTTTTCCTTAGACGTAGACCTATCTTTAGAGGAATTAGCATTATCTAAAGGCATGGATACTCCTTCATTGTTTGGTCACATGTTCCAAGGTCTAGGTGGTCTAGGAGCACTGTATGCTCGACCCTAAAAAATTTGATTGTTACTCTGAGAGTAAAAGTTTTGATTTCTTATTTGTGTAACCTTCGTGGTTAACTCTTAAGTTGAGTTTTTGTTTCCTTAATCTCCTCTCTATCTTCCAGAGTCTTTACTCTTTGACTCTCTTGAGTTTGTGTGAAGAAATAATTTCCATTGGGATGTAATTTTGTCATAGCTAGACTAGGGTGTGGGACCAAAGCTTGACTATTTCCTAGTTCCTAGTTGAAGGAAAATATTCTAAGGAAATGTCCCATTCTAGACCATTGAAAGAAAATAATTGGAAGTCATCACATGATTTAATGGAACTCCACTCATACTAGGTATAGGATAGTTATTAAATCTATTTCCTCCATTCACAAACGATCCACTTCTGAGGTGTTTCATTTCTAAATTCACACTTATGGCTTCTGCATAGGCTTCAATTAGAGTAGTAGGAGGATTTTCCCTCCATTTAGCACACATCGTAGTTAAAGGATCATTTTCCTGTTGGATGATGTGGTTGTATTGCTGATATGTGGTTGTCATTGATGTCAACACTATTAGTACTATTGTATTGAAGGTTGTATATGTCGAGGATATTGAGAAAATTGTTAAAGAAAGAGTTACAATTTTCTAGTGGAACAATGAAGGTCATGAAGGTGTCTTGCTCAGTAAGTTGAAGATCAATTGTTGTGGACTAAAGGGTTTATTACATTGAGAGTATCTAGTCTATCCACCAGAAGTTTCAGAGGTCCATGCGAAGATTCGATTGTGTTATGGATAGTTGTGTTCTAACAGTATTTATGTGGTTTTTGTCAGTGGTCTTGATTGAAGTTTATGTAATTTTGGCAATCTTAGTTGTTGAGGATTCCTCTTTGTTAGTTCTTGTTGCTTGTGGATGCTTCTAGATAATTCTCTATCCTTGTTGTATGTCTCTTTGAAAGGTGTGCTCGTGGTCAAATATTTTTCTCGTGTGTGTTCGGGTTTTCATGTTCTTGGCTGACATAATGGTTGTAATGTGTTGCAGATCCTTGGAGATTTAAATTTGAATATTTTGCATGCTCAAGGATATTGTTTTGGGTCACATCATAATATTAGCTGATAGTGTTTGATTCACATTAAAAATTTATTTATAAATTTGGGGTCGACATTGTAAATATGTTTTATATTTTGGCCAACGAAGTTCTTGATGTAAATCTAAGTTGCAGATATATAAGAGAGGTTGTTTGTTCAAATTTAAGTATTCTAGGTGTGCTCCTATGTGTTTATGTGAGAATATCATTCGATTGTAGAGTAGAGTGTGAAGAAGTTTGAGCAGAGTGTGAAGAAATTTGAGCAAAGTGTGAAGAAGTATTTTTGTGCTTCACTAGAACTCTAATCAAGCTTTTACATAAGCTATTTTCTTAGTTCATACCCTATGGATCTAATCTAAATTTCTTTGTATTCTTGGGCAATGAGCCCTCTTGTATTTGAGTAGTGAGCTCTAGGTAGTGTGCCTGAATGCATGTGCATTCCCATTATTTTTCATTATACTTTTAATAAAGTATAATATTGTGGAATAACATCCACCATGGTTTTACCCCTAATAGGGTTTCCACATAGAAAATATTGGTGTTCTCCATGCTTCTAATGTGTTGATTGTTTATGGTTTATTGTTGTTTCATCAAATATAAGATAAAGTTAAGTTAAGTTTGAAAAGTTTAAGTATTCTGTGACAACTAATTCACCCCCCCTCTCTATTGTTTGTCCTTGTTTTTCCAACAATTGGCATTACAACACATTCCTTTGAAGAATTTTAAAGGCTTGAGGTGATCTGAGATGGCATCATACAAGAAGGATAGTCCTAGATTCGATGGAACAAACTACTCATTGTGTAAAGCCAAGATGGAGTGTCATTTGAGATGTATTGGTGAACCCTTTTAGAAGATTACAAAGAATAGATATGTTATTCCTCATAACGTTCCTTCCACTCCTGATGAAATTAAAGAGGCTAAGAATAACATTAGGGCTATTGAAACTTTGTTGAGTGCTATGACAGATTCAAAAATGAAAAATGTGATGGGTCTGAAGATAGCTCATGAGATTTGGATGAAGCTGGAAACTTTGTATGAAGGAGATACACATGTGAAGATGGTTAAGCTACAAAGTTTGAAAGGAAAGTATGAAAATTTGAAGATGGGTGAAGATGAAAATATTTCTTCTTTTATGCAAAAATTAAATGAACTAGTGATGGTTATTAGATGTGTAAGTGGTACCCTCCAGGGAAGAGGAAGAAATTGTAGCCAAAGTTCTCAAATCATTTCCTCCATCTTACAAAGAAAAGGTTCATGCTATTGAAGAAATCATATCAGTGATGAATGTGACAAGAGATAAATTGATTGGTAAATTTACTGCCTTTGAGTTGAGTGAATTTGGTGAATTTGTTCCCAAGATTGAATCTGCATTTAAGTCTACTGTATCTAGAAGAAACAAGCAAATATATGATCTAGGAGAGTGTTCCTGAAAGTCATTCAAGTACGAGGAAGAAATGAAACAACTTGAAGATGAAGAAAGAGAAGTAGAAAAGTTGGTGGTGCAGCCACGGTAGGAGGGTCCTCAGAGAGAACAATCTAGACCATGTAACAAGAGTAACACAACGAAACCAATACAAAATATGGAGGAAAATACAGATTAACACATTCTCATTAATAGAAAATCTTAGTTACATTTAGCTGGAAACATCTAGGCTTACAGATTCAGCTCACGGGCCTGATTAAATATACAACATTCTAACATGCTCCTATATATGAGCTAAGCTCTTATAAATTAGATCAAACTTAATCACTTAATCTACTACTAATTCTCCTTCTTCTAATGATCGATTACAAGCTTTATACTATATTTGCGATTCTGGAAACATCTGCATCGGCCAAAGATCATCACATTTTCCAAAGAAAGAAAATATAACGGGCGCATGAACAAGTCGGCCACAAATTTGAATTACTCCATCAACAGGTGCATAAGATGAAGTGTGGACCTATAATGAAGTTGGGGACACTCTAAGGAACATTTAAAATCACACCGTTAAGATCCGCAAGTCACATAAACAATCCACGAATGATCAAATTAGCTATTAGGCTTGAAAACTATTCTGGTGCCGGTTCAAGAAACTCTCATGAAATCCAGAATCGATAAATTGCCAAAAAATGATCCAACCTTGCTCAAATATTGGAATAAGAAAAATGAACATGTCCATGAGGTATGTAGAGATCCATAAGGTCTTGTGAGAAAATATGAGGAATCCAACAACATGAATTGAGAAAGAAAAAACAAGGACAAAACTGAAAGGAAAATATTTTTGGTTGATGCAAGATTGCAAAAAACCAAGAATGCTCCTGCATCAGACATCTTGGGTTAATGAAAAGTGAGTCTCTCACTTTGCAGGGACCAAAGGAAAACCAAGATGGTCTACCTCAGCCTGAGAAATCACGAAGAATCCTCCACTAGTCTACCTTTCCACTTCACAAGATATTCTTTATACTTCTACCACGAGTCTTCCTCCCATCTCTGATAACCAGAATCTCCTCAATCTCATCTGTCTGCTGTTTAGGAAATTGATTCTTCAATTCCACCATACTATCCTTACTAGATTTTGCTTCATAATAGTGATGTAGGTATGCAATGTTGAATATAGGCAATCTACCCATACCATCTGGTAACTCTACTTCGTATGCATTTATTGAATCAAACTTCTTCAAGATCCTACAAGGTCCAAACTTCTTCATCTTCATCTTGTTGTATGTCCCAACTAGAAATATTTCCTTCCTCAAATATACCATCACTTCATCTCCAACTCCAAACTCCTTATGTCTCCTCTTTTCATCTACCTTCTCCTTATACTTTTGGTTCATGTCTTTCAACTGCAGTTTCACTTGAGTATGCACTTTCTTCATGTATTCTCCAAATTCCTCTACTTCTGCACTCCTTTTATATTCCATACTAATGTCTCTTAACTCTGATATACCTCTAGGATGAATTCCAAATTATTGTATGCAAACTCTGCTTGTGCTAGGACAAGATCCCAACTTTCAGTCTTCTCTCCAACCAAACATCTTAGCAAATTCCCCAAGCTCCTTTTCACTACTTTTGTCTCTCCATCAGTCTATGGGTGAAATCTAGAATTGAACTTCAAATCTATCTTCAACTTCTTCCAAAGTGTCCTCCAAAAGTAACCAACAAACTTTGCATCTCTATCTGAAACAACACTCCTAGGTAATCCATGCAATCTGACCACTTCCCTGAAAAATAAGTCTGCTACATGCACTAAATTTGTTATCTTCCTACAAGGTATGAAATGTGCCATCTTAGATAATCTATTTACCACCACAAATATAGAATCATTACCTCTTTGTGTCTTTAGCAATCCAAGTATGAAATCCATGCTGATATCCTCCCAAGGTCTCTTTGGAACTATCAAAGGCTTATACAACCCAACATTTTGATTACTCCCTTTTGTAACTTGAAAAAATCTACAAATCTGCACAAACCTCCTGACATCCTTATGAATTTGCGGCCAAAAATAATTCTCACTCACCAATGCTACTGTCTTATCAATTCCAAAGTTCTTGCCAATCCTCCACTATGCTTTTCTTTCACGAAGTTTTCCCTCATTGAACTTTTGGGTATACACAACTGATTACCTTTGAAAAACATATCCTCTTAGATGAAATTATCCAACCACTAGCTTCTATTCTCCAAAACTAGTTCCATACAAGCTTTCCAAGGTTCTGCAAAATTTGGGTCTTCCTCATACAAGCTCTTCAACTCATTAAAGCCTAATACCTACATTCTCATCTTTGTCAGCAAATTCCTTCTCCTACTCAAAGCATCAACAACTCTATTTGACTTTCCACTCCTATGGTTCAAAACAAAAGTATAGCTCTACAAGAATTCCATCCATCTCATGTGTCTCTGATTCAACTTACCCTGGTTGTTCCAATATTGCAATGCCTAATGATTCGTATATAGTACAAACTCCTTAGGCAACAAATAATGTCTCCACTTCTTCAAGGATTGAACTATGGCATAAAATTCTTGATCATACATTGAATATCTTCTCCTAGCATCATTCAATTTCTCACTGAAATAAGCTACAAGTCTCCCTTCTTGACTCAATACTCCTCCAATTGCATTTCCACTTGCATCACAGTCTACTTGAAATACCTTAGTTAAATCCAGTAAAGCCAACACAAGTTGCTTAGTCACCTTCAGCTTCAACAATTCAAAACTTTGATCTGCCCCAGATGTCCATCTAAAATATTTTCTATCTCCTCTCATCGTTTTTGTCATAGGATTGCAAATAGAACTAAAATTCCTAATGAACTTTTGGTAGAAACTATCCAATCCATGAAATGATCTTACCTCTCCAATACTTTCAGGTGTAGGCCACTCAACTATTGCTCTTACCTTCTTAGGATCCATCTTTAATCCATTAACAGATATCTCAAATCCCATATATACCAATTCATCCTTCATGAAACTAGACTTCTTAATGGTTATCAGCAACTACTCTTCTCTCAACCTCTACAAAACTTGTCTTATGTGCAACAAATATTCTTCTCTACTCTTACTGAAAATCAAGATGTCATCCAAGCACACAATCACAAACTTACCCAAGAATTTCTTCAATACCTTGTTCTACAATCTCATGAAAGTAGTCGGTGCATTTTTCAATCCAAAAGGCATCACCAACCATTCATACAATCCTTCATTTATCTTAAATTTTGTCTTCCACTCATCTCCTCAGATTCTAATCTGATGATATCCACTCTTCAAATCTATCTTCATAAAGTATCTAGCTCCACTCAAGCAATCCATAATGCCATCCATCAGGGGTAAAGGGATACTTCACCATGATCTTATTTATGGCTCTTGAATCTATACACATTCTCCATTCTCCATCCTTCTTAGGTGCCAACACAGTAGGTACTACACAAGGACTTAAACTTTCTCTGATCAAACCCTTTCTCAACACTTCTTGTACTTGTCTATTCAACTCCTCATTCTCTACAAGCATCATCCAATGTGATGCTTTATTAGGAAAACTAGCTCTAGGAATCAAATCCATGCAATAGCTAATACTCTTCATAGGTGGTAATCCATCAGGTGCACTGTCTGAAATGATATCCTCATATTCTGTCAGCAACTCCTTTATCTCTTCTAATTTTTCTTCCATATGCTTCAAGTCTTCAGCCTTCTTAGGAACTAAGTAATAACACATATTCTCATGTCTCAACCCATCAAGGAATCTTCTTCAATCAACCAAAAAAATCCTGGCATTCGTACAAACCTCAACTGGAGGAACATCTTCCAATGGCAATAAAATTTTCTTCATCCCATTAGCAACAATGGTGTATATATTCTTCTTTCCATCATGAATAGCCTATCTATCATACTACCAAGGCCTTCCCAACAAAATATGACATATATCCATAGGCATGATATCACACAAACATTCATCATGGTAATTCCCTATTTTCAATTTCACCAAACATTATTCATTTACCAGAATCTTATGCTCATCTTGTATCCAGACTATCTGATAGGGTTTTGGGTGCTTCAATCTTTCCAATTTCAACTTAGTCACCATCTCTTTAGAAACTAGGTTCTCAGAACTTCCACTATAAACTATCACCTTACAACATTTACCAGCTACCTTACATCTTGTCTGGAATAAATTCTTCCTTTGCAATGGTTCCTGCTCCAACTCACTCTGACATAGTACTCTTCTGTTTATGAACACTTCTCCTTATTCTAGTTTATTAGATGATTTAACATGATTTCCTCAACAAAGACGGTTCTTCTATTGTTCTCAGTCTTTTTTCTCATCTCTCCCTGATTACATTCAAATGTTCCATGTCCTTCTCCTCCACATTTGTAACAGGTTCCTTTGAATACCTATTTCTCTTATCCTCTAGCATATATTTTACATCCTTCATTCCAATGACCACTTTATTCTCCTCTTCCGTATGAGTTACCATCACTTTTCTAATATGCATTGTCATTCTTACTAATGTCCTTATCCTTGTTCTGATATGGAAAAGATCATCTTCCTCCTCTAGCAAAAGTTCTTCCTCTTTGAAATTTTTCACCTCTTCCTCCTTGTCTTTGCTCATGTATCTTATTCAGCTTCTCTTCTACTTTTAGGGCAGACTGATATGCTTATTCCACACTCTGCAACTTGATCAAACTAATTTCATCCTATATAGATGACCTCAAACCATTCACATATCTAGCTACTTGCTCAATTTCCTCCTCTGAATGTTTAGATATGATATTCAACTTATAGAATTCCTCAGTATACTCTATCACACTTGAATATTTCTACTTCAAATTTTTCAACTTTCATAACAAACTAATCTGATAATCTACTGGCATAAACTTTGTCTTCAACTTATTCACCATCTGATCTCAATATTTTATCTTATCTTTCCCTCTTCTTAACCTATCTGTCTGCAAATGTTCCCACCAAAGGGATGCATGTCCTCTCAACTTTGTACAAGCAAATTTTACCTTCTTATCTTCAGTGGTACCTTCAAATTCAAAATATTTTCCAATCTTTGTTATCCAATCAAGTAATTCTTCTAAATCCAACTTACTAGTATAATTTGGTGGATTGAAATGTGGCTTCGTATTTTCTCTAGTTAGGGCTCTTATGAACCTTTCTTCTCCCTGATCTAGGCTAGGTTGCTCTTCTCTTCCTCCTTCCTAAAATTCTACCTCTTCATCACTTACATCAGCAACTGGTCAACCTCTTCTCTAGGTCGTTTCAACTACATCTAATATGCTAGCAATTCCTCTTAGCATCTCCATTATAGCTTGGTCTGCATTTCCACACACTTCATTTGCTCTAACATTTATTCTTCCAGCCATCTTTACAACAGTCCTCTATAGCTGGAGGTCGGATCCTCAATCTGCCACCCCACAACAAATCTTTTATAGGACTCTATAAATTCTATTGACCTTGCATAGATTGAAGCTCACTTTGATACAAATCTAGCATAGCCACTGTAGGAGGGTCCTAAGAGAGAACAATCTGGACCATGCAACAAGAGTAACACAATGAAAGCAATACATAATATGGAGGAAAATGTATATTAACACATTCTCATTAATAGAAAATCTCAGTTACATTCAGCCGACAACATCCAGGCTTACAGATTTGACTCACGAGCTTGATCAAATATACAACATTCTAACATGCTCCTATATGTGAGTTGAGCTCTTACAAATCATATCAAACTTAATCCCTTAATCTACTACTAACTCTCCTTCTTCTTCTAATGATCAATTACAAGCTTTATACTATATCCATGATTCTAGAAAAATTTGTGTCTGCCAAAGATCATCACATTTTCCAAAGAAAGAAAATATAATGGGTGCATGAACAAGTCAACCAAAAATTTGAATTACTCCACCAATAGGTGCATAAGATGAAGTGTGGACCTATAATGAAGGTCAGGGACACTCCAAGGAACATTTAAAATCACACTGTTAAGATCCGCAAGTCACAGAAACGATCCACAAATGATTAGATTAGTTGTTAGGCTTGAAAACTATGCTGGTGCCAGTTCAAGAAATTGTCATAAAATCTAGAATCGATAACTTGTCAGAAAATGATCCAGCCTCACTCAAATATTGGAATAATAAAAATGAAAATTTCCATGAGGTACATAGAGATCCACAAGGTCTAGTGAGAAAATATGATGAATCCACCAACATGAACTAAGAAAGAACAAAACAAGGAAAAAATTGAAAGGAAAATACTTTTGGTTGATGCAAGATTGCCAAGAACCAAGGATGCTCCTACATCAGTTGGAATCACTAATTGTGAAGAAAGAAGGTAGAGGACAAGGTAATTAGAAAGGAATTTTTCCTATTAAATGTTTCTCTTGCAATAAAATAGGTCATTTTTCATCAAGGTGTCCTAAAAGAGTTCCTAGGTCTAAGCCTAACAAATCTAGATTTCAAAAGAAATGTTACTATGCTGAAGGAGTGACTGATGAAGATTCTGATAAAGAAAATGGAAATGAAGATGAATGGGTCTTCCTTGCTATCAAGGAAAATTTTTCATTGGCTATTGAATTTGCTAATGTTGAGAAAGCTCTTGCTCCCTGAATTGAAGAAAAGGATGAGTGGGTTATTGACAGTGGATGCTCACATCATATGACTGGTCACAAAAGAAAATTTTTAAGTCTAGAGAAATAAGATGGTGGGGTTGTAAGATTCAGAGATAACAATGTTGGTGTGATTCATGGCAGAGGATCTATTTGTCTTGGTGGTAAGCATAACACTGATGATGTCCTTTATGTTGAAGGATTGATGCACAACCTATTGAGAATTGGAAAGATGGTGGAGAAGGGATATGATCTTCAGTTCAAAGGTGGAAGATGCAGGATACTTGGAAGCTCTAGAAATGTAATTGCTTCAAGTAAAAAGATAAGAGGTAATATTTTTCACCTAAATGCTGCTAGTGAAAGTTATTTAATTGCTCAAGTAGATGAAAGTTGGTTATGGAATAGGAGGTTGTGTCGTGAATTTTGATAGCATTATCAAGGTAAGCTCCACTCAAGTAGTAAGAGATCTACCTAGGATAGTAAAGCCTTCTAACACAATTTGTAAGGAATGTCGTATGGGAAAAAAACTAGAGTTTCTTTTCAAAGCAAACAACATCATTCTAATGGAATAGTGGAGTTGGTGCATACTGATCTATGTGGTCCCTCCAGAATCAAAATTCTTCATGGAGAAAGGTATTTTATGTTGCTTATTGATGATTACTCTAGGATGATATGGGTTGCTTTCTTAAGAGAAAAATGTGAAGCATTAGAGAAGTTCTAAAGTTTCAAAGCTATGGTAGACAATGAGAAAGGTCTAAATATTAAATGCCTAAGGTCAGATAGAGGTGGTGAATTCACCTCCAAGGAGTTCAATTCGTTCTGTGAAGAAAATGGAATTAGAAGATAGTTATTTGTTCCCCAAACTCCTCAACAGAATGGAGTTGCAAAGATAAAGAACAAAAAAAACTAGATGTTTCTAGAAAAATGATGATTGAAGGAAATGTTCCTCACATCTATTGGAGTGAAGCTATAAGTACTGTTGTATACACTTTAAACTAGGTAAATGTCAATGGTAATTCTAGTAAGACTCCTTTTGAATTATGGTTTGTTTATAAGCCTACTATTAAATATTTCAAGATCTTTGGAAGCAAGCTTTATATTAAGAGAGATGAGGACATAGACAAGTTTGATGCAAGAAGCGATGAAAGAATCTTTCTAGGTTACTATACTAAAAGAAAGGCCGACCAATGCTATAATAGAATATTTTTTTTTAATTCAAGGGGTAAACGCTTTTGACCGGAGCTATGAACCGGATACAACCATTCAACAATACCACCCCAACGGGGTTTGAACCTTGGTGGCAAGAACAACAATGCCACCTATAAACCATCACACCATGCCAATACCGGCACTATAATAGAATATTGAAAATAATGGTTGAAAGTAAAAATATCTGAGTTGATGAGGACTCCGCTAGATCATCTAGATACTGTGGATATGATTCAGATGACCAAGAGGATAGTATAGAAAAATGGAAAAATGCTCGGACACATAATCAACTTCAAATTGTTCTAGTAGATCAAGAAATTTAGGAAGGAGAGACAAGTGCAAGTGCAAAAGAAATAACAGAAGAACTAGAAGCATGAGAGAATACTAAGGTTCTGAGGTATGTAAAGCTAAATCATTTTGAAAATTAAATTATAGGAGACAAGAATAAAGGTGTACAAACTAGAATAAATATGGCAGAAGAGTATTTCCTGATTTCCAAGATTGAGCCTAAAGATGTCAATGAATCTTGTAATGATGAACACTGGATGGAAGCTATGAAGGAAAAACTGGTATAGATTGAAAAGAATGATACATGGATTCTTTTTCCCATACCTAAAGATAAAAATGTGATTGGTACTAAATGGGTCTTTCAGAATAAGCTGAATGAACAAGGTGAAGTAGTCTAAAATAAAGCAAGATTGGTATGTAAAGGGTATTCACAAATGGAAGGTATTGATTTTGAAGAAACCTTTGCCCCTATTGCAAGAATTAAATTTGTAAGATCATTTCTTGCTTATGCTACATTTAAGAACTATAAAGTCTATCAAATGGATGTGAAGTCAACTTTTCTAAATGGTGAATTAGAAGAAGAGGTATATGTTGAACATCCAGATGGATTTCAACTAACTGACAAGAAAGACATGGTTTTTCTGATTGAAGAAAGCTCTATATGGACTCAAGCAAGCTCCCAGAGTTTGGTATGCTAGACTGGATAAATACTTATTGAAGCTTAGATTCAATAAAGATACTACTAACAACAACTTGTGTTTCAAATTGGATCATGACAAGAGTTGATTATTGAAGTCTTTGCTGATGACAATATTTTTGGAGGAGATGATAATCTATGTATGAAGTTTGTTGATGAAACGAAGAGTGAATTTGAAATGAGTATGATTGGAGAGATGAAGTTCTTTCTGGGATCACAAGTTACTCAGTTAGACAATGAAATTTTCATATCTCAGTCTAAATATGTGAAAGAGTTGTTGAAGGAGTTTGGAATGGAAGACTCAAAGCCTGTTGGTACTCCCATGGTAACCGGATGCAAGTTAACACAGCATGATGATTCTCCTAAGGAAAATCAAACAAGATACAAGTCAATAATTGGTGGATTGCTCTATTTAACTCAGACTAGACCAGACATTATGAATGTTGTATGTATGGTTGCTAGATTTCAAGCTGATCCAAAAGAATCTCATGTGACTGTTGTAAAGATAATTTTTAGGTATCTAAAAGGAACAACTGATTTTGGGCTTTGATACCCTATGGATGATGATATTACTTTGAATGGATATATTGATGTGGATTGAGCAGGAGATGTAGATGATAGGAAAATTACTAGTGGTGGTGCCTTCTTCCTAGGAAAGAAGTTGGTGTCTTGGATGAGTAAAAAGTAGAATTCCATTTCTCTATCTACTATTGAGGTAGAGTATATTGTTGCTGCAAATAACTGTACTCAAGTGATGTGGATGAAATATATGTTGAAAGATATCAAAGTAGTATATGATGAGCCTATTGCCATATACTGTGACAACTCAAGTACAATTAACATATCGAAGAATCTAGTGCTACACTCTAAGGCCAAGCATATATCAATCAAGTTTCACTTCTTGGGGGAGAAAGTGATTGAGAAAGAAGTCAGACTAGAGTATGTGCCTACCAAAGAATAGGTCACAAACATTTTCACCAAGTTGTTGCCAAAGGATAATTTTGAGTATCTCAAAGGGATGCTAGGGGTGATTACCCCACCTGATATGAACTAAAGATTCATTTGCTAGCATCAATTTGTATGCTTCAAAGTTATATTTTGATCGGGATTGATGTTTTTATGGCTACTAGTAAGGGGGAGTAGTCAGATGTGCAAATATGTGGTTTAGAGCTTGTATGTGGGAAGTTAATGCTTATCTTTTCCATTGATATCAAAGGGGGGGAAGAGAAATGTGAAAAATATTTTTGGGGAGAAGAGAAATTAGGGAAAAGAGTCACAATCTAAGGGGGTGTAAGTGTAGTTGTGTTGATGGTATTTTTTACATCATGTGTTGCCATCAATGCCAAAGGGGGAGATTGTTGGATGTTGTGATTGTATTGCCGATATGTGGTTTTCATTGATGTCAACACTATTAGCATTGTTGTATTGAAGGTTGTATATGTCGAGGATATTGAGAAAATTGTTAAAGAAAGAGTTTTAGGTTGCTAGTGGAACAGTGAAGGTCACAAAAGGTGTCTTGCTCAGTACGTTGAAGATCAGTTGTTGTGGACTAAAGGGTTTATTGCTAAGAGTATCTAGTCTATCCATCAAAAGTTTCAAAGGACCATGTGAAGATTTGATTGTGTTATGGAAACTTGTGTTCTGATAGTATTTCTATGGTTTATGTTAGTGCTCCTGATTAAATTTTATGTAATTCTGGTAGTCTTGTTTGTTGTGAATGGCTCTTTTTTAGTTCTTGTTTCTTGTAGATACTTCTAGATCATTCTCTATCCTTGTTGTGTGTCCACATTGATTGGTGTGCTCGTGGTCAAATATTTTTCTCGTGTGTGTTTGGGTTTTCATGTTCTTGGCTAACACAATGGTTGTAACATGTTGTGGATCCTTGGAGATTTAAATTTGAATGTTTGGCATGCTCAAGGATATTGTTTTGGGTCACATCATACTATTAGCCAATGGTGTTTGATTCACATTAAAAATTTATTTGTAAATTTGGGGCCAACATTGTAAATATGTTTTATATTTTGGTTGACGAATTTTTTGATGTAAATCTAGGTTGTAGATATATAAGAGCGGTTGTTTGTACAAATTGAAGTATGCTAGGTGTGCTCTTATGTGTGTATGTGAGAATATCATTCGATTGCATATTAGAGTGTGAAGAAGTTTGAGAAAATTGTGAAGTAGTATTTTTGTGCTTAACTAGAACTCTAATCAAGCTTTTGCAAAAGCTATTTTCTTAGTTCATACCCTATGGATTTAATCCGAATTGATTTGCATTCTTGGGCAGTGATCCCTCTTGTATTTGAGGAGTGAGCTCTAGGAAGTGTGTCTAAATGCATCATGTGCATTCCCATTATTTTTCATTATACTTTTAATAGGGTATAATATTATGGACTAATATCCACCATGGTTATTCCCCTAATAGGGTTTCCACGTAAAAAATATTGGTGTTCTATGTGCTTTTGATGTGTTGATTGTTTATGGTTTAATTTTCTTTCATCAAATATGAGATAAATTTAAGTTTGAAAAGTTTAAGTATTATGTGACAACTGATTCAACCCCGCCCCCCCTCTCAGTTGTTTGTCCTTGCTTTGCGAACACTTCCATGTAATAAACAACGATGGCGGAAAAATTGTCTACCATGTAGGGTGCTTGCAACCTAGAGTAAGGCTTTTGGAATCTATTTTTAAAAGAAACTATAGGTTCCCCATGGAACCTTTTAATCTGAGAAAACTGATGATATAGCAATGCAAGATCTACTGGCATTCTGAACCTAGCTAAAAATTGGTTTTCCATGTCTTGCCATGTCCTAATAGAATTACTGTGTAAGTTGATATAACACTAATAAACTTCATCACTTAACGTGTAAGGAAACAACATGCATAAAACATTTTTGTGTTGTATCCTTTGTCTAAAGCATGTATCCTTAAGGATACCGATATGCTCTTCCACGTCTTTCTGAAGATAGTAATTCAAACATAATTTTTCTAGATTATTTGGAAGATTATTAAACACAATGAATTGAATAGGTGACTCTACGTTAAAGAAATCCATTGTTGTAGCCTGAGTATAACAACGGTAGGATTTTTTGGTACTACATTCACATTTCTTGACCCTTGGGGCTGGGATGATGTACGACTACTAAGTTTGACTAATGTCAGACAAGGATCGTTGGACAGGGACCTAGTGACTCTAAAGGAATCCAACTTCTTTCCTAGCAAAACAAAGAGGGACTTCCTTCTAGCCCCATTCTATTGATGTGGATGTTGTACATACAAACCAAAAGGTAGATAAATTGTCACAAAGTACTATGAGAACCTACCATTCTTGAAAGAATCCACGAAAAAACCTAAATCTAAGGAAAACTCAGTTTGATACCAAGGCTTTTTTATGTCAGGTTTTGATGGACTAGGTTCACTTAGGGTTTGTTTTGATATTGTTGTTGAACACAAGGGGTGAATGGTTGTAAATAATTGGTTGATAGCTGAAAGATAGAAACATAATCTCAGTCTGGCCATTCAAATTTCACTCAATAACTTCATGAAATCAAAGAATTTGGAACAATATTTCATGAAACTCAAATTAACGTGCATAAATTCAAGTAGATTTAGTGTTAAGCATGAACAACAACTTCATAGAATCAAAATATTTATAGTAAAACTCCATGTATGTATCATTTTTGGAACATTTTCTGGAATATAAAGCATCTATTCTAAAATAACACAAAAAAATATTGAAAAGTAAAATTTCTCCCAAGTATTATGCACACATGCCTCAAGAAATAACCAAACAAGAGAAAACCATTCCATACGTCACCAAATTGCTTCACAGCTAGGCATAGAATGATGTAAGAGTTTAAAGAAAGGAGGATCATTTACCACCAGATAGTGTCAGTATGTACCCTTAAACAATGTAACACACATTCTTGTTTGATAGGAACAAATAATTAGCTACATAAGATTTCATATCAGGCAATAGCTTTGAAATTCGCTCTGATATTAGTTAACTTGAACTAATGAAACATATAATTTTTTAGTTTTGAGTGGAACAAAAAACAAGAAAAAGAATAAAACTTGAAATTTTTTTAATTATCTAACATCTAGAAATTCTAAACTTAAAATAAAATAAAGCAACTAACAACCTTTTATAGAAACAAGACCCCAAGGAGTTTGAACTTAATTCCATAAAGGAAAATCATAGAAAGAAATCAAAATGCAGTATGTGGTAGGTGACAGTTAGCATCAAAAATTTCTAGGAAAAGACAAAGATATTTTAATTTTTCTTTAGTAGCAAACTCCAAACTTCAAGCTCTGGGTCATAGGTACATTGCATAGAAAACAAAACTATTGGAATTCTTCAAAACATCTAGTATTAACTAAATTCATCGAGTCCGGGAGTAAGCCTGCAAAATTCATTTTAAAACTATACCTATGCACAAAACTCTTAGCCTTCAGTACCTGATTATCTACTCTTCTTCACTAGACTCTTAGTCTAAAGACTCATCCTTGCCTCTTCTCTGCTAATATTCTCATAAATAAATCAAAACTTGATGCATACGTTCTTTTGGAGCGCCTTGAATTACCTTTTAGTTGTATTTATTCCTAGCATACTCTTTTGATATTTCAATAATATTTTCATTTCTTTGCATTCCCTCTGTCTCTAGTTGGTCATAACATTATTGCACCTTATGATATCATTTATAACCTCTCGATTTAATGACTGAACAAGATCCTTACTCGTCCTTTCAATCTATTCCTTGAAAGCTTTTAATTCCTTATCATCATGTCCTAAAGTTTGAGAATCATATCCTTCTCAGGCTAGCATTTCAATAAGTCACTCATCTTTATCTATCAATTTCTTACATATCTCAGTGACCTTTTCCAATCCATTTACAAATTGTAATAAAATGTCACTTTCCGAATTCAATTGTTTACTCCATTCTCAAATACCAAAACTTCTTATTCCATGGCTATCTTCTCATTTATCAATTCTTGGACATATGTCTAGAGAAGAACTTTTAACTTTCACCTATCTACATAAGTCTGTTCTTGGTGAAATCAACATGTTCAACCTCAAGTCTTCTAGACTTTCCTTACCAATGTTATGCTTCTTTGTAGTTCCCAATTGCATACCTTATTGACTCTTCTCCTTCCCTCACCAGGTATTCCATCAATTATTCAAACATGCTTACCTTATGGTGAAGCACTATAATAGCATCTACTTGTTCCTTGGACATTAGCACTAGATTCTATGGAAACTTAGTTTGTGATTGACCAGATTTAGCTAGTGACCTAATGAAATTTTCTAGACAAGCAATTTGTTCCTTTAATTCTTTTTTTTTCTTATTCTTCTACACTTGGGTGATGGTAGTTTCTAAATTTTCTTTCATCACTTATAACTCCTATCCCCATGATGAATTTCCTATATCAATTGTCATCACCCTATTATCCCTAGTTGTTATTTTATGCTTGCTCGTCTCTCCTACCAGAGTAGCTATTTAGAGAGTTCTCCCTCCATTTGCATTCCTTTTTATAGTGTGTCTTGTTTTTTCTCTAACTCTTGGTATAGGGGTTCCTATTCCTTGCATTAAACTTCTGAAATCTAGAGGAACTAATTCTACCTCCAATGGCAGAGCCAATTGCCTAACTAACTAGTCAGGTGCTTCTTCATTATGTTTTGACTCTTCAGTGTTACCTCATTCTTGGTGATCAACATGTTCAGGAACTTCCTCTCTCATACTTTCAACATTTCCCACCACAACCTCTAAATCCTCAACATTCATTGGTGTGGATTCTAGATTACCTTGATTTGTCACTATCTCTTTCTCTTTGAGACTTACCTTCTCCTATCTTGCCCTATTTTAGCATTAGTTCTTGGAGCTCATTTTTTTCCTGTTGTCCTAAAACATCAAGATTCTCATCATTTCTCAGTTCATCATCCATGTTCTATGAGGACTCTATACCTTCATCCTTATCCTGACTTTCTCCTAATTTCTCAAAATTTTGTGGTTGCTCAATAGTCTCTTCAACTCTTCCTTGTGGAAGCTGATCCTTAATTATATCTTCTTCATCAACAATATGAATGGGGTTCTGACCTACAATTTCCCTTGTTTCTCTTGCATTTTCTTCTTCATGTTTTCTCACTTTTGTAGCGAGTGATCCTATTATAAAACCTTTTTCTTCTCTATTTTTAGGATATGACCATTTATCTAACACTTCTTCCTCTATACGATGCATCATTAGATCTCCTTTATATCACTTTTCTTTAAATTATTTCACCTTAGCAATTAGTTTCTCTAGTTTCCCTATAACTTCATCCTCAGTTAGGTCAAGACCTTCTTCTTTAATTATAGGAGCCCCTCCTAGATCTTTTCTCATTGTTTACATATTGACCAAGGGTGGAGAAGTGATATATTTGATTCCTTTTGCAATGCAAACCTTGTCGTAGCAAGTTCTTGTGTTTTCATTCTCACATCCTCATCGATCATAAGCTGAGCTCTTGGATTTTCTATAGAAGAAAATGCCACCTTTGGCATTTCCATTACATTGGTCAAAGTGGCCACAACTTCTTTGTGCTTGCTATCTGGCCATGAGACCACTCAAATTCCCTGGCTTGAAGTATCGGGAGCTTCCCCCCCACCTTGCTCAGCTGCCTTAGTTTCTATAGTCTTTATTTTCTTTTTAGTAGTCCCTCCATACCCCAATTCATCCACCAACTTTTTCTTTCTCTTTACATTGTGTGGGTATGTGGGCTCTATCCCAACTTCTTTCAAAACCTCAAAATAACCATTAATACAGTACTAAGTATATGCCAATACTTGCCTAGAAATCTCTCTGATGGTTACTATCTCCTTCTTTATATAATCTAGGTCTAGGATGGGTTCATCAAAAAAAAAATTGAATCATAAACTGTATTCAATACCTCTCCATTGTTAGTATCCAATTATTTTGGAATATCATGTGTTTCGAGAAACTTTGCTGCTCCTAGTGTCAACCTTTGGTATGACATTTTCCTTAAATCGTGATCATCATCACAATTAAGCCAAAAATCCTCTAGATGATAAACATGAGCATATTTCTTTCCTATTTACTTGGCAAGGTTTTCCTTTGGATCATATTTTTTTCATTGTAGTGCAAAGAACTCCAACCCATAGAGTTTCAACTCCTCCTCACACATACCAACACTCTTGGTTGTAATGCACTTATAATTCCCAATTGTGATAAGGAATTTAACAAAACATTTCTTGTGCATTTGTGCAAAAAGAGCATGAGATGGTTGCACTTATCTCACCAATTCCAACAACAACATTTTATTCATTGCATACCTGGGTAACTTGAAGGGGTATCTCGTCCTGATATAAGTGAAAGTAGGAAATCAAATATACCAGCGTCCAACAAACTAGATAACACTTTATGCTTCAAGGGATAGTCTTTTGGATTTCCCCCCTCCATTATTCTCACTAGCTTCATAGAAAACACATTGTTTACCCTCTAGTAATGCTCTCGATACTGGTGGATGGTAAGCTAGGTCATATGAGCATAAATAAAATTATTCCCTATTTCTCTGTCCAGGGTACCAACTCTATTCAATCCTTGTATATTTTCCCTTAGGGCCTAGAAATATACAACATATGAAGATATGGCGAAGCATTGGGTATTTGAGAATGTCATTATTTACTCATGCAACTTGTCGTTGATAAAATTCCCCTAGTGAGTTTTTGTAGGGCCTTCCATTATTTTTATTATAAACCCAAACATCCAAGGTTCATTTGTTGGCATCTGTACATCCAACTATCCTGCTCAATAGGGTTATTATGTTCTAAACATCCTGAATAAATGTTGTCCTCGGGATTTGCTTCATTTGCTTTGTGGGACTCTCTCGGAACCATGTTGAAATCATAAACCTCCTATTTTTTTCTTCTGCACTTAGGTGTTGTGGCTAGGACCTGCATATCCAATAGATTCATCTATTTGAACATGGGGAGCCCAAATGTGTACACAATGCCCTTTGTGGAGAGTTTTGTGTATACTCTTCCTTCTTTCTCAATGACCCTCTTGTTTGGTTCATACCATCTCATGCATTCTACTACTGGTTTAGGGGCATCCATCACTGATGGAAACCCTACTACCAAATATAGTCCACTTGCAACAATATTCTTGGTGCACTGATAGGCACCCACTTGTTGAATCTATGTAGAAAATTCATGATCACTAAATCCTCCTAGGTGAGTATTTATAACTTTCCCACCAACTGATACAACTTGTGAAATGGGGAATTCAAATTGCTCATATATTTTCTTCTTCTTGGAAGTGCTCATATATTTCTCTTGATTTCCTACATTATTAGCAAATATGTGCCTTGTGTGCAAGTTAGGGCTAAATTTAACCATACATTTTTGGTAATTCATAAAAGTTCTATACTCATGACATTTGAAATCTGCAATTAGGTTAAATTCTTTAGAATTAATCAACATTTCAATGACCTAATCAGTGGTAATTCCATTTAATTTGAGCCATGCATGCATAAAATAATTGATAGTGTATATGCATAAAAATGGTCATGTCTATAATCCTGGCAATTAATTAAATTTTTATTATTTAATTAATTTCTTCTAAAGTCCTCTACATATGATTAAATTTAATTAATTTAATTATATTGTTCATTCATCTTATTCTTCTTTTATAATTAAATAAATTTACTTTATTTAATTATTTTCATACGTCCACTTAATTAATTAAATAAATACATTCTATTTATTTAAATTAATTATCACTGTTTGAATTTAAATTAAATCTTTTGATTTAATTTAAGTTTAAATATTTCCCCTTTCTTCTATTTTAATTCTTCTTCTAATTAATTAAATGTTTCATTTAATTAATTTCATAAAAGTGATTTAATTAAATAGATCTTATTTAATTAAAAATATCTTATGATTTCTTTCTAAATTCAAAATTAGGTATTTTAACCTAATTGTGCAATCTTCTCATATCATAATTAAATATTTTATTTAATTATGAGATATTCTGCTTTTTTTCAATAAAACTGATTAAAGCTCTTTTCTCACCACAAGTTTTCTTCTGCTTTTAAAAGCTTAATTAAATATTTTATTTAATTGAGAAAAGTTGAATGTGCTCCACAAATTAATAATTGATTTTTTTAATTAATTATTTATCAGCTTTTAATCTTTCTTTTATTCTTATCTTCTCTTCTTTTTCCTCTTTCATAATAAAATAGAAAAATTGTTTCTAGGGTTCTTCTATCTTATCCTTCAGTTTCATCTTTCTTCAACCGTTTGATCTGTCAGGAATTATCACAATCGTCAATCGAGACAGCCAATCAGAATCAGTCAGAAAGCCCTATAAATACTTGTGTGAATCCAAACATTGATAATAGGCAAATAGGCAATTAAGTAGAGTTTATGCATTTTAATTCATTTAGTATTCATTTATCATAGCATCTTACTTATTTCAAGTTTCTTAGCTAAAATCATTATCATAGCTTAATCATGCATTCATATCATAGCAAAATATCATTCTTTAGGAAGACAGTTTGTTGAGCCTAGCCCTTAATATGAGAACACAAGGCTGGAATCTACAAAAACACTAAAGATAGAGGACGATAGGACGACAACAGGAACATGATACTGAGTTTGCACATTTCTACTCCTTTTATAGTTTTGTTTTTGTTATAATGTTCTATTGGTGTGTTTGAACTGATTTTAATTCTTACACTCGATTTTCATACACACATTAAATGGCGCCCACCATGGGGCCTATGCCCTGATTTTAGACTTCTTTCTTGCAGGTTTTCTTGCAGGTTTGCTTACAGGTTTTCTGGCATTGGCAGCGCGTTTTGGAAGATTCAGGAAATTTTTATTTGCAGGTACTTCGGCGCATCTGGTCATTTCTACGGTGCATCTGGGAAACAGAGTGGCGCATTCGTCACTTTTGGCAGCGCATATAGACATTTAGTTAGCGCATTTAGGATTTTCTTTAGTGCATTTAAAATTGTATAAGAAAATTAAAAAAAAATCTTTGCATTTAGAATAGCGCATATAGTCTCTGTTTTCGCGCATCTGGGTAGCAGAATTGCGCATTTGGTTTCTGTTTTAGCGCATTTATGTAACAGAGTTGCGCTTCTGGTCTATGTTTCTGCGCATTCGGGAGACAGAGCTTCACATCTGGAACTGTAACCGAGATTCTGAGTCTGACACCTTCCGCAGACAGAATTTCTTTTATTTTATGTTGGGTTTAAAATGAATCAACCTAGGGTAGCCACGACATCTTTTATCATGCAGTTAAAATGAACCCCATGTCTGTTGTGAAGCAACATCTTCACCTAGATTAAATCACATTTGATTTTGGTGCACATAAAATGAATCTGTCTACTCTTATTGACTGTGCTTGAAGGTGGTAGGTGATTATGCTCTCACCTTGTGCAAACTAGGTGATCAGAAAACCAGACCCACTTTTCCCTGTGTAACCCTGATTTGATAATCGAAGTATCCTCTCCCCTTGCGCACTTGTGCAATCCTAGGTGCAAGAGAAACAATTATTGACTCTAGAAATTGGGCCTGCCTTAAGGGAAAAAGTACTCACCTTAAGGGACGACTCAAACCGGCAACAGAGCTAAGGCCAAGCTACCCCCGACCGGTGTATAAATGTAAATCTTAAGGGAAAACCTAAGGTTGCTTGTGCGGATGTGTCATATGGACGGAGTTGTACTCCAATAAACCCTGTTGAGCTTAACCTCTTCAGGCTGGAGTGCCACCTTAATGGTGATTAATCTCTTGCCCCATGTATGGCTACTCGAACGGGGGTCCCGAACTAAATATCATTGTTTAGAAAGCCAAAAACCTTCTATTTGCTAGTCCAGCACCGGTCGGTGTGAAGCCTTCCACACTTTCGCAGTCAATAGTATAGGTGATCAGCTCGCCATGGGAGTTTCATGGGGGTTGGAAGCTTGGTTGGCCTGAGAAGAGAGTGCACTGTAAGGGGGAGCCCGTGCAGCCAAGCTTTTGGATTCACATGCTACTGATATGCGGTTGGGGAAACCCATGTGGAGTCTAGCGGATATTGTCCTGGCCTAACCTAGGTTATGCTTGTCTTATTATGTGCTTGGTTACGAATCAACTTAAATCAGACTGTTTGCTGTGCTTTCCAAACATTAATTCAGATAATGGATCATCCAAAAATGAACATGACAAATTTCAGCTAAAAACTGGTCAAAACTGTCCTAGAAATAAACTGCTTTAGCACACCTAGGGGAAAACTCCAGCGCATTTAAGCTCTATTCTAGTGCATTTGTGTTCTGTTTCGGCACATTTACGATTTTCTGCTGCACATTTGTTCTCTGTTTCTACGCATATGATATTCTCTGCAGCGCATTTGACTATTTCTGTAGCGCATTTGAGAAACAGAGTAGCGCTTTTAGGTTTTTGTCACCGACCCGACTTTCTAAGATTTTACTCCCATGTTAAGAAAGTGGAAATCAACCAAGTTCACCAAGAAATCAGTTTTCAATAGGATCAAGAAGCCCAAAACAAATTTCAGTTACAAGAAGACTTTAGATCGCAGAAAATTCCTGTATAAGAGTCGAGACGTCTTGCTCCATTATCGCACATTCCTCCATAGATACCAAGACTACATTAGAAGATTCACCGACGATTATGCTGTAGAACCATTGGCTACCCAAGCTTATTATCAAAGATTAGCGTTATCTCAACGTCATAATTTGAATCAACCTCTTGAGTTTGAGAACATACCACAACCTTCAATTGAATATTCAATGCGTCCCAATCAGATCCTTTAGTGACCATATTTAAGGATTTCTTACATATGCCTATTTTTACGAGATCTCAACACAACAAAGCAGGAGAAACACCTCAAAAAGAGGGTGAACGAGGTAGTCCTCTTTTTAGTGTAAGTCGCAATCCCCTTTTTAGTAACAACAATATGGCTGACGGAGAGGAGAGTTCAATACTTAAGAGAAAAAACATGAACAAAACTCCTATAGGTAGTGATGATGAACAAGACAACGAACTTGAACTTAGAGAGGCGGAACAAAATCCCAAGTTTCTTAAATCCCTTGAAAACATTATACAACGTGAAAAAGAGAAATACTTTCTTTTTCTAGCAGATCAAGGAGCTAAATTGCCTAAAGACTTTGATACTGAGAAATTAAAAACCACCGAGGAAGAGCCATCCCCACCTGAATATGCCTCCTTAAAAAAAGAGTTTAGAGAGATACAGAAAAAAATCAAAGAGTTAGAAGGAGGAACCACAACCAAGCAGTACACTTTGGATGACATATGTCCTTACCCTTTTGATAGAAGTCTCAACATGATTCCATTTCCTAAACACTGTGAAATCCCCAGATTTGATCGTTATAATGGAAAATCGGACCCAGTTGACCATATTAGAGACTTTCGAAACATGACATTGGAATTTGCCCATGAAGATACATATTTATTGCGATTATTTCCTTGAAGCCTTGGAGTCAACTCTATGGAATGGTTATCTAAGATTACACCTCCTATTCGAACATTTGAAGAACTGATGAATTTATTCATAAAACAATACTCCTACAACGTTCAACATCAGATCACCATGATTGATCTTTGCAAAGTTACGCAAAAACCTGGGGAATCTTTCACTACCTTTCTTCAAAGATGGAGGAGAATGTTTGCTAGGTACCCCCGTCATGTCCCTGAAAAGGAGAAAATGGTTACTTTCATCAATAGCCTCAACTCAGAAATGAGTTATCGTTTAAATCTGCATTGTCCACCTTCCTTTGAGAAACTGATTGAAGATGCCCTCACCATCGAAAGTGCTTTGGTCAAAAGAGGGACCATAAAACTTGATAGGGACAGTCCTGCCTCATCTAACCATTACAACAATCAGGACAAGTCCAAGTTTTGGACCCGCAACAAGAATGTTGTAAATGATGGAGTTGTAGATGCAAATCATGTCACGACTAAGCCATTTATCCTGAACACTCCTCGTAACAATAATTACAACCATGTCAATTCAGTCGCAAATCAAGGAAACAATCATCCCCCTCCAACGAACTAAAATCAAGGGACTACCAACAACCAAAACCACTGGAACAACAACAACAACAACACTACAGGGAATACCTCAAGCACGAAACCACAACGCTTTCCATTCTTCTCCAATAGAAGAGCTTTTACTCCACTAGGACAATCCTTAGAATCGGCTTTTAAAGAGGTCATGGCAAAGAACGTCCTTATGTTACCCCCACAATGCAATTACAAACCTAATGTAAAACCTCCATCATGGAACAAAGCTTATTTTTGCGATTACCATAGGTGCAGAGGTCATCATACAAACAGCTGTCAAGGTTTGAAACACGCTATTCAAGATCTCATTGACAAGGGTATTATCACAGTAGAAGGACAACAAAAATCCAACGAAGATCACCAAGCATTTCGAAATCCTCTACCAAATTATCAAAAGGGAGAATCTTCTGACAAAACTGTGAACCAAATTGATGATAATGTAATCCGTCACCTCTATACGGACGATGAGCGAGTCAATGTCATCAAAATCAAAGAGAAAGTAGACAATGGGCAAGTAAACGTCACAACAAGAGCACAAGCTAAGGTTGTTTTGAAAGGTACCTCCTCAAAATCCAATGAGACCTCTCCTCAACACCAATACGACTTAGTTAACCAACTTCGAAAAACTCCAGCCCAAATCTCCATTTTCGAACTTCTAAAGATTTCCCCTGCACATAGGGAGATTTTGGATAAAACCCTCGTTGAAACGACTGTATCTATGGATTTGGATGTGAATCGATTTCAAACCATGGTAGGACATTTGTCCTCTCCCACATGCCTTTCATTCTCAGACAAAGATGATGTTTCCCTAACTCATCCCCACAATTCATCATTATACTTAGAGGTCATGATCCACAAATTCCGTGTCAAACGTGTTCTAATAGATGGAGGGGCTGGTCTAAACATATGTACTTTGAAGGTGATTCAAGCATTAGGATTTGCCGAAGATTCCATTGATCCTAGAAGGAAGATTACCATTAAAGCCTATGATGATGAGGAGAGAATGTCTAAAGGTCTAATCATGCTACCAATCAGAGTGGGACCTGTTATCAAAAATACCTTTTGCCAAGTTTTAGAGTGAGATCTTGCATACAATATCTTGTTGGGTCATCCTTGGATCCATGAGATGCAAGCTGTTCCATCCACTTACCACCAATGTCTTAAGTTTCCATATGATGGACAGGAAATTACTATACCAGCTGATAACTCAAACGCCCAAACTTGTGCCAATGTCAAAGCTCATCAAGATACTTTGGTTCGAATAATCGAGAAGCACTTGCTGATACTTCTTCTCAACATGCTACACACATCAGTCAGTTAACTAAAAGTTTTGACAAGAAACTACAGTTCAAGGAAAGTGGAGTTGGGGAATATTCCCTTTGTCTTGCTAATCTACCTACGTCTCCTCGATCACATGGGAAACCTTCTATTACACCACAACAGATATCAGCAGCATCAACATCAGCACAGATACAAACAGAGCCCACTACCAAGTTCAATGGACAATTTATCAAAGAAAAATTTCCCATGGGAGATCCTGAGGACACAGCAATTCTAGATTGGCTCTATAAAGATGAAGAGGACACAATTCTAAACGTCACCTTACCAACAGAACAATATGGGAAAGGATATTCTATCATGCAAAAGATGGGATATGATAATGGTCCTCTTGGAAAGAGAAAAGAAGGCGTAGTTGAGCCTATCCATCTTCCAGGACTTGCGGCATATGATAAAACTAGAATAGGCTATGAAGCTACCCAATCTAAACAATCCCAAGGTAATGTTTGTACACTACAAAAAGGTTCCGATAAGAATGAAACATGTTTGGTATCAGTCCTGAATTACATTGAAAATAACTCTGACACAGATTCTGCTGAATATGAATGGGATACCATCCATGATAACAAATTTTGGAGAGACAAAGAGGTAGATGTCATACAAAAATATACGCCCGCTTTGATCAAAGGAGAAGGTTCAGGATCCCAACCACAAGAATCTGAACCACAAAGTAACTATGAGTCTAGTGATACTGAGTCAGATTTTAACGAACAAGATTATCAGGAGAATAGTCCCATCATTGACCTATCTCATACCACGGATCCTACCAATAACTCTGTTTTGACCCTAACCATCGCCAATTTTACACAACCAGACGACGTCCTACCATTAATTCATCCCGATCTCATTGACTGGGATCTTACCGAACCTATGGATATACCTATTCCAAACGATGAAGCTATCATAAACTTCCTTTCCGCTGAAGATGTAAATAATTGTTCCACTAGCAATTTTTGGTATAAAGTCTGTAATCAGGAGAGTGTCAAGTCTCCTAGCTGCAAAAATGAAAATAAGGATAAACGGTCTAGTGGTGAAAACCAGAATCTGGCAGTACTAGATCAAGCAAAAGACAAAATAAAGAGCGTATCAGAGGGTGAAAACCTTTTTGAGGCACCATCTGATGGGACTCTTGACACTCTCCCAGAGCATTATCATGAGCGATCATCCATCTTGACTGAGCCTACAAAGGAAATCAACATTGCAACTGCAGATAATCCAAGGATCCTACAGATAGCTGAATCTATGACAGCTAAAGAAATCCCAGAGTTCATGAATTTTCTCAAGAAAAATCAAGTCAATTTTGCATGGTCATATGCAGATATGCTCGGCCTTGATCCTGATCTTATTATGCATCATTTATCTATCAAATTAGGAGCCAAACTAGTAAAACAAAAACTCAGAAAGATGAATCCTCATATTGCACTATTGGTTAAAGAAGAACTCAAGAAGCTCCTCGATGCAGGTTTTATAAGATCAATTGACTATGCTGAATGGATTTCCAATATTGTACCAGTAGCAAAGCCAGACAAACGTGTAAGAGTATGCACTGACTTCAGAGATCTTAACAAAGCTTGTCCAAAGGATGACTTTCCGCTTCCAAGTATCGACACTATAGATGATCTAACAGCAGGCCATGCCATGTACTCATTAATGGATGGTTTCTCGGGTTATAACCAAATCAAGATTGCACCAGAAGACCAAGAGAAAATAGCTTTCACTTGTCTATGGGGGACATATTGTTGGAATGTCATGCCTTTCGGCTTGAAAAATGCTGGAGCTACTTATCAAAGAGCTATGACTATGATCTTTCACGACATGATGCACACATTCATGGAAGATTATGTAGATGACATATTGGAAAAATCACACACCAGAGAAGGACACTTGGAGATACTATCTAAAATATTCACTAGATTGGAGAAATTCAAAGTTCGCTTAAACCCTAAGAAATGTGTTTTTGGGGTCACATCTGGAAAACTATTAGGATATATTGTTTCAGAAAAGGTAATTGAAGTAGATCCTGCTAAAGTTCGTGCAATCATGGAGATGCCTCCCCCAAAGAACATTAGTCAGTTGAGATCCTTACAAGGGCGACTCCAGTCTATCCGCAGATTCATTGCACAATTGGCTGACAAAAGTCTACCATTCACATATCTCCTACATAAGAATGTTCCTTTTAGATGGGATGATAAATGTGAAATGGCATTTCAACAAATCAAGCAATACCTGATGAATCCACCAG